>OX419347.1:8594664-8739664 GCA_948470475.1 Galaxea fascicularis
AGGTGTCAATTGTTTTGTTTGTACCGCCAGGCATCTGCAGAGACTGCAGAAAAAGTGTTTTGGAAAGTTAGTTTCCAGTGTTGTTGCTTTCACGAGTACTGATATGGAGGAAGGAGCAGCACGTGCTACGCCCTTGGCAGATTTAGAGTCGCTTTAACGCACACTTGGCCATATTACTTTGGTATGGACGACAATCTTATAATATACTGTTAGCGTAACTACAGTCATCTAGTAATTTGCAGGTGCAGTGGAACCCCGCTCTACGAACACTCGCTTTAATACGAACACCCCGAAATTACGGACGATTTCTTTTGTTCCCAAAAAGCTCCTATTTGGTCAATAAAATTGACCCGCTTATTACGGACACTCGTTAATGCGGGTAATGCATACTTTTCCGAGTCCCAGTAACAAACTCGTCAACCCCGTTTTTCGGACAATATTCAAAGAAAAACAACAGTAAAGTAGTTTTAGTCCGAGAGTTTTGAGTCAGTAGATGTGCGTAGATGTGTGTTTGTTGTTGTTCTTATTATTCTATTTTCGTTAGCGTTACGGAACAGCATCTGATCAACATTTTTTGCTTTAGGAGGACGCAGATTTCGTACTGCCTTATTCAACACCTACACATCACTTTGCAGCAGAGACACACCGTAGTACGTAGTGCGTAGTGATAACGAGACGATACGCTCAGAGAGCAGTAAAGACAAGCTAAATGAATTCTTATCCAGCAGAGATATCAGTCCTATCAGGTCTAAGCTAAAAACAACGTGGCAGTTGACCAAAGACAGGACTAAGTGTCATTACGTCAGGAAAGCGCTCCAGGCCGTCCACGCCGTAATCGAGGAAATTGCACCAGAGGATAGAGGGAGTCTATGGGAGGCCTTGTTGTCATCAAAAGCATGCGAATTCCCACTGGAAAGTAAAGACCAAGCTGACGTGACACTTACTCAGGCCCTCACTGAATGCTACAACAATGCTGGACACTGGAGCACTCGCCGACAAATCCTTTCTATTTTGGCTGACAAAATTAGCTTCAAAATGCTGAGGAAATGGATACCTGACCTGACACGCTATAGGTTCGACATTGCTAGACATCATCAACTTCTCCATGGTCGTGGAGCCGTGGTGCCGACTACACAGCATACTCGGATGTACGTAGCGCCAGGGCAGCTAAGCCACTTCCTGAACTTCATTACAAGTACGCACATCATCCAGGACCTTCCTTTTGGTGAGAAAAGCTGAAACTATCATCTAATGAGGAACTGACGATACCGAATGTCATACGAAGTGTCACTCCGGCACAGATAATTTCGCAATACGAGGAGCTATGCAGTGAGGAGGGTTTCAAACCAATGGGACGCAGTACTCTCTACAGAGTTCTGCATGTCTGCGCTGCCTCTGTGAGGAAGTCATTACAGGGATTGGACTATGTTGGTGCACAGGGGGTCAAGGCATTTGAGGGACTTGAGCTAGCTGCTGAGAAACTTGGTGATGACTGCGGCCTGGGTCTGTCTTGGGTTAAAGATAAAAAAGAGAAGCTCAAAGTAGCTAAGCGGTATCTAAAAGGGGATTTCAAGGTAACCTTGTGTTGTTATTGTAATTGTAAGATGCTGCATAGATATGTAAAGAAACTGGACATGTACTATTAATATCAATGTTTCAAGAAACGATTTATATTAAAAACGAATTTCAACATTTGATTCAAGATTGCTTCGATGTTACCTAATTTTAAATTTGATTTTACTTCATTATATGGCTTGCGTTTGTAGTCGATATAATGCGCGCTGTGATTGGCTAATTCTAGGGCAATTTTCTGCGTAATGGCCACGGGCCGGTTACGGGCCTGAAAAATAAAGCGAAAGAAAGTTAAAAATTAAAAACTATTGCCTTTTTTTTTTAACTGTAGCGGCTGAATTGAAAATGAGGCATGGACACTCTTAGAGTTAATTATATTACCCTGACGAGCCTTTGCTTGTTTGTTTTTAGTTTCACAAGCCATATAATAAACTACTGATTAACCTCGAATGTTCGGTTAATAAGTAATCAGCATCGCAATAGTAATTGTATCATACTCATAATAGCTATAATGAATACAATGAAAGACTGGACATCAGAAATAAAGGCTATGTATCAAAAAGAGGGATTATGCTGTAGTCACTGTTGGAAGTAAAGAACACTTTCAACAGAAAATGAAATATTGGCTTCTTTTGTATTTATTCTCAGGTTCATGTTTCCAAAAGCTCTGCTGTCCCTGACCACTGTAGAGCATACGCTCTGAGTGATCCTGACGACCCAAACTATTCCGTGACTTGTGACCACGTCCACTGTGACAGCTGTGACCGCTGCTTGCTTGTTTCGTCTATAGTGAGAGATATTGAAGAAGGCTTAGTAACGGCTAAATGCTCGGACATTGAAAAGAAGAATTGGCTTTTGTTATTTCCCAGGCTAAGCAGAGTATTGAATGCTGGAAGGCCCATTTATTGCGGTCTGTAAATCAGGATGACTGCAGACTTGACATCTTGAGCAGCCTCAGCGCCTCGTCGATTCTTTTAGTGCTTGACTGGGCGATGAAATATCTTCCACGTAAGTACCGGGAAAGCCAGTCTGATTGGTTTGGGAAAAGAGGTATATCGTGGCATGTAGCAGTGGCAATTAAAAACAACAGCGGTGAAATGGAGATGATGACATTCGTTCATGTTTTTGAGAGTGCTGCAGCCCAAGACAGTAGCTCGGTGTTAGCCATACTTAATGACGTCTTCGGTCAGCTCAAGACTGTTATGCCAGAACTGCAGACCGTAAATATTCGAAACGACAACGCTGGATGTTATCACTGCACGCAGATTATAGCTCCTCAGATTGCCAAACGTCATGGCCTTCAGATCTCTCGGATTGACTTTTCGGAGCCACAGGGAGGGAAGGGCGCTTGTGATCGCAAGGCAGCCCCTATAAAGTCGCGCATAGTGGAATATCTAAATTCTGGACACGACATTGAGACTGCTGCACAGATGAAGGGAGCTATCGACTCTTCCAGGGGTGTGCGCGGCGTAAGTGTGAGGGTGTGCAGTCCTCCTATTGTTGCGTCCAAGAAGAGTTTCAAGTGGGAGAAAGTGAGCTTTGTCAGCAACCTTTGCTACCGCCAGGAAGGGATAAGAACGTGGAGAGCCTACGACAATTGGTCCTGGGAAGAGTATTCCCTGGACAAAGTTCGATGTCCCTGAACAATCGGAACTTCCGTTAATGGAGATCAGACCCTCGACCAGCGAGACTATCACAAGCTTCGTTCCAGTAAGACCCAGACGAACAGGTGGCCGAACGCCTGTTTCTGAGGTAGAAGGCAACTCCGACTGCAGTGTAGATGAGTCATCAGATGAGTCAAGCGTTGATGTTGATGCTGCTAACAATTGTCGATTATTTACATGTCCAGAAGAGGGATGTGTCAAGACGTTTGTACGGCATTCGTCGCTTGTTAAACATTTGGACTGCGGAAAGCACAAGCGTGCTCTAGAGCAGGAAACTCTCCATGACAAGGCTATGATAGAATACGTCTCTAATCTGGAATGTGGCGCGAGTAAATGCCCTACTGTCCTGGAAGTAAGTAGACAAAACTTACAAACTGTGCCCACAACTCTTTCGATGGGATGGGCCCTGAAATCGACACAGTCCCGTCGCACAAAGTTTACTGAAAACCAAAAGCAGCACCTTAATGCCAAGTTTCAAATTGGAGAGAGAACAGGGAAGAAAGCCGACCCGACTGAAGTCTCTAAAGCCATGAGGACAGCAAAAGACAGCAACGGGGAGAGACTATTTAGCTATGAAGATTTTCTCACAAGCCAGCAAATTAGCAGTTACTTCTCTCGCCTTGCTGCTAAGCGAAGTGTCGAAGGAGATCAGCCTGATAGTGAGGACCAGACTCCAAGATACGATTTTCAGAGTGAACTCAGTGACAAGGTTTTGTCTGAAGTCAGCATTCAGCATTCACATCCAATCACATATGACTCCTACAACATCTGTGAGTTAGTGTTTAACTCCAAGCTTGGGTCCTTTTCTGTATCAATGTTGCGAGGTATCTATGAATCTTTTGGTCTTGACATAGCGGAAATTACAGTCAAAAGGAAAAAGCCATTTGTGACCTTACTCTCAAACCTGGTACAAGGCTGTAGCTGTAGAAAGCGCTCGTAACTGTATACGATACTTGTTATTACTGCCTGGCAGCTTGATTTTCTCGTATCTGGCCACCAAACGATTCTCGTTTGTTGGCGAAACATCGAATTATTGGACAAATGATTATAAAGTATAGTGATATGAATACTTCTATATGGACAACTCGTAGCCGGAGTTTGACTGAACAATTTTGAGTTTTCGCATTTTATCGATTTTGTTTGATCCTTGGAGACATTCACTTTTAATTTGTAAGACTGAAACGTTTCTGTTCTTAAACACGCACTTTCGTGCCTGGTATCTAAGTTAGTCGTTGGGATGATTTTTAAGAATCGTTTGTACAAGGCATGTAAGCTGACTGTAACACAGTGGCGTAAACAAACCACTTGTAACGTAATTTACCGCAGGAAAAAAATAAACAAGTCAACCTCGGGTTTCAAAATTCTGTCCTTGGCTTGCGGCCTTGGGCAGTATTGTTAAGATTTCGGTTACAGTTTTTCACTATACGGACTTCCCAGCGGGAAAATAACATCTATATCTGACGCATGCAAAAATATTATACAAACTTTGGTAAAACAAGAATAATGATAAAAGGAAAGAAAATAGTTATACACGTAAATAGCACGATTCAACAAGAAGACCGATAACCGCTATGTTTTCATTGAGCTTTTCACTGAGCTTGGGCGGAAATAATAGACCTGTCTGTCACGGTCTATCACGCAATCTCGCTTGATTTCGCGATTTTGTGCAAGTTTAAGTGCTCTCTCATAGACCACAGCCTGATTTCCCCAGAACAATAATCACGCCAATTAAAAGCCCATCTCTAAAGGGGCTTGATCTCTAAGTTTCGGTTAATTTGTGATAAAGGTAGTAGGGTAAATTATTTTTTCAAGTAAGGCAGTGATTTCCGTAAAGAAATATGGGGGTTTCTTTCAGATCTCGCACAATGTCGGATTTTTTTCAAATGTCATAGAAATTACTGAATAAAACCTGGAAAAGTTGTAGAATAAGCTGATGGCATGTGGATATCGTCTGGTTTTATACTTAAAGCAAGCGCTTCTCTTTAAAATTGCTAATTTTCAAGCCTAATTTTCACACATCTGGCCTTTAAATCTAGTATCGCCATTTTCCGCCAAAACAAATATCTATTTGAGAAATGAACCACATATCCATGAATAGTTCAATATGGACTACTAATAGCCGGAGTTTGAGCGAATTTGGATTTTCACATTTTTACCGCTTATTTCTGATTTTGCTTGATTCTTGCTGACACTCACTCTTAACTCCCAAGATCCTTGTACATTAGTTAAGAGAATTTGACGTTAAATCAAGACAACACCCTCTGACTGACAAAACTTATCTATTCTCACCACCTGTCTCCCGCACAATGTGTTGATATTATAGGAGAAGTTACATGCCAATCACTTCTGAGAGTTAAAGGTTAACCTAGCAACAACTTATCTCAAACTGCGCCGAAAGCCAGAGCTGTCTATATTACAGACAATTTTCCTCTTAAAAAGGTGCATGTAAAGATTAAATTTGAAATTAAATCAAACCTTAATGCCATCATCCAACAGAAGGCCGTAAAAAATTTACAAATTACGTTGTTACAAGTGCTTCTCTATTTCACAGCGTAGTCTATTACAATCTGAACTACGATACGATACGATATCTTTGTTTTAAAGAGGGTATAGACATGTTAACCCAATGAGAGTTTTCTAACCCATGGCCCTCTAGGTCAGCACTAGGGGTGGTCACAGCCAGGGTTCATTACGTCCCTAGTGGTTCTTTTACGTCCCACAGAGTCAACTACGTTGTTGTGCTTGCACTCACCGAGGTTGTTTACTTACACTAAAATCGGCACTGAATCGGGCATCATCCCCTAGTGAAAGGCTGGCTGATTTAGTTCTTCTGAGAGATGGAAACTGAGCTGGTCTCGTCACCTCAGGAGTATGCGACGCCGTCCTTTTCAAAGTCTCTTTCACAGGAGTATTATAACGTGGATTACTTTCACTAGCTTTTTTGGAAGTACCGATTGGGCGGATTCGCGGTAAACGCAATATTTTAGGCGTGGACTGGGCGGAGTTCACCGTTCCTCGTGACCCACGCACACTGGGATTCTGGGATTGAGTCATGGTTATACCATGTGACCTCAAACTCGGAGATCTGGAGCCTGACCGATGTGAGATGCAAGTGTCAAGTTCATCCATAGACTCGTGCATTTCTATAGTCTGGCTCCCGCTCATTTCATTAAGCTGGTAATCAATTGGTTCAACAGTTAATCTTGGGTAATCTGGTGCGTCATCGTAAACCATGTTGCTGTGGTGAGGACAGTCCCTAACCAGATCAGGACGAGAATGCTGAACGTCACGAGGTAACGTCATTTGAAGGACCTGTAAATAATACACAGAAAGAAAAAGTTAAGTGAAAAACACAGGGATTAAGAAGACCTCATAGCAACATCACAAGAAAATCACTAGTGTCCTGTTTTGAAAAAGTGGGAGCGGCACAGATACTGCTTAAGTAGGACAGTGATTTTACCCGCCGAAGTTTAGGGGTACTAATACACTACGGGAAAAGTCCTAGATAAAGAGAAGAAGCAAAATTATCACCAAAGATAGGAGTGGGGTGGGGGGGGGGGGGTGGTCAGTAAAAGCAGTTCCTGACTAGGGTTAGCCTTGCCCAGGGAGAACGGAAATTAGAGACCTTGAGCTACGGGGTTTGTTCTCTCAACCGCAAACTGCAGTTTGAGGTTAGCCGCTTGCCGTTAGAGGTAAGGACCTTTCTGAGCATTTAGCAAGATGTTCGCGCTCGTTCTCAAAAACACGTGTTGCTGGCGCAACGTTTGGTTTTCCATTCACTCTCACAAAGTCGTTTCAAACACCCTAAAACTCA
Source organism: Galaxea fascicularis (assembly GCA_948470475.1). Classification (NCBI taxonomy): domain Eukaryota; kingdom Metazoa; phylum Cnidaria; class Anthozoa; order Scleractinia; family Euphylliidae; genus Galaxea; species Galaxea fascicularis. The sequence goes on from OX419347.1 coordinate 8,601,715, forward strand.
AAAAGTAATTATCTAAGGAGCTAAGACATGAACCAGTCTTTTAGCCTTAAACGTGGGGTCATTAAGTTTAAGTTGCCTAAGAACTCTGCTGTATTTCACTTACCGCTGAAAGGGGTGCTTGCCGTAAAAACGTGAACCGCAAACGTCAAACGCGACTGAAAGGCCGGAGTCACGTGATACTTTGAGGTTTGCGGTTTGTGGTAATTTCCGAAAAACCGGTAGATAAATGTCTTTACTGTCTAAAAGCAGTCTGTCACTGACCTGAGAGAGCCCTGTGTTAGTTCTGGCGCGCATTGCATCCAACTGTACTCTGCTGGCAGACGACAAGCGTCGCCGGTCATAGGAGTCCGTGTACAGGGATTTAGCTTTGTGGAGACTGCGCAGATTGCACGTCAATACAATACAATACAATACTTTATTTATGCACGTGACACCAAGGAGCTCCTATGTGCTCGTTAAAACGTGTACGTGTGTATAAATATAAAACAATAAAATTGTACAGAATATAAAAATATAAAATTAATCAATTGATTAATAAACACTACCTAAATACTAGCTAGTAATAATCTATGTACAAAATTTAACAACTTTAAAAATTTAAAAAGCTCTTCAAGTCATATGAGTATTAAGAGCACGCTTAAAAGATGCAGTGTCTTTGGACTCTCTAACCGTTGGAGGCAACGCATTCCACAGTTTACTGACTAAAAAGGTAAAAGATCTATGCATGTACTCCAAGTTGAATGAGGGAAGTTCCACCTGGTGCTGAGCCCACGTAAGTTATATTTAACATTCTTACGATTGAAAAACTTACTAACATAAGGTGCTCCGTGGCTATACAAGCACTTGTATAACATAACTAACGACTGGAATTGCCTGCGTTGTTCCAAAGACTTGATATTGACTATTTTTAGGAGGTCGTCGTATGAAACAGACTTCGGAAAGCCTAAGATACCTCTTGATAAATAGTAATTAGTGTTCTCCATTTTGGTAGTCTCAGCATTACCTATCCCCAACAAAAGAGGGCTGCAATACTCAAGATGTGGGAGAACATATGCCTTGTAGAGACGTACCATTACATACTTCGGAACAAACTTGCGTAGTCTCCGCAAGGCCGAAGCCTTTGCGCATGCTTTTTTCAGCTGTTCCTTTATGTGCGCCTTAAAGGTTAGTTTACTGTCTAAGACTACCCCTAAGATCTTCTCAACCTTAGCAAAGACCACCAACACTCGCGCACTTTTTTCTGAATGACGCAGTAGAAAACAAAGATTGCAAACCCCTGAAGACTGTTGCAGATAGCAAACAAATAGTGGAAGACAAGACGAGCATCAGCCACAGCAAAAAAACCGAACATCCACGTGATGCCCACCAGGATAAGGATTCCAAAGGCTCGCTTGATTTTTAACAGGCCTTCACTTCCACCGTTTGGGTCAGCAGCATTAGGCGGAGGGGTGGCCAGTTTGTACATGATTAGAACGAAAGTCATGGTGTTGACAAGGATGACAAACACCACAGGGGCAACAAAGGCCGCAAAAAATGCCAAGTCTCCAATGCGACAACTGCAAAACAAGTCAAATCAGTTAACAACTAATATTTATGCTATATCTTAACAGACCACAATAAAAGCTGCCCAACGTCTGCATCGGGTATGTTGCTCTTTGGTCCCATGACCTGGTTTTGTATTGCTATGACAGTCCTGGTTTGTTCAGTTTAAGTTTAACTGGTGGCGGTGTTATACTCACTAGTGTTTTCCGCCATAGCTCGTGTTATCCACAGCAATAGTGACGACTACAACAATAAACGGTAGCCCTGCAATGAACAAACAAACAAACAAACAAATAAATAAAATAAATAAAAATAACGATGACGTTGACGCTAATGATGTTGATGACCATGATATCAAGAGATGAATGTCGACTAACACTGGCGCAACTACAAGTTAGTTAAATGATATCAACAAGTCACATGATGTGAAGCTTGCACCTTGGTCACAGGGCATTGGTATGGGGTATATGGGAGTGTGTGCGTGTTAGTACTGGATAGGATAACTTCAGTAACAACAAGGTTCGACTTACCCCAACCTAACACCGAACACTTCCACATAACGTAATCTCCATAGTCTCTGAACACTTTAACAAAGGCTTGGTACATGAAGTATGCTTCAATCAGCATCCACAAAAATGCTACCAACAGGAAGTAATGCACGAGGGCTGCGACAATCCTACACACATCCTCAGAAATACTGCCCCTCTCCACCCCTGCTACAAACACTATCAGGACACAAAGCAGCGAAAAGCACATATGAAGTAGAATCTTGGCGGCGATCTGATCCTTTCACAGCTTCCTGTGATCGTACAACAAAAAATAATCAACAAGCAATATTCCCCTATCTGCAAGTAACAAATATTGAGTAAGATTTTTTCATTTTCGAAAGTCTGGTAAAGAAGCGCCACTATCGGCCAAAAATGGTTGAGTAGCTTTCCCTGTTGTGGTGTTAGTTGCAGCCCTGGGGCAAAATTCAATTCAAGTTCATTTTAAGATAGTGAAAAAATAAATAGCCACAAAGTGAATAATTAAATAAATACACAAATAATAACGTTTTAGAGAAAGCCTATATAAACAATCCACGAACGTTTACGCTGCAATACCTAAACAGTCAAAGGTTAAGAATCTGGAGCGAAAAAGATGATCTGGAGGGGTTGACGAAGCAGGACGAAACCTTGTAGACAGCTAAAACTCACTTGTGTGTGTCGAGATTATATGGAAACTTACTTGAAAAAACCGAAAGTGAAAATGGTCAGCGATAGTCCCAAAATAGACAATGCGCAGCCGATAAGCTGATGAGTGACAGGACAGTGGAATGCTTCCCGCACGCCTTGGATGATGGGCCATAAACATCCTAAAGTCATAAAAAACGTGTGTGAAGTTCAACTATGAGTGTCAAAGAAATAAAACACAGACATTAACCCTTTTTAAGTATTTCGGCTGACACAGGTTGTGAAAATAAAGGAAATGACCATCAAACACGAAATGTCTTGATTGGTTTAACCAAATTCTCTGAAATAGTAATACAGTGAAACCCCGCCATACGACCAGCCCGTAATTTCGACCACTTTTTTGTGGCCCGAACTGCACAAGCCCACTTATTTTCTTATTTGAAAGCCCCGTTAATCCGACCACCCCATTAATACGACCAAATTTTCACGGCCACACGGTGGTCATATCAACGGGTTCCACTGTATAAGAAATAAGAGAAGACCAATTAAGAGAATATGCATTTCTCATGTCATGGCTTAAAGGGTTGTTTGGTTCTTGTTCAAACTGTTCTTGGCATGGAAATATTGAACCTACCCAGTAAGATGACAAATGGAACTGAGGGGAACGTAGAAAATCAAAACTGTTAGCAAACCCGCGTAGTAGTTCATCAGTTTCAAATGGAACTTATCCTATTATATATTGATTTCTGGGGAGAAGCAGATCCGTGCAAATTGTATTGTGTGTTATTATTAGACTATGTAACATCCATTGCGGTATGAACACTGTATGAATATGGAAGGAAAATCTGGACTAAAATCACTTAGATTGCTTACCACTAGAGCTGCAAAGTTGGTCATGTGATTGCACTCACAGATAATATTGTCATTTACAATACCACGGAGAGCACAACCGGCAGTCGACCATCCACCTACAGACAAGAAACAATAGTGTTAACAGAATGAAACGCATTTGAGACGAACACGGAAAAGATGTGAAGACAGGAGAGCATACAAAGCGCAGAAGAAGCAAAACAACGAAAACCAACGGTTAGAGATTTTGTACAATGCTAAGTTGAGATAGAGGACCTTAGGTCAATAGGGATGGCTATTTCGTAAGACAAACAAACCGGCAAAATGTAAAGTACCATCCTGAGACGGACTAAATTTAATTAAACCTAACTTTACAACTCCTCAAACACCGCTAAAGTAAAATAAGGCTAGACACAAAACGCCATAGCGCTGAGCTTGTTTATAATATTTGCTTTAGCTGGACCCAAGATCGACAGAACGCAGCAGGTTTGTATTCTGAGTAAATATCCACTTTTAAAGACGTAATACAATAACCTACGATGTCACTTCAACTTACGTTTCTGGAAATCCCACCAAACACACCTGGTACTGTTTTTAACCACCTAGTTAAAAAAAAGGTAGACATTAAGGGTATTTATATAACAACTCTCTCCTTTGATGAGGTTCCGTTGTAAGTTAGCGCTATCACACAAAACACAAATTCAATTACTTACGTCAAACATGGTATCAAGTACAAAATTTATACTCAACCAAGAAGCAAAACATGAACTTCGTAGTCTCAAGTAGTGAAAGCTGTGTCAAGAGGGAACTTGTTTGCACAGCAATACTTTCAAGCAATAGGGTTTGATTCATGTTGAAATCAGACAAAAAGTATTTAAAAGTGATCTTTGAAATCTTAAGCAGAAGTCTTTTTGATATAGATTTTGTAATAAAAACTAACGATAAAAAGTCACGACGTTTCGACCCCTCGGAGGTCATTTTCAAGTGAGAATAAAAGTTTTAACAATTAGCATAAATATGTAAAAAATTAGATAAAAATGCGGCGAGCGCCGAAATGTGATAAAATATGTACAAAAGTGTAAAAAAGTGCTAAAAATATATGGAGTAATGAACGGAAGCTAGAGAAAACAATAGACAAAAAATACAAAAAATAATTAATTACATGAACTGTTCTAAACAAATAATTTGGCGCGGATAGAGTCACACTGTTTGTTTAGCGATGGTTTCAGTTCTTTTATAAAAAACATTTCAAAAATAAGACAATCAAACTTGTTCTGGCACTTTCTCAGGATTCTAAAACTCTTTGCGATGTTGTTAGGTTCCAATGCATGTTTCTCTCTCAGATGGTCGCCGATGGTTGCCCCTTTGTGCTCTTCAATGCGCTGGTGAAGGTGTCGGCAGGTATATCCGACATAACCTGCGTCTAACATAACCTACTTTCAGTGATTCTGCTTCCTGTAGAGTTCTCCATTGTATAACTTGAAGTTTCTGATCTCTCTATTCTGTCCACTTTTTCCGCCGTAAAACTGTCCTGACAAACCTCAGTTTGCCGATACTTGGGCGCAAACAGTTTGCTGGTGCGATAGTGCACAACAATCAAGGTGGTGTTATCCGTCCTTGTTGCGTTCATAATTGAACCGGGTACTGTTATACTTGCGGCGCTGTCTTCATTTGTAGAATTTACAGTCACGTTAATAGCGATTTTATCCTCTGTTGTTTAAATGGACACGTCAATATTATTGTTGGCTTGGGTGATCAGCTCTGTATGGACTGCAATGTTTGTTGTGACTTTGCTGAACTTTCCTCCCTTATCAATGTAATCCTCAAGTATCTTAACAACTCTGAAAAGGAATAAATCATCAAGAAAAACACCAAACAACAAGCATCGGCTATCATTTCCAACTTTGCCATTCATTGGAATGGTGAGCGGCAATGGCGGCGACGGCAACAGAAACGTCAATTCAAAATGTAACTTCTCGTATTGGTAACGGTCTTTCGCGATTATTCCAAATTGTTTATCATGGAAAATGATGGCAAACTTTCCAAGGACTAAATTACTATAAATGGCGTAAAAATAAGGATAAAGAACGTTTAACCTTGGTGCGAGAACCTATGAAACTCACAAATGACGTACAACAAAGAAAGCAAAAGGTTCTAAACAATAGCGTACGGCAAAACAATAGCTCACAAAAACAAAGAAAACCTCGCAAGTTTTTACACCGCGGCGAACCCAATCAAATGGGCGATGAGCGAGTTTTCATTCCTTCGTTAGAAATCCAAAAGAGACGCGTAACACTTGCGGGGTCAAATATAAGGGTAATTTCGTTGGTATCTATTCTGTTAAAGAGAGAAAATCATCAAAAGCAAGTTACTCCTATTCTGTAATTTTATTTTCCTATGGCTTATAATACCGAATCGTCATTTTGGTTATACCATTTCATGTGGCAAACGTCAGCAAAACTGTAAGACGGCTACGTACATGCGCAATATATACCGAGCGTTAGTCCTGACCAGCGGATTCACAAAATGTTTCACAGGATCAAAGGAGTGATCGATTTATCGATCGAGCGAAGGTGTGAAATGAGCCTCACACCTACAACTCGGAAATAGCATACAGCTTTTTCTCGAGTTTAAAAGAGAAAGAAAAATTTGTCGTCAGGTGTTCAGGTTCTCGAGGGCCTAAAATTTGGTCATCTGACGTAGTTGTTTTGCAGAGGATTCCAATGAAATGTACCAAAAATGTAAAACGTACGTGCAGAGCGAAAAACGAAGCAAAAAACTAGTTCGATTACACGAATGCCAGCTTTTAATTGGAGAGAGTTTCAAAAGGGTATATCCGAACGCTGTAAATTTTTCCGTTTTCAATTTTGATTGCAACCTTTATATTTCATCATGCTACCCAGATATGTGTTGTGGTTCACTTTAAATTCTATTTTCCTTTGTTTCGGGTTATGGTAATGTCTGATAATGAGTTTAAGACAAAGGAAAATAACATTTAAAACCAGGATAAAAATGAAGCACAACATATACCATCCGAATAAATGAATTCTGTCCTTTTCGATGGGTCAGCTCAGAAATAATAAGCAAATAAGTTTTCAGTACTTACTGGGCTGATCTGTTGTTCTTCCGTTGTGTATCCTCCTGTACTTCCAGATAAGCATCCATGACGTGACTTATAGTGTACAACAAGTGATCTCCTACATCAGCGGAAGTGACGTTTGTTTTGACCTCATTGCCCAGGATGTTTGCTTCCTTCATAACTTTGAATGCATTAGTATGCGTCACTGGAACCTGAAAAGAATACAGTATGAATTCCTGTTTTGTAAGAGTTCACACGAGTAAGGCTGACATGACTTATCTTTTAGATAAAGGACTGGCCAAAAAGTAAACACCACGTTCACAAGGTCAGTAAGGTGGTAAGTTCCCAGGATTACTTGATATCGCCCACCATCCCACTTCAACATTGATAACTGATTGGTTTTTTTAGCTATTTTGTGTAAACAAAATCGCTCTATGTCAGCATGAAGCTCAAGAAATTCTTCCGTGGTCGGATGGTTCTGCCTTGAACCAATGAAATAAAGGTTTCTTTAGATGGCATTGTTTCAGCCAGCGACCAATCTAATTCCCTGATTTAAGGGTGGTTTTGAAAGCATGTGGTCTGTGATGGTCAGCATTACACATGCGTGTTGATTACGCTCAAAGGAACATTAGTGTGGAATGTCACGCGTCATCCAGCTACCGTTGCGTGATGTATTTATTACTATTACGCCAAGGGTACCACCATTATGGTAGTCTTTCCGGAGAAAAGGGTTTGTATATTTAACGCATGCGTGAATGACAACAATAGGCGTGAGATACTGGAGTCAGATTAGGATGAAGTATGAGTTGTGCTGTTTCGTTGGATGATGAAGGTAGTAAGGTGGGGACGAAAGTATTTGAAGTTTACGGCCGCGGCTTGTTGGTTATAACAACCGTGTGTCTAGTCTCCTTCGCAGACGCTCTTTTGGTTCGTCACGCAATCTTTCCTCCCCAATGAACGTCTGCTGAAACGAGCAGCACATTCCTTTCCCATTGTTAGCAAAGATCAGCCGGAGTCCACGTAAAAATTACTACAGAGCCAATCAGCGCTAAGTTATTGTGTAATGAAAAGCCTGACGTCTGACGTTTTCGAGGGAAGTATCTTTACTATTTTGAATTGCGTGCGATGCACAACCTGCGCCTCCTAGAAAGTCCTTCAATGATTTTTCAGCATCTTTGAATTTGGTCATCCCGATGAAAACGAAAGTAGAACTATGTTAGTAGCACTCGACCACTTCTGAGGAGAATTTTTAAGGGTTAAAAACAATGAAATTTAGTTTTTGAGAATTGAAACGTCGAGTTATTCAAACCACCCGTAGTGTAACCGCGAGAGACCTAGCGGGGAAGAAATGCGGTTCTGAGATCAAGCAGTGTTCTTTAAATCACATATTACTATTTGCCATTGAACTGATTGAATGCTCTGACTATCGGAAATAATGCAGGCGGTGAAAAGCGGCAAAAACGTTAAACGAATAATGCTAGTCGTAATTGATTCAGCATCAAGGTAATTTGGTTGAGCGGTTCCTACTCGGGGAGCAAATATTTCGTTTCGAAGTGGACGAGTGCTTAGTTTTGTAATTTTTCTTGTGTTTTTTTGTTCCTTTGCTAATTTTGTCAAAACTGCAAGAGCATTGTGTGACGAAAATAAACATATGTTTGACGGATTTGAAAACTATAAATATTAGTCTAATAAAGTGGCTGTTTCCACAAGTGAAATTTGTACGGAAGAAAAATGCTATGGAAGGGAATCCTTAATCTGGATATTTGTTCCCCTTGAAGTGAAGCCGTTTTTATGTTAAACAATGAAAATGGTGATTTCGGATAGTGAGAAATTTCATTTGTCAAATGGATTACTTTTGTCTCTCACGTGTAAACAGGCACCAAGACATACAGCCCTGTTTATCAAATGCGATTTTCAACTTTGATCTATCACGTGCAAACGTTTGGTAATAGCAAGTTCGTTGGTTAATTCCCACATGAATAAGGCAGCGCTGTTGGTTAAATGCGACTCCGAACTTTGATCGGTCACGTGCATCCAACATGACCTTTGATCAATCACAAGATTTGCACGTGGTCAATTTATCTTGTTTACAACAACATCTAATTGAATTTATTTTCTGTTACAATGATTGGTCACTTTTAACCGTTTTTATTGGTTGCTTTTCTTAACTTCAATTTTCTCTTCGTCTTATTGGCGGATTTCGATCCGTTGTTTGTCTGTTGATCGGGTTTTTTAATATTGTACAACTGATGACGCTTTTAATTCGGAGGAGCTTATTTTGGAATTAATTGGTGGTTTGTTTTCGAGTCGGTAAGTTTAATATTGCCCTTATTTCGGGTGGCGGTGTTACGCTCATCTGCTTACTGTACACAGACGTTGTCAGCAAAAGGCCCAACACTAAAATAAGAGCGTTTGTTTGGGTCAGGCTATTTTTGCTGTCCGAAGTAAAAAGTACAACGCACTTGAAAATCAGAAATTGATGAATTATGGGAATTACATCTATATTCGTTATCAGTACTATTTGTTCAACGTTGATTTGTTTTTGCTGGTGTTGTATATTACAGTGTGTTTGGTGGTTCGTTTGTTTTCGAATATTTCTCATGTGGTCCTGGAACTGTTTCAGCACGTGGACGTATATTTTGGGAATTTGAGAGACTGGACGAAAATAGTGTTTGCGAAAGTGCGGAGAGAGAAAATGAACAAATAATAGAAAATATATTACATATCGGTTTTTGCAGAATTAATAAAACTCTTGTTTCAAAAAATGTAGGATGAATGACTATTTAATTGGTACAAATCAAACGCAAAATCAGTCTTAGAAATAAGGAAACTAAAGAAAAATAAAATGAAAAACAGTTTGCTCGTACTTCTCCGATACCATAGCAAAAACCAAAAGCGCCACAGATAAATGCCTCACCATTTTCTGACTTCTCCCTATCTTATCAACATTTTACCACCCTTCACAAAATAGCTCAAGCACGCATTGCGTACCTATGTTTGCTAAAGTATCTGTTTTCACAGTTCAATGGCATGCACATTATCATTACTTCTTACCTTCTTGAGTTTCTCCAATGCTTGCGTTATTTGCGACTCTTGGCTTAGTTCTGAGGTGAAAAACAAATTGGACAATAACGCAAACCCACTTTGATTATGAAAAGGTTACTGCCTACCATAACAGTCATTTGGCTTAATGTCCGTCAGTGAATTGGAACGCTGCTAATGAAGTTGACCGTCCTTTCTCCAAAGCCAAAAGTAAAAGAACAAGAAAATCCCTTGAAAATAGGTTTTTCCTCTTGTCAAAGACGATACGTTTTTAGTGACTCTGTGAGTTAACTAAATCATTTTACGATCGACTAAAAACGTTTGATGTCTTAAAACGCGAATTATGTGGAGACTGGTCGACACTGTTTTTTTTGTTTCAATGCGTGACTTCCGGAAAACCAATTTGACTAACTGTTTTAAACCTTTTTGGTATATCCACTACTACTTATGTTTAAGATCTAATGGGAATATAGTAGAGAAAGAACAAACTGAAGTGGCTGAGAGGATGGCTAAGTACTTCACTACTGCAGCTGCAAGTATAGGAAGGAATCACAGCAGAGTCAGGGCTGTAAGTGATGCAGTATGCTTACAATGGGACTCAGTTTGAATTCAAAACCTTCGGCAAGGAGAAAGTACACAGGGTTCGTACACTTTTTTCGACCAAAACTTCAAGGATTTTTCAAGGCCTTTCAAGGACACATTCTTCCATTTTTCAAGGACCCCAAGAGGGGCAAAATCAAGCCAATATAATGCCACATCGCCGATTTTCGGCTCAGATACTTGTGAAGCTTTGTTGGATAAAATTGGCAACAAATTTCAAGGACTTTCCACCACCGACTGCAATTTTCAAGGGCTTTTAAGGCCTTGAATTTTTATTTTGAAATTCAAGGACTTTCAAGGCGCGTACGAACCCTGAGTACAGTACGTACCCAAGACAGTCGTGAGGCTGGGACCCAAGAGCGCCTCCGATACTTCCCAAGGTGGCTAGTGGAATAGCGGCATCTTTAATCAGCCAGAAGAACTGCGCTGAGGCAGTGGCCTACTGCACGGAAGATGGGAGAGTGGACCCCAGCTTTTAACATGAGAGACAGGCAGGAGGAAAGAAAAGAACTTCCCAACTAACACGTCTCTCATTAGGCTTCCGGTAACAAGTCATTATGACCCAACTCTGTATCGCAGAATGATGAACATGGAAGCATGGTTGTGAAACAACTTTGTTGATGCTAGTCGAAGACTGGAAGCTGGCTGTGAACCGGAAGAAGCTGATGACAATTTTATCTACTGATATGGGTTAGGCGTTCGATTCCTTAAGTCACTCATTTACCACAGAGAGGCTGGATACTTAAAGCTTTGGCAGTGGCTCACTGGGTTTGATTCGATTTCAGTTCGATAACAGGCTTAATATAGTGAAAAGTAATGAATGGAAAACAATGGAACGTAGCTGTCCTCAGAGTTCATCATTTGGGCCCTTTTTGTGGAACATGTTCCAAAAATAACATGCCATACCACGTCAACGAGTCAAGCCTCACTATGTAGGCTGTTGACCATCCGTTGTATACAATGGGTAAGAGCCATGAACCTACAGAGTCAACTCTGAAGATACAAGGCCCGTTAGCGTCGTCTTGGTATAAGGATAATTCTCTCCTTGCTAACCCAAATAAGTTCCAGTCCCTACCCATTCATCCAAGGAACAATGATGTGGAGCACAACGATAAAGTTCTGAACATCGATGACCACGGATGGAAGAAAACTGAACACATAGGATTACTATAGTCCAAGAACACACTGACAAGAATATTACCTTTGTGAGTTATGCACTAGCGCTAGTAAAAAATAGGTCCGCAATACGTACATGTGTGGCTTACTAGACCACATGACAGGCGCTCGACTCTCGTGGACAAATAAAAGCGATCATGCCATAATGCGGTTACACACTTCGTGTAAGCCACACAAAAAGGAATACTTGTGCGTCTGCGCAACTTAACTGATAAGCCCATCCTGCCGTATCTAACTTATTCTACAGATCATCCGATAGGAGAGAGCTATTGAGTGTTTTCAAGCGCATACTTTTCGGGCAGTTTATAGATCTAAATACGGGACTTGTAAGGAACTCCTCAAACGCATAAAGCTACCTACACTATACAACAGGGCCCGGTTGTTCGAAAGCCGATTAACCTAATCCAGGATTAGGGTAAACTTTGGTTGCAGTTTTTAACTTTTGGATGAAAGTCCTTTCCACTGCTTTTTGTTTTTCAGGACTGACTTCCCCTAATCTAAAATGTTGCTGAATATCAGCATTGAACAACGTTTGGGGATAGAGAAATAACCTCCTTGATTAACTTTTAATCCTGGATTTGCGTTAATCGGCTTTCGAAAAACCGAACCCGAGCGTTTAAAGGACATCGCCAGGTTACTGATCAACGTCAAGAACGAGGTGGTTCCAAGCTGTGCACCTGGGTTGTTTCAGACAGCCCTCGGTACCATATCAGAAATGGAGACTTTCAAATACCTCGTTTCAACAATGTAAGTTCCGGAAAACATTCAATAACATACCAAGGGCCATTTATTTGGTCCAAAACAGTAATTGTTGTAGCTTTGCAACTTATGAATATTGCATATATTGACATTTGAACACCGGTAATTGTTCATAGTTTTAATATCATAGATTAGCTAAGAGTATTAACTTATTTACAGTGTCTCCAATTAGCTTACTAAAAAGCTAACTGGCACTGAAATAGTTTTTACTACTTATTACTATCGTACAATGATTTTTAGTAACCTCACAGACTCACAACAAACATATCAACTTCTACTTCCGAGCAAAACCTTACTAATGCTTGAGCAAAGTTTAATGTCAAAGATGTTACTGACAGAATTTTGTCTAGGCGATTTCACGACTAACACAGCATATAATTTATTGCGCTTTCATTCATCCAGGAAGAAGCAGTGAGGAATTATTCCCAGCCTTCACCGAATTACTATCAGCAAATATCAGAATATTAAGTGACTTCTATTCTCTCGACTTTACAGTGACCCAAGAAGCTGATAAAAAAAATCAAAATTTTCTATTTGGAATTTGTTTGTGCTTCTTACATTACTACTGGAGTGTGGTGTATCAGTAAGGAGTTGCATCTAAACCCCCATAATTTACCGCAGTATGATCACTCATAGAAAGCACAGAGCAAGCTGATATATCGTGACAGAAACTTGCGGCACACAAACATCAGCTTTAACATGGAATGTATAATCTTGTTGGTGCCATTTATTCAAAAAGCCTCTTCCGGCGTTCAGGAAGAAAACGATAAAGATAGAGACAAAACGTTCCGAAAAAAAGTCTTTGTGAGCGCCGTCATGGCTGTCTGGGCATCGTCGATGCTATCTACTTTACTGTTGATTCTTACCTCAACAGTTATTGGAAGCTACCCTATACGAGCTACTAAGTTATCTAACCTTCCCATGTACAATCTAAGGGGGGGGGGGGGATTACAAGTGAGCGTCCACAGGCGTGTTTTACCATCTAAATTCGTTGTCAGGCGGCCAGCTCAGAGTTAATTTGATTCGAAGGGGCCGTGAAGCTGGTAGCGGTAGGGGCTTGCATGAAGCTGGCCGACTGTGAACATCGAAATATTGCGTCATTGTGGATGATATTAAGACCGTGCAACCCTCCAAGACCTGTTTCATGTATTATATTGTGTGTTATTTACCACTCTACGGCCAATGGTTAAATCGAGAATGCAGCATTGCGTGAATATGTTCAGACAAATCTCGATACCTTGCTCGTCAAACACCCCAATGCATTGGTAATTATCACCGGAGACTTCAACCCCACGTCAACCTGGTTTACTGTGAAACACTTGACCCATGCGAATAACATCAAGCTAATGGTGAAATTTAAAACCAGAGACTCAAGGACCTTGGACTGGTTTCTGACTAACATGCCCAAATTATTCGGCCTCTCTCAACTACCAAAGATTGATACCTCGGATCACTTTACCATCCTTGGCAGACCTGTGACTTCCTCCTTCAACTCTCGTACCGACAGAAAAGTGCGGATCAGAGATATGAGAGAAAGCGCCTGGCGACCGCCGACCGGTTAGCACAGTTGATAGAGTGCCGGACTACCGTGCGGGAGGTCGTGGGTTCAAACCCCGGCCGGACCAACACTCAGGGTCTTTAATAACTGAGGAGAAAGTGTTTCCTTTGCAATGCACCGCCGACCGGTTGGCTCAGTTGGTAGAGTGCCGGACTACTGCGCGGGAGGTCGTGGTTTCAAGCCCCGGCCGGACGAACACTTAGGGTCTTTAAATAACTGAGGAGAAAGTGCTTCCTTTGCAATGACATCTGCAAATGATTAGACTTTTTAGTCTTCTCGGATTTAAGGATGATAAAACCGGAGGTCCCGTCTCAATACTCTTTACAATTAATTCTGTGGGACGTTAAAGAACCACTAGGGACGTAACGAACCCTGGCTGTGACCACCCCTAGTGCTTGCCTTCTACCAGCATTTGACCAGGCCTTCTGCTCGCGCATTTGATTATTCATATAGAAAATGCGCACTATAAATGTTAAATATTAATGACATCTACAAATGGTTAGACTTTCTAGTCTTCTCGGATAAGGACGATAAAACCGGAGGTCCCGTCTCACAACTCTTCACAATTAATTCTGTGGGACGTTAAAGAACTCACTCACTGTTCGGAAAAGTAAGGGACCCGGTGTAGTCATCTATCTTCTGTATGGTTCAGGTGGGGTGGTTGAGATCAAAGATGGACTGATAGCGGCAGCACTTGAAGCCTTTACAAAGCTGGCGTCCGATCTCACCACAGAAGAATTGTAAAAGTGACACGTCTGCTGTCACTCTCCTTGCTCCTTTCGTTTTTCCTTTGACCCTTTGGTAGATGGATGTTAGAGAAGGACTGGTCCCATGTCCTCGCGGCGGTATCGTGTAAAGAAAAATTCCAGCTATTTTCTTCTGAGTTAAAACAGGCTATTGAACATAAAGCTTACCGGTATATTACACAGGACAATTTTCTGACGTAAAAACCTCACACAAAACGTGGTTATGTGTAACATCACCGCCACACAACTCAAAGTTTAACAGGCCACTTTTGCCAGTTTTAGAGAATTGTACACTCCGCGAAAACTGTCGCCATTATTCACGTTTTCCATGTTGCTTACTCGAGGATTACAGAAATATTCCAAAAATTAAGTTCATGAGCCCACAGCACACGACCTCCTCCATTCCGTAAGAGACGCAAAAGTGCTTCATTTGTCCTCGCTGAAATCCAAGGAGGAACAAGTGGATCACCGATTTTTTTTTCTAGTTTACATTTTCTTTCTCGCTTCAAACTTTTGAGCGCCTTCTTACGACAGACATCCGTACAAAATACGGACTGTTTTGCAGTTCACCCCACCAACCCCGAGAAGGGCAGCTCTGTCAGGTCACTTTGTTAAACTCACCCCAGCGTTTTCTCCGTAGTTACTAAAACATGGAACGACCTAAAACCACCTAAAACAACCTAAAACCACCTAAAACCATCTACAACCACCTACAACCACATCAAAAAAAGCAACAACCATCTACAACCACTCGCAAACAATCTAAAACCATCTAAAACAAGGTATAAATGTCTGAAATAAGGCGAGACGACAACATGTCACGTACATGAAATACGAGAATCGAACAAAACATCCACTTCCCCCCAAAATCTTACTCTCCCTGGTCCCTTGTATCATCAACACGAAACTTCCACCGCACTGTCCTCTTATGTTGGGAGGGCTGGGATATAAGTTTGATTTTGTTTCCTCTCTCTTGTGAAACTCATCGACAATTTGATTGTAATTTAAGTAGCCTGCGTGGCCGGCGTAATCGGGAAAGGGGAAGGGGAGCGAGGGAGGCGAGAAAAAATGAGGGGGATTGGGGAGAGGAGAGAGGGAACGCCTGCCACAAGAACCCCATTCGCTTCATTCCCGCCCAACGATTTTCAGTTAATCCAATTACTTTATCCGTCAATAACTGTCAATTCATCCACCAATCAAAATCAGACGCGCGTTTCTCTGCATGACTGATTTCACGCGGGAATGTGCCACATGTAGACAAAACGTCTCACGCCGGGCACGCAGTAAGAGGGATTAAATTGCTTCAATTCTCAAGGGACTTACTCTCAGAAATTAGCCAATCAGAAATTTGCGTTTGCCAGCGAACGCAGAAATGAAGCGAATGGGGTTCTTGTGGCAGGCGTTCCCTCTCTCCTCTCCCCAATCCCCCTCATTTTTTCTCGCCTCCCTCGCTCCCCTTCCCCTTTCCCGATTACGCCGGCCACGCAGGCTATAATTTAAGCAACAACTGATGGTTTGTGCGCAAGGGAGTTTAGCCTTGCGTGATGACACAGGAAACGGGTGTGAAAGACACTGGGGTTAATCTAAAGGAGTCACCGGGAATGTACAAACATGTTTGGTGGATGATAAACAGATGCTAAAAAAATTAACTTGTCCTTAGGAATGCAATCCGCCACCTCAGAACAAAACAGCAGTGAAGCCACTCCGAGAGAGAGAAACCCTACCTTGTGCTATTATGTAAACAAATGAAACGTGAACCAAAACGTGTCACTGGTACTCAGGGTAGAAAAAGCCAAATCAAGTCAGTCTTTCGACTACGAGTTTGTTATTTTATTAATTTTTGTGACTTGATAGTTCATTTTGTAAAGTTGATTAAGTCTTTTAATATACTTAGCATGATCTCGTATTTCATTTCGTGACTTAAGCCAATGGTTGATGATACAAGGGACCAGGGAGAGTAAGATTTTGGGGGGAAGTGGAGGGAAGTGGATGTTTTGTTCGATTCTCGTATTTCATGTACGTGACATGTTGTCGTCTCGCCTTATTTCAGACATTCATACCTTGTTTTAAATGGTTTTAGATTGTTTGCGAGTGGTTGTAGATGTTTTTAAGGTGGTTGTAGATGGTTGTAGGTGGTTGCTGAATTTTTTGAGGTGGTTGTAGGTGGTTGTAGATGGTTTTAGGTGGTTTTAGGTCATTCCATGTTTTAGTAACTACAGCGTTTCCTCGTTTAATCTGGCCAATGATGGCTTGCAGTTGCCAGAAGACTTTGAGGAAGCTGTGACCTGGCCATCCTTAATAAACCTACTCTCCATTCCCAGATCTCGAGTACATCCTGCAGAGAGAGAGAGAGAGAGAGAGAGAGAGAGAGAGAGAGAGAGAGAGAGAGAGAGAGAGAGAGAGAGAGATTAAAGGGCACTTTTGCAACGTAAATTCGGGCACTTTTGTCACGTTAGGGCACTTTTGTCACGTACCGTAGGGCACTTTTGTCACGTTAGGGCACTTTTGTCACGTACCGTAGGGCACTTTTGCCACGTTAGGGCACTTTTGTCACGTACCGTAGGGCACTTTTGCCACGTTAGGGCACTTTTGTCACGTACCGTAGGGCACTTTCGTCACCTTAGGGCACTTATGTAACACACTTGCAAACATGGTTATAATGCAGGATTCTATGCTCTACTGTCAGTGGTGATTCAACTTAATTTCATGCCACTTTTACACTGCTAAGGGAGGGTTCTCAATATTTATTCGCATTTAAGTAATTTTTCCGCGCACAATAAATTCGCGCTCAGGTCGCAACCACTTAATGACTACGATAAAGTCGACTCAATTTTAGCCGGAAAAAGATTTCATTAAATTGAACGGAAAAATCTTTTGCGTTAACTGTTGTTACTGAAGAGTTAAAAGAATTTGTAAATTTGTAAATTACAAGTGTGGCCAGAAAAATGCCTTTAATCTTAATATTTGTTTTTCTTCCTTTCAGAAATCAAGTGGTGCCTTCGTTATTATTATGACAAAGATAAAAAAAAAAATGCTGTTTTAGTCTTTGAGTTTTATTTATAGATGCAAGTCATGCAAAGCAACGAACCAGCAAAGGCAATGGCTGCAGTTTTTTATTGTGACCTTTTATCATAAACTCATTCCTCGTGTAAACCGAAGGAATAAGTCCCCATTAAATTCAGTTTAATTTTTTGTTTATCTACGGGAATACAGACTAAGCTACCAGCGGAGTCACTGTCTCCAGTTTTTGTGTCTCGTGTAAAACTGAAGAAATGAAATCTAAATCAAATATAGTTTTTTGTTGATTTAGAAATACAAACTAGCCTATAAGCAGAGTCACTCTCTGCAGTCTTCATGCTTATTAAAAACTTTAACGTAACCAGTTTCTCATGTAACGACGAGAAAGTTAATCTACATTGAACGTCGTTTGCTTTCTCTTTAGAAATACCAACAAACTAACCTATAGGCAGAGTCACTCTCTGCAGTTTTCATGCTAATATAATATCTTAAACGTAACCTGTTTCTCACGTAACGGCGAAAACGTCAATCTACATTTAACGTACTTTGCTTCCTCTTTAGAGATAAAACTAACCTATAAGCAGAGTCACTCTCTGCAGTTTTCATGCTAATTAACAACTTAACGTAACCTATTTCTCATGTGACGGCGGAAAAGTTAATCAACATTGAACGGTATTTGTTTTCTCTTTACAAATAAAAACTAACCTATGGGCAGAGTCACTCTCTGCAGTTCCCATGCTTATTAATAAGTTTAACGTAACCTGTTTTTCATGTAACGGCGAGATAGTTGATCTGTATTGAACGTATTTGTTTTTTTCTTTTTACAAATACAAACTAATTTATAAGCAGTCACTCTCTGCAGTCTTCATGCTAATTAACAACTTTAACGTAAACTGTTTCTCGTTTAACGTAACCTGTTTCTCGTATAACATTGAAAGTTCTTTGCTTTCTCTTTAGAAATAAAACTAACCTATAAGCAGAGTCACTCTCTGCAGTTTCCATGCTTATTAATAACTTTAACGTAACCTGTTTCTCATGTAACGGCGAGATAGTTGATCTACACTGAACATAGTTTGTTTTCTCTTTAGAAATACAAACAAACTAACCTATAGGCAGAGTCACTCTCTGCAGTTTTCATGCTAATATAATATCTTAAACGTAACCAGTTTCTCATGTAACGGCGAGATAGTTGATCTATGTTGAACGTATTTTTTTTTTCTTTTTACCAATACAAACTAACCTATAAGCAGAGTCACTCTCTGCAGTCTTCATACTAATTCACAACTTTAACGTAACCTGCTTCTCGTGTAACGGCGAGAAAAAATAGTCATTTTTTAAACATACTTTGTTTTCCCTTTACAAATATAAACTAAACTTTAAGCAGAGTCACTCTCTGCAGTTTTCATGCTAATTAATATAATAAGTTTAACGTAACTTGTTTTTCATGTAACGGCGTGAAAGTTAATCTGCATTAAAAATAGATTATTTTTTCTTTAGAATACAAACTAACCTACCAGCATCGTCACTATCTACGGTTTAGCCTTACAATTTAGCTGACAAAAAGCGTTGCTTAGCAAATTGTTCATTTCTTCTGATTCAACCTTCTCTCGTATTTCAAACGATTGATTATTTGTTTTAATTTGAACTCACGTAACATCGCTTTGCCCTCCTCCTCTTTGCTAAGCATATCTTTGACGGCAGTTTGGGATATTACTCCTGATTTTACCATGCCACCACATACCTTAAGTAGGTACTTCCTGTGATCATCACTGAAGATGTTCCTCGACACATAGCTTGAATTTGAAGGAGGCACCATCGATACGCTGCTCTCTTCATTGGAAAAGAAGCGGGACATCTTGTCGGCTAAAGAGTCTCTTTCGTTGGGCAGTTCAGGACTTTTGTGGGGCTGTTCAGCTGAAGGTTTGTCGTCATCAACATCTGAAGGTTGGGAGTTGCTTTTGTCATTAAAGCGCCACTCACTTCGAATCTTGTCATACACCTTTCTTGGGTCAAGACGACGGAGGACGGGATGCCCTTGAATCTTTTCCCTCACTTCTGCCATGGTAATTGATTTATTTTCAATTTCTGTGCAAAATGCATCTTTTAAAGTAGCCACCTGTTCCTCGTCCCACAGCATGCGCTCCTTGTTGTTTCTGTCATCAGCTGCTAAAGAGACATCGTGAGAAGTCGTAGCGGTTGGCAGGGTATCTTCTACGCCTTTTTTCGGTTCAGCCGATCTCATAATGGTGGTAAGGCTGCTTGCCGCTTGTACGCACGCTTTCTCTTTCTCTTTAAGTCGGTAAAATCTCTCAGCTGTCCCTTCTTTATGCGCCATGAGGTCGGCCAGATCTGATTTCATTCCTTTATGTCGTGTGTGCACTTTGGTGACTGCGGACTTGCGAAAAATAGTTGATGTCACGTGCCCTTCCATTCCTCCCTTCCTCCACGCTGCGTTAATGGCAGTGGATATTTGGCCGGACTCTAATTTAGAACCATTCCAAGACAGGAACACTCTGCTTTTGTTACTTCCATACTCTTCACTTGTGGAATCTTCCACCTGGTTTCGCATTTCACTGACGTACAATCTTAAATACGAGAACAGTGATAATGACAACACCACGCGTGCCGGGCCGTGAGTATCCGCCGTTTTGTGGTCCTTGACGCTTATGACCATGCTATCATCCACTCTCTTTGCCGCCCTATATTCTTCCAGTGTCATATTTGCCAACACACCAGAACGGTGTGCATTGGCAATAGTGATTTCTAGGAGAACAAAATCTCTGACGAGAGTGTACATGGACTGGTTAACTTGCAATGAATGCGCTCCACTTAGTTGTTCCAAAAGGTCAACAGCGCTCCGTGCTGCCTCACTGCGTTCATATTCGTTGACCATTTCAGGGGTCACTAAATTGCTAAGGTCATTGTCCATCTTCTCAAGATGCCGCCGTTTACTATCCTTCTTATACGACATGGACCAAAGACGTGCTTTCTCTTGAATTTGTTGCGCAAGGGCAGGATCAACATCCACACTTTCTGGTTTCTCGGCAACCACGTACGAACAGAAATGCCTTAAACTGAGGAGATAGGCTTTGACGGTATCGGCTGTATACTTTGCTTCAGCTTGCTTCAAAAAAGTGTCGCGAACAAGGGTCTTGTTGAACAACGACTCAAACTGCAGCGAAGGATCAATTATCTGCAATATACGGAACAATTGCGAGGCATGTTGCTTTGATAATTTCTTATCCTTTCTACCGCCATCTGCTGACTGCAACCAGCTGCAGAAGGAGGATACTACACTAATTTCATCTTCGACGTTAGAGGAATAAGCTTCTTCTGCCGATTCCATAATGGCTTGCTCTTCTTCAGAAGGTTCCGTGTTGTTCGACTGCACCTCCACTTCATCTTCTGACTCGGCGAGAGAACATTTTTTTACCTTTGTTTCCTCTTCTGTACGAAAACGTTTAACTTGTTCAGACGGTTTCCAGGTTTTGGCTGAGCGAGCTTCTCTCAAAACCTTTTTGTAAAATGGTGACCCTACCGGGATGTCCCGATGAACTTGACGTATATGATTAGATAAGCGCTTCACCACTGATTTACACCCTTGAATTGGGCAGGCTCGATGACGGTGATAGTCAGTGTATATCTTCTTGCCCTCACTTGATTCTGACTTCTTATTCTTCACAGGTTTCGGCTCAAAACTTTTTCTCATCCCATACCTCGATGTTGCTTTTCTTGCCATCTCCTTGCTCCAGTCATGAACCTCCCTTAAGTGTCGAGGGATGTCTATGACGTCTGCTTTACAACCCTTTGAAGGGCACCTGCGTCTTGCTCTTTTCTTCTGGACATTCTTAGCTGTCGAACCTTTGAACTTTTTTACGCCATCTTTTTTATTGCCCTTCCTTTCACTCTTGCGGGGTTTATTGTCTTCTTCATCTTCGTCATCTTCGCCATCTTCACTGCTCTTCTCAGTCCAACCTGTGCTTTCAGAGTATTCACTGTCTCCTGAAGGACTCCGACTTTCATAATCTTCGTCATCTATTTCCACTTCATTGTCGTCCCCTTCTATACAAAATCTTGCCCAGGCATTTCGAGTATCCTCTAGTTCACATCTCCGCTGTAACCAAGATGCAGAAGTTGTTTGAGTTACAATTTGAATGTGAAACGTCAATAGAAATACTATATACAAGAAATGGTTGTTTTGTTTTGTTTCAACCTGAGCAACATCATCAACAATGACTGCATTTGTAGTTTATTTAGAAAAAGGGAAAACAATGTCAGTGCTATAATATTTTACAACGCCCTAGTTTTTTCACGTATCATAGCCGATAAAGGACGTCGCGCAACGTTAGTTAGTCAGAGAAGTTAGTAGAAGCTAAACCGCTACTTTGTTACGATCAGAAGGATCCACGTTACCGCTATCTTTTGGTGCGCGTCGTCAACCAAAGTACGTAAGTCTTTCTACTTTGTTGTTCATTAAGTCGCAAATTACTAGTCTTTGTTCTGTCACTAGAAGAAGCTTTCATTTAGTCATTTTTGTAAGTTTGCAAAGGATTATTTCTCGAGTTTTATCATTACTAGTATTGTTGTCAAGCAATCTTGTCAACCAATTGTCTGTTGCTTTTACCAAATTGTCACTGCTTTACGCTCTTTTAGTTACTCTGTTCAGCACAAGATTGTTGTTTATATCTTCGCGTGATATTGTGTTTATTACACGAGCTTATCATCTTAGTCTATTAGTTTTCAAGTATCAACACTGATCAATTAGCACGTCTGTTTATTCACGTTATGAGTTCGATGGGGTTTTTTTTATCGTTGTTCTATTTTTGTTAGTTGTATCTTTAGCTTTATCTAAGTTAGATTATATTTTTGATTATCGTATTTCAGTTCGAACCTACTACTACTTCACCTACTATTATCGCTACCCGAATCAACTTTGGTCTTCGCTATTTTCATGTCAAATGCTACCGATTGTGATCTAGACCTGTGAACTTTGATCTGTCATTAAATCAGTTTGAATCTATCAAGTGGAGTTCGAATATTGCCGTCTCGCACCACGCTACCCCTGTTGTTGTTGAAAATTTGAGTAAGCTGTACCCTCTAGAATCTTTACATCTACATCGTTACTTTAACAGGATCACTTAAAATTACTGCCAACAAAATGCTTTAGGGGGCCTTTTATAGGCACGCACCGTGTTTTAATGAGCAAGTATAACACAAACGCGCAGTTTGCGGTCATTTGTATTTGGCTTGTGTTAAGTATGCAAATGCAAGCTATCTTTTATTTTGCAGCTGGGTTCAACTCCTATCAAAAACAGTACAGAAAAAAAAGGCAGTAAAGAGACTGGAATAACATATTATTATCTGGCACAAAAAACAAAGCAAAACCTAGGCGTGCTGCCTTATGCATCTAGAATATAGCAGAGATAAAACTTAATCGACATCACATAGTTTGTTACAATGGTTAAGCCTTATCAAACACATTTGTTAACTTAAGAAACCCACCTTTTCAATCAGATCTTTGTCTCCTGTCATTAAAGCTTTGGCCAAATTTGACTTTCCAATTTTAATTTGCTCAAGTAGATCCTGATCACTCATTTTTGAAATGCTAAAAGATGCATAAAGAAATAAGAATACTAAATGAGAATATAATCATTTACAGCCGTGATCGCCAGTAGCTTGCGCCAGGCCAACAAACATATAAACAGTTCTACAATAGTAGGGATTAGAAACTGATTTAACGTTTCAAAAAAAAAAAAAAAAAGGTGCCAAAGAAACGTTCCCTGATAGTAACGACAGTAATGGCATTGATTTTCACATTAATGCAACTTACATGACCTGGTGTCACTTCTTGTCACGCGATTCTCAGATAATGGAGTGAGCGTCGAAATCAGCGGGTGATTTCTAGAAATCTAAAGAAAAAGAAAACGAAAACGCTGTAGCTACGATATAATGTGAACCATAGGAATGTATGTTTACTTATACGGACTGAATGGGCGATCATCAGATGGAAAACAAGTTTTGAGTCAAATTCGATAACTGCGTCGACCACGTGCATTTATGAGAGTTTTCAACTTTATGCTTAAAAGAACAGGGCACTGTAAATCTGATCAAATTTTCGAAGACGTTATTAAATACTATGCACATGTAACCCCCTTATTTCTGTATATTAAAGCCTACAGATGCGAAAGACGAAGAATAGTTCAAACACATGTTTGCTTACCTTTTTCTTGAAGTCTTCGATGACAGCCGCTTCAAGTACACTTCACGAAGTGTAATTTTATGATGCCAGATAAATTGCGTCCAAGCTTTTCGCTGGCAAAGCAATTGGTCAAAAGTGTCTCGCATTTTTCTTCGTACATCTGACTTCCATCATTAGTTTAAAAATCTTCCTAATATAAATCACAACTTTGATTGTTTTTAAGTCGTTCCTGTTTTTCTTAAAAAATATTGTTGCTTTCTGGCTAGCCCCGGTGAAGTGTATGGTTAGTCAACTCCTTAGCTGGTAAATGTTTATTATTGTAATTAGTGTTCTTATTACCATGATTAAATTGAAGGTATCCTTTAAAGGAATATGCGCCAAAAGGTAAGGATTGACATGTAGGGGTTAGGGGAAAAGCCTTCAAGGTACAAAGCTTTTCTTAATTTGCCGGAGTGGAAAAGAGTCGCAAAAAAGCACGATTTTGTTACTTGAAGATTGATAATATTTTAGGCTCTAGTATATCTACTTATAATTATAATGACGTTTACGTCACTGATTGCGGCACATTTTCTAAGCGTTGCAAAAGTGCCCTAAAACGTTTCGAGAAAAAGTAGTGTGAAATATGCTATTAAATCTACAGTAATGAACATGGAATTAACATTCCCGCCATAAGTATGATGAGCAAAATTAAATTTTCACGAAGAGTTTTCAAAATCACACAGAACCTTTGGGTTTTGGTCCAGTCTCTAATTAGGGCACTTTTGCCACTCCAGCTAGCGCTCCAAGTCCATAGTAGAAAAAAATTCTAAAAAAAATATTTGATACCAATTTGTAAGAGTCTTACAGTTTAAAAATAAAGTTGAAGTGCTGCTTTACAAGTTTCAACCGTTTTATTGTGGTCTTCTTCGGCTTTCCGAAAAATATTCACTAAAGCGCTCAAAAATCGTCGTCTGATAACTTTCGATGTTAAGCAAACCTCGCAAGTCTATGAAGATGTATGTATGTATACCGTATTTTTTCGGGCAGCGAAATTTTTGGAGAGATTAATTTTTGGAAATGGAGAGAATGATTAAAATATGCCTAAAGGACTGGATATCTTGTTAACCACGAAAAAAGCCATCATTTTGGCGTTATTTTCCCAATTCCACGGCGTAGGGAACTTTCGCAACGTACATGGAAAGAAAATAAATCTAAAAAATAGAAATTTAAAGGCAATGGAATGATAACGTAATATGACGTACATTGTTGAAGGCCCTATGCTTCCAATGTGTTAAACCGTCAAGTTTTATAAACTGAGTGTAATAAGGAACGAGTGAAATGAACGTGGCGAAAATGCCCCACTTTCAATCTTTAGAGAGAGAGAGAGAGAGAGAGAGAGAGAGAGAGAGAGAGAGAGAGAGAAGAATTTTCTTATACAAGGACCGAAAAGACGGACACTATTAGTTAAGCCTGAACGGAGAGAAAGAGCGGATAGACTAAGATTCCTTTGCAACAAGTAAACATGCTGCCGTGTTCCGACTTGTCGAAAATTGGAGAAACGAGTGGTTGGAAAGGGTTTAAATACACAGCGCCCCTGAAGTATACGAGATAAATTAGGGTATCTCAGCATAACATTTCCTTTCATTGCGGACATTGTGTTAAGCACATTATGCTACTATTGCTTAGGAACTATAGCCATACGCGGATTGGGGTGCAATTCCTTTCGGCTGAACAACAAATAATCTTGAAGATTACGAAAGAACTTTAACTCAAGATACAACGCGTACAAACAGCGGGTCATAAAACCTCACGGGAGAACTGAATTCGGCTTAGGAATGATTCCCGATCATTTTGCCATGCAAATTTACGTTGTAGTTTCAGAGATCAACTCCTCTTTTCATACACAGGTGACTGCCATTAAACTATAGAAGGCCAACACGTGGTTCTAGGTAGAAAAATAATAAACTTGAATCTGCGTGCCTGATAAATTGAATCATGTAACATGGCACAACGCTTTGTAATAATATTGCCTGGTATTTATGTTCTAAAGCACAATTTCGACCTACCGTAACAATGCGCCACGCATATTAAAACAGTAAATGAAAACCGCGACATCACGGCGTAAAACAAGAAACTAAAAGACGTGTGAGCATTAACGTGAGTGTAGCCTAGTCACTTGAATTAAATGGCGAGTCCTTTGTATACAAAAAAGAAATTGAAATTTAATAGTCTTTACCGGAATATACAAATATAGGGTGTGAAAATACTCCCTTTGATCATTGAAATGTTAATTTAGGTTTTCAATAAGACAACAAGTCAATCTTAGGATGAAAGTGAAATATAAACACGCGGAGTTAGATCACAGGTTTTCACTACAACATATAAGCGTTGAATAGGTGTGTTAATGAAGTATGAACGAACGGATCTCTTGGGAATATAAGGTTTTGAGCCAAATTTGATGTTTTATCGTGGACGATAAAACAAAACGGGTGACAAGATTCATTAAGTATCAAAAATATTCAAAACTATTGTAGTCATGATGGTTCAATCGCTAATCTTGTCAAATAAACCTTTTCCGTTTGTACAGACATCGTGACTGGCTGAGAGCTCAGCTAGTCCGGAATTTTACGCGCGCCCTTCATTAGCGAGGAATTCTAAAAACAACTTGGCCTTACGAAAGAGAAGAAAGCAACAGCACATAGAAGTAGAAGGTGAAAAATCTGCATCCAATGCTTTTGGTTTTGTGTTCTTCTAAGAATGCGGTACGTGACCCTAAGCAAGTTGTAATGACATCACTGGCATGTTTGCTTGGACGTAGCAAACAAGGTCGAGTCACACGCATCCGATGTGGGTTGAAGGAGGAAATCAAATACTTCTCTCTTTTAAATCCTTTTTCTCTATTTTTGTCCTGTTTTTTTTTTTCTATTTGCAACTCCTTGTTAGACAGTATTCCTTGTATCCAAAAAAACATTTGCATCTTTTCCTTTAACCGTTTAACGTCCAATTATTGTCACATTTCGGACAACTTTTTTAAAAGTGGAGATACTGCAAGTCATTCCGGTATAGCTAAAATAGCTGTAATTGAGAAATTTTCTGATATTTTACTCCACAAAAATAACTTCCTACGTTTCATTTTGTCCGCATATGGGATATTCCTCGATATTTTGACGAAATATTTCAATCTTCGTTAAGATGTGGAAGCAATACTCTTTCATGATGTTCCGTTTAACCCTGGTATTTTGAATGTGCCGAATCAAATTGCAGAATAAGTTCAACTAAATGCTACTTTTAAATACAGTGACGCGACATTTAAGTCAAATCTGAAACATTTTAATTCGAGTCGACTCAGTTTATTACTAGATTCGGCGCGTGTAAAATATGACTGACGTTTAAACCGGGCCTTTCTTCCAAAACCGAACACTTTTCTGGAATTTTTGTAGGAAGGTTTCCCAACAAACTAACCAACTAGCATGACACACGACCGGGTTTGTGTTCAAAAGGCTACACGTAACGTTACAATAATTTTATAGAGTATGGGTCAGGCCCTCTGGAAATTTTACCAAGGACACCTACGAGAAAACTTATTTATGACTACTTTTTTAGGGATTTAAAAAATCATGGGGACCGAAAGTCTTACGTTGTCTCGGGACAAATTTCTAAAGCGCTTTGGCGACGGCCTACTGGATTAAAGGCTCGTGTTTTGCCATTTAGCTTTAAAATCAACAATCAAAGGAAGGAAATTGATGTTGCTGGAATCTAGTGAACCATTCGATAATTGGTTAATAATAGTTGGTACGCTATGCAGTAGATCAAAGAAGATTATTCAGTAACAGAGTCACAATATAACTTTGCTTAGAACTTTGCCTTTTTGGAAAACCCCAACTGCTACGGAAACCACCGAGACGTATCAATACTTTTGGTTTACGGAAACTACGTGGGATGAAACTCAGGTACGACCATTCAGATAAAAGATTACGGCCTGGAATTTCCTGTGGTCCTTTCAATATTTTTTTCTCTTCAATTTTGCGAACGTCTGTCCTGAATAACTGATAAAAATATAAACAATCCACAAAAAATTAGTTTCTTAATCTTCCTCACTGGTCATAAAAGTCTCATATACTCATGACCCATGTTTACGGGGCTAGTGAAATCAACACCAAATGCTATACTGAAAATCTAGCTGAAACAAACAAAACACCTTCAGGAATGTTAAGCGAGACAGCGGCTGTCGTGAAAACACACCCAACACACCCTTGGGGTGTGTTGGGGTGTGTAAATTAACATTTAATGAAATTAACCCTAAATTAACATTTCAATGATCAAAGGGAGTATTTTCACACCCTATATTTGTATATTCCGGTAAAGACTATTAAATTTCAATTTCTTTTTTGTATACAAAGGACTCGCCATTTAATTCAAGTGACTAGGCTACACTCACGTTAATGCTCACACGTCTTTTAGTTTCTTGTTTTACGCCGTGATGTCGCGGTTTTCATTTACTGTTTTGATATGCGTGGCGCATTGTTACGGTAGGTCGAAATTGTGCTTTATTAGAACATAAATACCAGGCAATATTATTACAAAGCGTTGTGCCATTGTTAATTCAATTTATCAGGCACGCAGATTCAAGTTTATTATTTTTCTACCTAGAACCACGTGTTGGCCTTCTATAGTTTAATGGCAGTCACCTGTGTATGAAAAGAGGAGTTGATCTCTGAAACTACAACGTAAATTTGCATGGCAAAATGATCGGGAATCATTCCTAAGCCGAATTCAGTTCTCCCGTGAGGTTTTATGACCCGCTGTTTGTACGCGTTGTATCTTGAGATAAAGTTCTTTCGTAATCTTCAAGATTATTTGTTGTTCAGCCGAAAAGAATTGCACCCCAATCCGCGTATGGCTATAGTTCCTAAGCAATAGTAGCATAATGTGCTTAACACCATGTCTGCAATGAAAGGAAATTAAGTAATGCTGAGATACCCTAATTTATCTCGTATACTTCAGGGGCGCTGTGTATTTAAACCCTTTCTAACCACTCGTTTCTCCAATTTTCGACAAGCCGGAACACGGCAGCATGTTTGCTTGTTGCAAAGGAATCTTAGTCTATCCGCTCTTTCCCTCCGTTCAGGCTTAACTAATAGTAAAAATAGAACTGTAACCAGGATAAGACATGTTAAAATGTAAAAGCGTTCTCTGGTCCAAGAGAACTTTATTCTGTCCTCAATTCCTCGCAGTTCGCCAAAGAAGTGGCTAACATGGAAATTTCAGATGACGAGGTTATGGTTTCATTTGATGCTGTGTCGCTTTTCACAGCTATCCCAGTGAACAAAGCCTGTGAATACATTCGGGACAAATTAGACAATGACAATACATTACACCTCAGAACAATATAGGGTGTGAAAATACTCCCTTTGATCATTGAAATGTTAATTTAGGTTTTCAATAAGACAACAAGTCAATCTTAGGATGAAAGTGAAATATAAACACGCGGAGTTAGATCACAGGTTTTCACTACAACATATAAGCGTTGAATAGGTGTGTTAATGAAGTATGAACGAACGGATCTCTTGGGAATATAAGGTTTTGAGCCAAATTTGATGTTTTATCGTGGACGATAAAACAAAACGGGTGACAAGATTCATTAAGTATCAAAAATATTCAAAACTATTGTAGTCATGATGGTTCAATCGCTAATCTTGTCAAATAAACCTTTTCCGTTTGTACAGACATCGTGACTGGCTGAGAGCTCAGCTAGTCCGGAATTTTACGCGCGCCCTTCATTAGCGAGGAATTCTAAAAACAACTTGGCCTTACGAAAGAGAAGAAAGCAACAGCACATAGAAGTAGAAGGTGAAAAATCTGCATCCAATGCTTTTGGTTTTGTGTTCTTCTAAGAATGCGGTACGTGACCCTAAGCAAGTTGTAATGACATCACTGGCATGTTTGCTTGGACGTAGCAAACAAGGTCGAGTCACACGCATCCGATGTGGGTTGAAGGAGGAAATCAAATACTTCTCTCTTTTAAATCCTTTTTCTCTATTTTTGTCCTGTTTTTTTTTTTCTATTTGCAACTCCTTGTTAGACAGTATTCCTTGTATCCAAAAAAACATTTGCATCTTTTCCTTTAACCGTTTAACGTCCAATTATTGTCACATTTCGGACAACTTTTTTAAAAGTGGAGATACTGCAAGTCATTCCGGTATAGCTAAAATAGCTGTAATTGAGAAATTTTCTGATATTTTACTCCACAAAAATAACTTCCTACGTTTCATTTTGTCCGCATATGGGATATTCCTCGATATTTTGACGAAATATTTCAATCTTCGTTAAGATGTGGAAGCAATACTCTTTCATGATGTTCCGTTTAACCCTGGTATTTTGAATGTGCCGAATCAAATTGCAGAATAAGTTCAACTAAATGCTACTTTTAAATACAGTGACGCGACATTTAAGTCAAATCTGAAACATTTTAATTCGAGTCGACTCAGTTTATTACTAGATTCGGCGCGTGTAAAATATGACTGACGTTTAAACCGGGCCTTTCTTCCAAAACCGAACACTTTTCTGGAATTTTTGTAGGAAGGTTTCCCAACAAACTAACCAACTAGCATGACACACGACCGGGTTTGTGTTCAAAAGGCTACACGTAACGTTACAATAATTTTATAGAGTATGGGTCAGGCCCTCTGGAAATTTTACCAAGGACACCTACGAGAAAACTTATTTATGACTACTTTTTTAGGGATTTAAAAAATCATGGGGACCGAAAGTCTTACGTTGTCTCGGGACAAATTTCTAAAGCGCTTTGGCGACGGCCTACTGGATTAAAGGCTCGTGTTTTGCCATTTAGCTTTAAAATCAACAATCAAAGGAAGGAAATTGATGTTGCTGGAATCTAGTGAACCAATCGATAATTGGTTAATAATAGTTGGTACGCTATGCAGTAGATCAAAGAAGATTATTCAGTAACAGAGTCACAATATAACTTTGCTTAGAACTTTGCCTTTTTGGAAAACCCCAACTGCTACGGAAACCACCGAGACGTATCAATACTTTTGGTTTACGGAAACTACGTGGGATGAAACTCAGGTACGACCATTCAGATAAAAGATTACGGCCTGGAATTTCCTGTGGTCCTTTCAATATTTTTTTCTCTTCAATTTTGCGAACGTCTGTCCTGAATAACTGATAAAAATATAAACAATCCACAAAAAATTAGTTTCTTAATCTTCCTCACTGGTCATAAAAGTCTCATATACTCATGACCCATGTTTACGGGGCTAGTGAAATCAACACCAAATGCTATACTGAAAATCTAGCTGAAACAAACAAAACACCTTCAGGAATGTTAAGCGAGACAGCGGCTGTCGTGAAAACACACCCAACACACCCTTGGGGTGTGTTGGGGTGTGTAAATTAACATTTAATGAAATTAACCCTAAATTAACATTTCAATGATCAAAGGGAGTATTTTCACACCCTATATTTGTATATTCCGGTAAAGACTATTAAATTTCAATTTCTTTTTTGTATACAAAGGACTCGCCATTTAATTCAAGTGACTAGGCTACACTCACGTTAATGCTCACACGTCTTTTAGTTTCTTGTTTTACGCCGTGATGTCGCGGTTTTCATTTACTGTTTTGATATGCGTGGCGCATTGTTACGGTAGGTCGAAATTGTGCTTTATTAGAACATAAATACCAGGCAATATTATTACAAAGCGTTGTGCCATTGTTAATTCAATTTATCAGGCACGCAGATTCAAGTTTATTATTTTTCTACCTAGAACCACGTGTTGGCCTTCTATAGTTTAATGGCAGTCACCTGTGTATGAAAAGAGGAGTTGATCTCTGAAACTACAACGTAAATTTGCATGGCAAAATGATCGGGAATCATTCCTAAGCCGAATTCAGTTCTCCCGTGAGGTTTTATGACCCGCTGTTTGTACGCGTTGTATCTTGAGATAAAGTTCTTTCGTAATCTTCAAGATTATTTGTTGTTCAGCCGAAAAGAATTGCACCCCAATCCGCGTATGGCTATAGTTCCTAAGCAATAGTAGCATAATGTGCTTAACACCATGTCTGCAATGAAAGGAAATTAAGTAATGCTGAGATACCCTAATTTATCTCGTATACTTCAGGGGCGCTGTGTATTTAAACCCTTTCTAACCACTCGTTTCTCCAATTTTCGACAAGCCGGAACACGGCAGCATGTTTGCTTGTTGCAAAGGAATCTTAGTCTATCCGCTCTTTCCCTCCGTTCAGGCTTAACTAATAGTAAAAATAGAACTGTAACCAGGATAAGACATGTTAAAATGTAAAAGCGTTCTCTGGTCCAAGAGAACTTTATTCTGTCCTCAATTCCTCGCAGTTCGCCAAAGAAGTGGCTAACATGGAAATTTCAGATGACGAGGTTATGGTTTCATTTGATGCTGTGTCGCTTTTCACAGCTATCCCAGTGAACAAAGCCTGTGAATACATTCGGGACAAATTAGACAATGACAATACATTACACCTCAGAACAAGTCTCAACACCGATGACATCATTTCCCTACTTGAGTTTACACTTTCAAACAATTATTTTGTCTACAATAACTGTATATACAAGCAAATTCATGGCTGTGCTATGGGCAGTCCAGTTAGCCCTATCGTCGCCAATCTCTGCATGGAAGTGATCGAGGAACTAGCTATAAGTACCTCTCCAGTCCCACCAAAGGTCTGGAAACGTTATGTTGATGACAGTTTCGTGATTATCAAGAAGGACGCTGTCTCTTCCTTTCACAATACTCTAAACGCATCCGACCCCAAAATCTCTTTCACTATTGAACTTGAAAACAATGGTCAAATTGCCTTCTTGGACACCTTGGTTTCCAGAAGAAACGGTGTTGCTGTCATTGATGTTTATCGGAAGCCAACCCATACCGACAGATACCTGGATTTCTCTTCTCATCATGATATAAAACACAAAATCAGCACGGCCTCGACCCTCTTATTTCGGGCATCTAGCCTCCCTAGCAGCCACGAAGGAAAAACACGGGAAACCAACCACGTCAGAGCCGCATTAGAAGTTAATGGCTACCCATTGTCTGTTATTTCTAGCATTCTCAATAACAAGCCACCGTCACCTACAGTTCCCCCACCAGAAGAACTGGTTTCTATGTTTTTCAAATGGGCTGATCCATCTGATACTCACAAGGGTTTTGCATGCCTTCCCTATATCAGCGGCCTAACTGAGCCTCTCACGAGATTACTCCGTAAAAATGAAATCCGCGTTGTCAACAAACCTTTCAAAACCCTTCAGCAAGAATTCCCGTCTCCTAAGTTCAGACAACCATCAAATCTCCAATCCAATGTTGTTTATAAAATCCCGTGCAAAGACTGTACATGGAACTACATAGGAGAAACCGGAAGATGCTTTCAAACCCGAAAAAAGGAACACCAACGAAATTTGAAGAACTATGCAAAGGGCTCAAACGTTGCAAACCATGCGTGGCAAAACAACCATTCTATTGACTTCGATAACGCTTGTGTTATCGACAAAGGCGATTACCGCGTTCGAAAAACACTAGAATCATGGCACACAGCAAAAACTGTCGACGCGGAAAATAACTCTAAGCCGTTGCCTAGGCAATACTCCATTTTATTATAATTAGACTGATTTTTACACTATTTTTCACTCCTTTTTCACACCTCTTTTTGTATTATACTTTCAAAAAAATTTTTCGCACCCCCTTTTCGTATATATTCCACCCGCGCGCCTACTTTTTTGCATTCGTTAAAGGCTATAGACTGATAGCCGAAAGCTTATGACTGTTTTTAACTTTTTAACCAGAGAACGCTTTTACATTTTAACTAATAGTGTCCGTCTTTTCGGTCCTTGTATAAGAAAATTCTTTTTTTCTCTCTCTTTCTCTCTCTCTCTGCAGGATGTACTCGAGATCTGGGAATGGAGAGTAGGTTTATTAAGGATGGCCAGATCACAGCTTCCTCAAAGTCTTCTGACCACTTCAAGCCGTCATTGGCCAGATTAAACGAGAAAACGGGGTGAGTTTAACAAACTGACCTGACAGAGCTGCCCCTCTCGGGGTTGGTGGGGTGAACTGCAAAACAGTCCGTATTTTGTACGGATGTCTGTCGTAAGAAGGCGCTCAAAAGTTTGAAGCGAGAAAGAAAATGTAAACTAGAAAAAAAAATCGGTGATCCACTTGTTCCTCCTTGGATTTCAACGAGGACAAATGAAGCACTTTTGCGTCTCTTACGGAATGGAGGAGGTCGTGTGCTGTGGGCTCATGAACTTAATTTTTGGAATATTTCTGTAATCCTCGAGTAAACAACACGGAAAACGTGAATAATGGCGACAGTTTTCGCGGAGTGTGCAATTCTCTAAAACTGGCAAAAGTGGCCTGTTAAACTTTGAGTTGTGTAACGGTGATGTTACACATAACCACGTTTTGTGTGAGGTTTTTATGTCAGAAAATTGTCCTGTGTAATATACCGGTAAGCTTTATGTTCGCTATCTAAACAATACCAGCACAGAAATTGTAAAAAGAGTACAAAACGTGCCACAGGAAAAAAAAATTGACATTGCGTAGCTGATCATTTACTTACGTTCTGTGGAAGTGTTCTTATCAAGTCTTTCTGCGACCCCAGAGCATCCACCTCCAATTTTTAACAATTAGCTCGAGATTTCTATCGCGTGATAGCTGATGAGGGCGCAGCCCTCATCACCTATCGTGCATAGAAATGCAGACAGACACTTTGAAAACGCGAAGAAGCGGCCGCCATTTTGTTGACAAACGCTGTTCACTATCTATCACAGAATGGATAGCGAGTAGCGTAGCCAATTAGAGACCGGCATTCGTGATAGAATGCTAGTTGATTTATACTAAAAAGCATTAGAGTGGTTTTCAATATTGAGTAACCAAAGCAATTACTCTGGCCAGTTACAAGAGACGAAGACAGCTCAGTCAATCAAGCAGACTAATTACAGTAATGATTAATTATTAAAGCAATTACATGCAACCGGTGCATGCAAATTACATGCAACCGGTGCCAAGCCTGGGAAATGCCGGCGTGCAACTCGCGATTGGTTTTGCTTCTCGTTGTCTGAGAAAGTGGCGCGAGCTTTTTCAACCACTGAATCACAGAGCGAAGTAAAGCATAGTAAATACGAATTACTTTTTCGACTCTCAACTGAAAACCGCTCAAAATTGACGCAATGTCTACTGGAATTATTCAGTGCTAATCATGGTAATGGATGGTTTTTGTTTGTTTTTTCAGCGGAGGTTGGTGTGCAGATGTCAATGATCCCAGTCCATACCTTCAAATTGATCTGTTGACTCCTCACACGGTCACAAGAATAGACACTCAAGGCGCCAATAGCTACAGAATTGAAAAATACAGCTTGTCATTTAGTTATGACATCAAAGAGTGGTTCAATTACACAGTTAACGGTAAACTACAGGTACGATTATCAATCCTGGCCTATCATTGAAACCTGTTTCGCGTATAACTACAAATGCCTCATCAATTCATTCAATAATTTGCTCTTTGTCATTAGAGTGGTTTTCAATGGAATGTCGTAAAACGAAAAGTGATCAACCACAAGGGACGAAGACAGCTCAGTGAACCAATCAGAATTTGAAGTACATGCAACCGGCGCTAAGGCCGGGAAAATGTGCGTGTGCCAATCGCGAGATGGAACTGGCGCGAGTTTACTCATCTAGTCACAGAGCGAAGTAAAGCAAAACCGAAGCAGACGCGAATTACTTTCGACACTCGGAATTGAAAGCCGTTCTAGGGCTACCATTTGCCCATATAACGAAGTGTGCGGGCTAAAGCCATGTGTGCGCTTGCGTGTATGTTCTGATACGGCTTCAGATTTGACCGCCACTAACAAAGAAGTGTCGCTTTTAGTGATATTTTTCCCTTTGAAATGTTACAAAAGTCTGTTAAATAACAGGCATAGTGTTAAGTTATTTTTGCACTAAGAGAATTGTGGGTAAACGTATGTGAGTAGCTACGTTTACCGCGCCTCGCTGAACAAATTAGATCCCCACATACGAAGAATACATAAGCTTCTACCTTTCTAACCATCACGCTTTTTCTCCAGGAATTTAAAGGAAACGGAAGAAACTATTATGAGACGAAAACAAATAATTTGACGGTACCGCTGACCGCGCGGGCTTTTCGTATTCATCCCATAATAGTAACTGTATCACCATGCGGCAGGGTGGAGCTATTTGGCTGTCAACCATCTGAAGGTTTGTGTTATAACGCTAGCAGCCTGGAGAAATATTACTGCTTTGTTGCTCGGGGATCCGAGAAAAGGTGCACAATTGTTGACATTAGAGATAAAAAGAAGAGCAAATGGGAATATTTTGCGGTCCTTCAGTTGGTGAAGTGACAGTTCCCAGGGGTCTTACAAAACCTGGCAGATTTATTTTTTCTTTTCTATTGTCAACTTCAGAAAGGTCAGAGGTTTGGACGTCTTTATATCACTTTTTAGTTTCAGTGTTCTTTATCCTAGTAATCAGCTTTGTGATCGAAGGATGTCTGTGCCCACGAGTACACTCAACCACAATTGAATGTCGAATGTATTCTGCTCCATTCTATATTCTTACCAGACAAAAAATTACCAGATACATGGACTCTAAACTTGCTCCAGTGGAGATCTTTAGCCACGAGAGCGCCACGAAACAGTGGGTTTAATGACGCTCTCTACGTGCGTTTTTCTCTTTCATATATTTCTTTGCCGCACATCCTCTGCAAAAGACCAAATTTTCATTACTTTAACGCTTTTCATAATTATATGGTCCCTGAACAGTTTGCCAGCGTTTTCCAAGTTAAATTGTAATAATTGGGAAAGAGTTGCAAAAACTAAAAGCTGTATTTTTTTTAATGCCTCTTTCTTTGCAGTCGCCGTCGTTGTAACTATAAGCTCCCAAGTCTTTGTTTCAGGCCTCCTTGCTGCGCAAACCAGCGTTTCTGTGGTTACTAAGACCGTTTGTATATTTTATCCGAAAATTAAATGACAGATTGCAACACGCCTGTGGGTGTAGAGGACGGTCGCATCACCAACCAGCAGATGATGGCTTCTTCTCAATTTAATGAGCACTACGCCTATTGCGGACGGCTTAACAATCAAATCGGTCCTGACGAAAAAGGCAAACTACACTGGGGAGGATGGTGCACTAATAAGAATGATAATAATCAGTACTTACAGGTAAATTCATGTCTAGAAATGGCAACCTATACTCTCCTTGCGTTGTCACTATTTCATCAAGCAAGCTAGTTGAGAGAATACTGGAAAAAAAATATCACCCAAGATGCAGTTTCTATGCATTTTTCATTCAAGTGCCATACGATGGGTATCCAAGCACATTAAGAAGAATTGATACAGAATAAATGTGATACCCAGTAAATGAATTGTGTCTGTAATACAGGCAACAGAAGCAAAGAGTCGTGGAGGTACTTGTAATACTTCGATATAATTCTATATCATCATCAGATGCCTGTATTGCAGACACAATGCATTTACTCGGTATCACATTTATTCTCTATCTGTTAAAGTTATCAGCAGGTAATGGATTTAAGAATTGATATGTTGAGGTCAGTAGGGGCTTTTGAATCCTTTGTACGGTTCTTTGTTCTTTGTAGTGAACAATGTCAAATATCAAGTTTCTTTGACATATACTTTCTTGCCAAGAGCAAATATAAGCGAGAAATTATGTGCTTTTCTGGTTTTCCCTTGCACTGCTAAATGGTTTGTCATAAAACACCGAGATCACACTAAGTAATGCATTGAAAAGTTAGCCTCTATATGCTGCTTTTAAGTACGGTAAACTGAACATGAAGCATGCTGTTTTTCTGTTTGTTTGGTTTAGATCGATATGGGTCGGGTGCGGTCCGTTTCTGGTGTAGCTACTCAGGGCTACATGCCAGGAATGTATGTATCGCAATACAAGCTGAATTATAGTACAGACGGATTAACATGGCAGGCTTACAGGGAAAACGGCCCAGACAGTGGAACGAAGGTACAAGGCTATCAGCCTATGGGCCTGTGAATGGTGTCGTCAAAATAGGACGATACGTTCAATTCTTGTTTATTCTCGTAACAACCTGAGACGATTCAAGGGCCCACGAGAAGTGTATGTCATTCGGAGTGCGTTTTGTGTTTTTGGTGTATACTGTTTTTTGTTGTTTGTTTATCTTGCCGGGTTTTGGATTTTCTTTTTCTTTGGCCGGTTATTTATATTTGTTATTTTTTTCATTAACTCTCACAAGTTTGAGCCAACTACGTACCTAACAACTGAAAGGGAAAAAGCTCAAATCCGCATGAAATTTGTGATGAAGTTTAAGCAAACGTGTATGTGGAATTTGATCAGCTATGAACTCTTTAAACATCGAATTTGTTCGCTCTTCAGATATTTCAAGGAAACTGGGACAATGACACCATTATAAGGAAGGTGTTTCCTCGCAGAATATTCGCGCGGTTTATTCGCTTCAATCCAATCAAGTTAGCAGGCGGAGGATACATTTGCATGCGAGTTGAGATTTATGAATGCCTTCCCACTCAAGGTAAACATAGCTTACAGGCAGTTAACCCTTTAAGACCTAACAGTGACCAGAGCCTACTTTCTCCTTACAGTTTCACCATTTCAGCTAATACACGGGTTATGGGAATAAAGGAATTGATAATCAAACATGAAATATCCTCTCAACTGGTACTATAAGAAATATGAGAAGACCAGTTAAGAGGATATATGTATGTTGATGTCAAGGTTTAAAGGGTTAAGCAGTGACCACAGTCAGACCTCCGCTTGCCGTAAGCAGTTAACTTCCCTTGGCGGACACCTCTCCAAAACAGAGTCCGGCAAACCACGCTCCCAATGACCATTTATAATCTTCCGTAAGCGGACCCCTTGTTCAGACCCAAGGATGCCCGCTAACAGGTCTTAACTGTCTTAAGGTCGCTCACACCAGTTTGCAGCACTTTTGAACGCATTTATTTTTGGTGGATTATTTACCACCAATCTTTTACATTAATACATTAATAGCGTTTCGTGTTTGTAACAGGTTAAAGTGTTGCTATGGTAATCTATTGAGTAGTGGAAACATTTTTAATAACTTGTAACAATTGGGCATTTGTTTGATATCACTAGAAAGGTAACAACTTATAAAATAATTTTAGTGATGGCCCATCAAAGTACAAGCTGGAAAGTGGTAAACACCGGTGTTAGCCACCTTAAGTTGAAACAAGTGCGATCGAAATATGCCCGTGATATCTACGAGGGAAACGGAGAACGTGGAAAAAAAAACAATATAAGCCCTAGCTGGCTTCATTCCACGGAAGCGCGAGTTTCTAGATTTCCAAGAGTCCAAGTTCCGCTTGAAAATAGTTAGGTAACTTTCTGGAATTAAAGCTTTGACTGTTTGCCTGTAGGAAGTGTACCACGAGTGAGTCCTCCGAGCGGAACAGTGGAGTTAAACCGTACCAGCTCCGTAAACCTGACGTGCATTGTGACGGGTCAAGCTGGAGTCCACATAGAGTGGTACAAGAACGGAGGGCGCATTCCGCCTCGGGCACAGATTCCGCCCATTAGTTGTGGAAATGGCAGCGTGAAAAGTGTGCTGACACTTAAACAAGTCAAGTACCGAGACAGAGGGTCCATTATGTCTTGTTCGGCATGGTACCCGACACTGCCCATCAATTCCACACGGAACATTTTCTTGCTTGTACACGGTAAGGAGATGATCTTGAAATTGACAGATTTTGTCAAGGTCAGGTACAGTCAGGAAATTGTGTATCAAGTCAGGGAATTTCTGGATTCTGCATGAAAGTCAGAGAAAAGTCAGGGAATTTTACTTTTGGCTAGCCACTTGGTTTGGGAAGGAATTGATTTCTGTGACTTCATTGATAGCCTGCAAATAGGCTCTCCATTTGGGTGATTCCGAGAGTCTTGAATGGCGCGGTGAAAGCTAAGCTCTCCTTTGATTCCAGTTTTGACCGCGCGCCATTCGAGAACAAATTGAAGCAAAAATCGAATTGAAGAGCCTATTCTTAGGCTACTTCGTTGCTGGTTTTATCGCCCAAGGATTTGCCTTGGATTGTCAGTGAAAATTGGTCTTTAGACAGTGAAAAGTCAGGAAAATGTCAGGCATTTTTTTTCTCTATTTCCAATGAGTGGCAACCCTGCGAGAGTTGTGCTTGATTTTCGCAACTCTTGACTTATTATTCGTCTCCAGCTCCCCGTCCTGTCATCACTGTTTCTGATGTACAGCCCAGGCAAATACAACTTCATGTAACAGATCCGACGCCTACAGATACTGCACAGTACATAGTGCGGTACAAAACCAACACAGGACACTCATCCTGGCTCACTGAGATGCGCAATAAGACCAGTCAGACTGGCGACGTCTCGATAACGTTACATGGAGTCCTTCCCTTCACATCTTACACCGTGGAGGTGGCGTCTTATTATAAAGATGGAGACGTTGGGCCGCACAGTGTGAACAAACACTTCAAAACAAAACAAGCAGGTTGGTTTGCTTCTCTGGCTTCGTTGTTTCTTGTTACTGAGAGATGTGTCCAGGATTGACCGAGATCATTCTATGTATGATAGACATCACGAAGGGTCCCCTAGCACTAATCGTCAGCCAAACACAAACACTTCCATCTGATATAAAGTATATGGAAGTTGTAAATAACTCGGTGTATCACAAAGGACCAAGTTAAGGTTCATTTCCGACTTATGCCGGTCTTTTTTTCCTAGCCCCGAGTGGTCCGCCTCGTGGTATCTTGGTAATACCGCGTGGAAAAAGCACCATTAGAGTTTCATGGTCCATTCCCAGTGCTAAAGACAGAAATGGAAAAATTACCAAGTATGAGATTGTCCTGTACAAACGAAATGGCGTCACACGGACGTACCTGACAGGAGAAAAAACCCTGTCAAAGGAGATCAATGGACTGGAAGTTAATCAACGATTCTATTTAGGAGTGCGCGCTTACACTAAAGTGGGGCCTGGACCCTACAGCAGGAATCACAGTTATTCAACAGGTAATGACCAGATCTTTAACAACGGTTTCAGTTCTTAGAAACATTTAGGCAATGTACAAGCAGCCCAAAGGAAGCACTTGCTCCTCAGTTATTTAAAGACCCTAAGAGTTGGTCCGGCCGGGGCTTGAAACCACGACCTCCCGCCCAGTAGTTCGGCACTCTACCAACTGAGCCAACCGGTCAGCGGTGAATTGCAAAGGAAACACTTTCTCCTCAGTTATTAAAGACCCTGAGTGTTGGTCCGGCCGGGGTTTGAACCCACGACCTCCCGCACGGTAGTCCGGCACTCTATCAACTGTGCTAACCGGTCGGCGGTCGCCAGGCGCTTTCTCTCATATCTCTGATCCGCACTTTTCTATCGGTACGAGAGTTAAAGGAGGAAGTCACAGGTCTGCCAAGGATGGTAAAGTGATCCGAGGCATCAATCTTTGGTAGTTGAGAGAGGCCGAATAATTTGGGCATGTTAGTCAGAAACCAGTCCAAGGTCCTCGAATCTCTGGTTTTAAATTTCACCATTAGCTTGATGTTATTCGCATGGGTCAAGTGTTTCACAGTAAACCCGGTTGACGTGGGGTTGAAGTCTCCGGTGATAATTACCAATGCATTGGGGTGTTTGACGAGCAAGGTATCGAGATTTGTCTGAACATGGTCACGCAATTCTGCATTCTCGATTTCACCATTGGCCGTAGAGTGGTAAATAACACACAATATAATACATGAAACAGGTCTTGGGAGGTTGCACAGTCTTAATATCATCCACAATGACGTAATACGGCCCCTTCGAATCAAATTAACTCTGAGCTGGCCGCCTGACAACGAACTTAGACGGTAAAACACGCCGGTGGACGCTCACTTGGAATCCCCCCCCCCCCCTTAGATTGTACATGGGAACGTTAGATAACTTAGTAGCTCGTATAGGGTAGCTTCCGATAACTGTTGAGGTAAGAATCAACAGTAAAGTAGATAGCATCGACGATACCAAGACAGCCATGACGGCGCTCACAAAGACTTTTTT
The DNA here is from genome assembly GCA_948470475.1 of Galaxea fascicularis. Lineage (NCBI taxonomy): Eukaryota > Metazoa > Cnidaria > Anthozoa > Scleractinia > Euphylliidae > Galaxea > Galaxea fascicularis. The sequence continues at coordinate 8,643,511 of OX419347.1, forward strand.
TCGGAACATTTTGTCTCTATCTTTATCGTTTTCTTTCTGAAGGCCGGAAGAGGCTTTTTGAATAAATGGCACCAACAAGATTATACATTCCATGTTAAAGCTGATGTTTGTGTGCCCTGTAATTTCACCAGTAGAGTAAAGTTTTGCGAGAACTCCTTTTGGTGGATCATGAAAAAAATCGCAAAAATTAGAACCCGCAAGTTTCTGTCATACGATATATCAGCTTGCTCTGTGCTTTCTATGAGTGATCATACTGCGGTAAATTATGGGGGTTTAGATGCAACTCCTTACTGATACACCACACTCCAGTAGTAATGCAAGAAGCACAAACAAATTCCAAATAGAAAATTTTGAGTTTTTTTTATTAGCTTCTTGGGTCACTGTAAAGTCGAGAGAATAGAAGCCACTTAATATTCTGATATTAGCTGATAGTAATTCGGTGAAGGCTGGGAATAATTCCTCACTGCTTCTTCTTGAATTAATGAAAGCGCAATAAATTATATGCTGTGTTAGTCGTGAAATCAACTAGACAAAATTCTGTCAGTAACATCTTTGACATTAAACTTTGCTCAAGCATTAGTAAGGTTTTGCTCTGAAGTAGAAGTTGATATGTTTGTTGTGAGTCTGTGAGCTTACTAAATCATTGTACGATAGTAATAAGTAGTAAAAACTATGTCAGTGCCAGTTAGCTTTTTAGTAAGCTAATTGGAGACACTGTAAATAAGTTAATACTCTTAGCTAATCTATGATATTAAAACTATGAACAATTACCGGTGTTCAAATGTCAATATATGCAATATTCATAAGTTGCAAAGTTTACAACAATTACTGTTTTGGACCAAATAAATGGCCCTTGGTATGTTATTGAATGTTTTCCGGAACTTACATTGTTGAAACGAGGTATTTGAAAGTCTCCACTTCTGATATGGTACCGAGAGCTGTCTGAAACAACCCAGGTGCACAGCTTGGAACCACCTCGTTCTTGACGTTGATCAGTAACCTGGCGATGTCCTTTAAACGCCCGGGTTCGGTTGTTCGGAAGGCGATTAACGCTAATCCAAGATTAAAAGTTAATCAAGGAGGTTATTTCTCTATCCCCAAACGTTGTTCAATGCTGATATTCAGCAACATTTTAGATTAGGAGAAGTCAGTCCTGAAAAACAAAAAGCAGTGGAAAGGACTTTCATAAAAAAGTTAAAAACTGCAACCAAAGTTTACCCTAATCCTGGATTAGGTTAATCGGCTTTCGAACAACCGGGCCCTGTTGTATAGTGTAGGTAGCTTGATGCGTTTGAGGAGTTCCTTACAAGTCCCGTATTTAGATCTATAAACTGCCCGAAAAGTATGCGCTTGAAAACACTCAATAGCTCTCTCCTATCGGATGATCTGTAGAATAAGTTAGATACGGCAGGATGGGCTTATCAGTTAAGTTGCGCAGACGCACAAGTATTCCTTTTTGTGTGGCTTACACGAAGTGTGTAACCACATTATGGCATGATCGGTTTTATTTGTCCACGAGAGTCGAGCGCCTGTCATGTGGTCCTGTAAGCCACACATGTACGCATTGCGGACCTATTTTTCACTAGCGCTAGTGCATATAAACTCACAAAGGTAATATTCTTGTCAGTGTGTTCTTGGACTATAGTAATCCTATGTGTTCAGTTTTCTTCCATCCGTGGTCATCGATGTTCAGAACTTTATCGTTGTGCTCCACATCATTGTTCCTTGGATGAATGGGTAGGAACTGGAACTTATCTGGGTTAGCAAGGAGAGAGTTATCCTTATACCAAGACGACGCTAACCGGCCTTGTATCTTCAGAGTTGACTCTGTAGGTTCATGGCTTTTACCCATTGTATACAACGGATGGTCAACAGCCTACATAGTGAGGCTTGACTCGTTGACGTGGTATGGCATGTTATTTTTGGAACATGTTCCACAAAAAGGGCCCAAATGATGAACTCTGAGGACAGCCACGTTCCATTGTTTTTCATTCATTACTTTTCACTATATTAAGCCTGTTATCGAACTGAAATCGAATCCCAGTGAGCCACTGCCAAAGCTTTAAGTATCCAGCCTCTCTGTGGTAAATGAGTGACTTAAGGAATCGAACGCCTTACCCATATCAGTAGATAAAATTGTCATCAGCTACTTCCGGTTCACAGCCAGCTTCCAGTCTTCGACTAGCATCAACAAAGTTGTTTCAGAACCATGCTTCCTTGTTCATCATTCTGTGATACAGAGTTGGGTCAGAATGACTGGTTACCGGGAGCCTAATGAGAGACGTGATAGTTGGGAAGTTCTTTTCTTTCCTCCTGCCTGTCTCTCATGTTAAAAGCTGGGGTCCACTCTCCCAACTTCCGTGCAGTAGGCCACTACCTCAGCGCAGTTCTTCTGACTGATTAAAGATGCCGCTATTCCACTATCCACCTTGGGAAGTATAGGAGGCGCTCTTGGGTCCCAGCCCCACGACTGTCTAGGGTACGTACTGTACTCAGGGTGCGTACGCGCCTTGAAAGTCCTTGAATTTCAAAATAAAAATTCAAGGCCTTAAAAGCCCTTGAAAATTGCAGTCGGTGGTGGAAAGTCCTTGACATTTGTTGCCAATTTTATCCAACAAAGCTTCACAAGTATCTGAGCCGAAAATCGGCGATGTTGCATTATATTGGCTTGATTTTGCCCCTCTTGGGGTCCTTGAAAAATGGAAAAATGTGTCCTTGAAAGGCCTTGAAAAATCCTTGAAGTTTTGGTCGAAAAATGTGTACGAACCCTGTGTACTTTCTCCTTGCCGAAGGTTTTGAATTCAAGCCCTGACTCTGCTGTGATTCCTTTCTATACTTGCAGCTGCAGTAGTGAAGTACTTAGCCATCCTCTCAGCCACTTCAGTTTGTTCTTTCTCTACTATACTCCCATTAGATCTTAAACATAAGTAGTAGTGGATATACTAAAAAGGTTTAAAACAGTTAGTCAAATTGGTTTTCTGGAAGTCACGCATTCAAGCAAAGAAAACAGTGTCGACCAGTCTCCACATAATTCACGTTTTAAGACATCAAACGTTTTTAGTCGATCGTAAAATGATTTAGTTAACTCACAGAGTCACTAAAAACGTATCGTCTTTGACAAGAGGAAAAACCTATTTTCATGGGATTTTCTTGTTCTTTAACTTTTGGCTTTGGAGAAAGGACGGTCAACTTCATTAGCTGCGTTCCAATTCACTGACGGACATTAAGCCAAATGACTGTTATGGTAGGCAGTAACCTTTTCATAATCAAGGCGGGTTTGCGTTATTGTCCAATTTGTTTTTCACCTTAGAACTAAGCCAAGAGTCGCAAATAACGCAAGCATTGGAGAAACTCAAGAAGGTAAGAAGTAATGATAATGTGCATGCCATTGGACTGTGAAAACAGATACTTTAGCAAAAACCAATCAGTTGTCAATGTTGAAGTTGGATGGTGGCCGATATCAAGTTATCCTGGGAACTTACCACCTTACTGACCTTGTGAACGTGGTGTTTACTTTTTGGCCAATCCTTTATCTAAAAGATAAGTTATGTCAGCCTTACTCATGTGAACTCTTACGAAACAGGAATTGATACTGTATTCTTTTCAGGTTCCAGTGACGCATACTAATGCACTGATAGTTATGAAGGAAGTGCGAAATATAACTTCCAAGCCATCTAAACTATTGCAAAAGGACCTGTCAATTACAGCAAACATCCTGGACAATGTGGTCAAAACAAACGTCACTTCCGCTGATGTAGGAGATCACTTGTTGTACACTATAAGTCACGTCATGGATGCTAATCCGGACGTACTGGAGGATACACAACGAAAAAACAACAGATCTGCCCAGTAAGTACTGAAAACGTATTAGCTTATTATTTCTGAGCTGACCCATCGAAAAGGACAGAATTCGTTTATTCGAATGGTCTATGTTGTGCTTCAATTTTATCCTTGTTTTAAATCTTATTTTCCTTTGTCTTAAACTCATTATCATACATTACCATAACCCGAAACAAAGGAAAATAGAATTTAAAGTGAACCACAACACATATCTTGGTGGCATGATGAAATATAAAGGTTGCAATCAAAATTGAAAACGGAAAAAGTTACAGCGTTCGGATATACCCTTTTGAAACTCTCTCAAATTAAAATCTGGCATTCGTGTAATCGAAGGAGTTTTTTGCTTCGTTTTTCGCTCTGCACGTGCGTTTTACATTTTTGGTACATTTCATTGCAATCCTGTGCAAAACAATTACGTCAGATGACCAAATTTTAGGCTCTCGAGAACCTGAACAAGTGACGACAAATTTTTCTTTCTCTTTTAAACTCGAGAAAAGGCTGTATCCTATTTCCGAGTTGTAGGTGTGAGGCTCATTTCACACCTTCGCTCGATCGATAAATCGATCACTCCTTAGATCCTGTTAAACATTTTGTGAATCCGCTGGTCAGGACTAACGCTCGGTATATATTGCGCATGTACGTAATCGTCTCACAGTTTTGCTGACGTTTGCCACATGAAATGGTATAACCAAAAAGGCCATAGGAAAATAAAATTACAGAATAGGAGTAACTTGCTTTTGATGATTTTCTCTTTTTAACAGAACAGATACCAAAGAAATATTTGTTCTGTAGAGGGAAATTACACTTATATTTGACCCCGCAAGTGTTACGCGTCTCTTTTGGATTTCTAACGAAGGAACGAAAACTCGCTCATCGCCCATTTGATTGGGTTAGCTGCGGTGTAAAAACTTGCGAGGTTTTCTTTGTTTTTGTGAGCTATTGTTTTGCCGTACGCTATTGTTTAGAACCTTTTGCTTTCTTTGTTGTACGTCATTTGTGAGTTTCATAGGTTCTCGTATCAAGCTTAAACGTTCTTTATCCTTATTTTTATGCCATTTATAGTAATTTAGTCCTTGGACAGTTTGCCATCATTTTCCATGATAAACAGTTTGGAATAATCGCGAAAGACCGTTACCAATACGAGAAGTTACATTTTGAATTGACGTTTCCGTTGCCGTCGCCGCCATTGCCGCTCACCATTCCAATGAATGGCAAAGTCGGAAATGATAGCCGATGCTTGTTGTTTGGTGTTTTTCGTAATGATTTATTCCTTTTCAGATTTGTTAAGATACTTGAGGATTACATTGATAAGGGAGGAAAGTTCAGCAAAGTCACAACAAACATTGCAGTCCATACACAGCTGATCACCCAAGCCAACAACAATATTGACGTGTCCATTCAAACAACAGAGGATAAAATCGCTATCAACGTGACTGTAAATTCTACAAATGAAGACAGCGCCGCAAGTATAACAGTACCCGGTTCAATTATGAACGCAACAAGGACGGATAACACCACCTTGATTGTTGTGTACTATCGCACCAGCAAACTGTTTGCGCCCGAGTATCGGATAACTGAGGTTTGTCAGGACAGTTTTACGGCGGAAAAAGTGGACAGAATAGAAAGATCAGAAACTTCAAGTTATACAATGGAGAACTCTACAGGAAGCAGAATCACTGAAAGTAGCCCTGTACTGTCTGCAAGTTTGAGGGAAAAGCACGTGGCCAACTTGACCACGCCGGTTATCATCAAGTTCAAAATGCCCCATGAGCAGGTACGGGTGACACGTAAAATGTAAATTCATATTAAACCCATGAACAAAACACATATTGTGTCTTTGTTGTAGGATGCTAGGACGTTTAGGTTTGTCAGAATTTCAAAGATCACTTTTAAATACTTTTTGTCTGATTTCAACATGAATCAAATCCATTGCTTGAAAGTATTGTTGTGCAAACAAGTTCCCTCTTGACACAGCTTTCACTACTTGAGACTACGAAGTTCATGTTTTGCTTCTTGGTTGAGTATAAATTTTGTACTTGATACCATGTTTGACATAAGTAATTGAATTTGTGTTTTGTGTGATAGCGCTAACTTACAACGGAACCTCATCAAAGGAGAGAGTTGTTATATAAATACCCTTAATGTCTACCTTTTTTTTAACTAGGTGGTTAAAAACAGTACCAGGTGTGTTTGGTGGGATTTCCAGAAACGTAAGTTGAAGTGACATCGTAGGTTATTGTATTACGTTATTGAAAGTGAATATTTACTCAGAATACAAACCTGCTACGTTCGGTCGATCTTGGGTCCAGCTAAAGCAAATATTATAAACAAGCTCAGCGCTATGGCGTTTTGTGTCTAGCCTTATTTTACATTAGCGGTGTTCGAGGAGTTGTAAAGTTAGGTTTAATTAAATTTAGCCCGTCTCAGGATGGTACTTTACATTTTGCCAGTTTGTTTGTCTTACGAAATAGCCATCCCTATTGACCTAAGGTCCTCTATCTCAACTTAGCATTGTACAAAATCTCTAACCGTTGGTTTTCGTTGTTTTGCTTCTTCTGCTCTTTGTATGCTCTCCTGTCTTCACATCTTTTCCGTGTTCGTCTCAAATGCGTTTCATTCTGTTCACACTATTGTTTCTTGTCTGTAGGTGGATGGTCGACTGCCGGTTGTGCTCTCCGTGGTATTGTAAATGACACTATTATCTGTGAGTGCAATCACATGACCAACTTTGCAGCTCTAGTGGTAAGCAATCTAAGTGATTTTAGTCCAGATATCCTTCCATATTCATACAGTGTTCATACCGCAATGGATGTTACATAGACTAGTAATAACACACAATATAATTTGTACGGATCTGCTTCTCCCCAGAAATCAATATATAAGCGGATAAGTTCCATTTGAAACTGATGAACTACTACGCGGGTTTGCTAACAGTTTTGATTTTCTACGTTCCCCTCAGTTCCATTGGTCATCTTACTGGGTAGGTTCAATATTTCCATGCCAAGAACAGTTTGAACAAGAACCAAACAACCCTTTAAGCCATGACATGAGAAATGCATATTCTCTTGATTGGTCTTCTCTTATTTCTTATACAGTGGAACCCCGTTGATATGACCACCGTGTGGCCGTGAAAATTTGGTTGTATTAACGGGGCTTTCAAATAAGAAAATAAGTGGGCATGTGCAGTTCGGGCCACAAAAAAGTGGTCGAAATTACGGGTTGGTCGTATGGCGGGGTTTCACTGTATTACTATTTCAGAGAATTTGGTTAAACTAATCAAGACATTTCGTGTTTGATGGTCATTTCCTTTATTTTCACAACCTGTGTCAGCCGAAATACTTAAAAAGGGTTAATGCCTGTGTTTTATTTCTTTGACACTAATAGTTGAACTTCACACACATTTTTTATGACTTCAGGATGTTTATGGCCCATCATCCAAGGCGTGCGGGAAGCATTCCACTGTCCTGTCACTCATCAGCTATATCGGCTGCGCATTGTCTATTTTCGGACTATCGCTGACCATTTTCACTTTCGGTTTTTTCAAGTAAGTTTCCATATAATCTCCACACACACAAGTGAGTTTTAGCTGTCTACAAGGTTTCGTCCTGCTTCGTCAACCCCGCCAGATCATCTTTTTCGCTCCAGATTCTTAACCTTTGACAGTGTTTAGGTATCGCAGCGGAAACGTTCGTAGATTGTTTATATCGGCTTTCTCTAAAACGTTTTTATTTGTGTATTTATTTAATTATTCACTTTGTGGCTATTTATTTTTTCACTTTCTTAAAATGAAATTGAATTGGATTTTGCCCCAGGGCTGCAACTAACACCACAACAGGGAAAGCTACTCAACCATTTTTGGCCGATAGTGGCGCTTCTTTACCAGACTTTCTAAAATGAAAAAATCTTTCTCAATATTTGTTACTTGCAGATAGGGGAATATTGCTTGTTGATTATTTTTTGTTGTACGATCACAGGAAGCTGCGAAAGGATCAGATCGCCGCCAAGATTCTACTTCATCTGTGCTTTTCGCTGCTTTGTGTCCTAATAGTGTTTGTAGCAGGTGTGGAGAGGGGCAGTATTTCTGAGGATGTGTGTAGGATTGTTGCAGCCCTCTTGCATTATTTCCTGTTGGTAGCATTTTTGTGGATGCTGATTGAAGCATACTTCATGTACCAAGCCTTTGTTAAAGTGTTCAGAGACTATGGAGATTACGTCATGTGGAAGTGTTCGGTGTTAGGTTGGGGTAAGTCGAACCTAGTTGTTGCTGAAGTTATTCTATCCAGTACTACCCGCACACACTCCCATATACCCCATACCAATGCCCTGTGACCAAGGTGCAAGCTTTACATCATGTGACTTGTTGACATCATTTAACTAACTTGTAGTTGCGCCAGTGTTAGTCCACATTCATCTCTTGATATCATTGTCATCAACATCATTAGCGTCAACGTCATCGTTATTTTTATTTATTTATTTATTTATTTATTTGTTTGTTTGTTTGTTCATTGCAGGGCTACCGATTATTGTTGTAGTCGTCACTATTGCTGTGGATAACACGAGCTATGGCGGAAAACACTAGTGAGTATAACACCGCCACCAGTTAAACTTAAACTTGACAAACCAGGACTGTCATAGCAATACAAAACCAGGTCATGGGACTAAAGAGCAACATACCCGATGCAGACGTTGGGCAGCTTTTATTGTGGTCTGTTAAGATATAGTATAAATATTAGTTGTTAACAGATTTGACTTGTTTTGCAGTTGTCGCATTGGAGACTTGGCATTTTTTGCGGCCTTTGTTGCTCCTGTGGTGTTTGTTATCCTTGTCAACACCATGACGTTCTCTCTAATCATGTACAAACTGGCCACCCGTCCGCCTAATGCTGCTGACCCAAATGGTGGAAGTGAAGGCCTGTTAAAAATCAAGCGAGCCTTTGGAATCCTTATCCTGGTGGGCATCACGTGGATGTTCGGTTTTTTTGCTGTGGCTGATGCTCGTCTTGTCTTCCAGTATTTGTTTGCTATCTGCAACAGTCTTCAGGGGTTTGCAATCTTTGTTTTCTACTGCGTCATTCAGAAAAAAGTGCGCGAGTGTTGGTGGGCTTTGTTGACGTGCAATCTGCGCAGTGTCCACAAAGCTAAATCCCTGTACACGGACTCCTATTACCGCCGACGCTTAGTCGTCTGCCAGCAGAGTACAGTTGGTTGCAATGCGCGCGAGAAATAACACAGGGCTCTCTCAGGTCAGTGACAGACTGCTTTTAGACAGTAAAGACATTTATCTACCGGTTTTTCCGAAATTACCACAAACCGCAAACCTCAAAGTATCACGTGACTCCGGCCTTTCAGTCGCGTTTGACGTTTGCGGTTCACGTTTTTACGGCAAGCACCCCTTTTAGCGGTAAGTGAAATACAGCAGAGTTCTTAGGCAACTTAAACTTAATGACCCCACGTTGAAGGCTAAAAGACTGGTTCATGTCTTAGCTCCTTAAATACTGACTTTTTAGCGTTCCACGGTGACATGTTTAAGAGTTTTGGGGTGTTTGAAACGACTTTGTGAGAGTGAATGGAAAACCAAACGTTGCGCCAGCAACACGTGTTTTTGAGAACGAGCGCGAACATCTTGCTAAATGCTCAGAAATGTCCTTACCTCTAACGGCAAACGGGTAACCTCAAACTGCAGTTTGCGGTTGAGAGAACAAACCCCGTAGCTCAAGGTCTCTAATTTCCGTTCTCCCTGGGCAAAGTTAACCCTTGTCAGGAACTGCTTTTACTCACCCCCCTCTGGTGATAATTTTGTTTCTTCTCTTTATCTAAAACTTTTCCCGTAGTGTATTAGTACCCCTAAACTTCGGCGGGTACAATCACTGTCCTACTTAAGCAGTATCTGTGCCGCTCCCACTTTTTCAATAATAATAATAATAATAATAATAATAATAATAATTTATGCACTTCTAGTGCGCATCTTTACATAAGAATGATCAGATGCGCATTCTTAAGATAAGTACAAAAACTAAGAAATGTAAAACTAAAAATATGGCCAGGACTACTAAGTTAAAAACATATATAACTAAAACTAATAGATAAATGGTAAAACTAATGGTAAAATGGTAAAACTAATTGTTAAATAATTAGCGCTATCAGGACACTAGTGATTTTCTTGTGATGTTGCTATGAGGTCTTCTTAATCCCTGTGTTTTTCACTTAACTTTTTCTTTCTGTATATTATTTCAAGGTCCTTCAAATGACGTTACCTCGTGACGTTCAGCATTCTCGTCCTGATCTGGTTAGGGACTGTCCTCACCACAGCAACGTGGTTTACGATGACGCACCAGATTACCCAAGATTAACTGTTGAACCAATTGATTACCAGCTTAAAGAAATAAGCGGGAGCCAGACTATAGAAATGCACGAGTCTATGGATGAACTTGACACTTGCATCTCACATCAGTCAGGCTCCAGATCTCCGAGTTTGAGGTCACATGGTATAACCATGACTCAATCCCAGAATCCCAGTGTGCGTGGGTCACGAGGAACGGTGAACTCCGCCCAGTCCACGCCTGAAATATTGCGTTTACTGCGAATCCGCCCAATCGGTACTTCCAAAAAAGCTACAATCGTGGACAAAACTGTTGAGAAAATTAAGCTCCAAAGCCTCTTTTTGTGAGAACACTAACAACCGAGTTTCACTACCACCCCCCCCCCCCCCAATTCAATGTTGTTTGTGGTTCCTAAACGTTTCCCTAAGAATTGCAGCTTCCTAAATTCAACATTGAATAGGGGGAGGGGGAGGGGGAAGTGACTAGTAATACTATCGAGCCAGAGGTTTTCGTGAACGATTTTTGGACGCAAAGAGGCCAGTTTTCTCAAGTAGTTTTGTCCAAGATTGTAGAAAATTCCGAAAAGATCTCGTACACTGTATAACAGTGAAGTTGTGAAAAACGTGCGACGCACGCAGTCCAGTAAGCTGCTTTTTCCATTGATGATTGGAACATGTGGTCCTTAAAAACTCCAATTGGTTAGACGAGAAGTTATGTCTTATTTAGAGAAATTATGCGTATTTTCTGAGACTCCTAGAAAGCATTTGCTTTGATGGTTCTCTGCTTTTAAGTAACAATGGAGAGTAGCATCATTAATACGGGCTAAACTGACGCACAAAGGCAGTTGAACATTGCATTTTCAGCACTCGGTAAGGGAATGGAAGCTGTGAAGGTGGTGGAAAAGTGTACTTAACAGTGGCTTCCGATCACACTATTGACGTAGAAACTGATTTTGAACATGCCCAATAGCAAAAATATACAACTTTCTTGGCTTGCGAAAGGTATCGAGACGATCGATGACGCTATGTTCGTCACCATTTCACCAAAGTAAAAGCTACAAATTGTTTCAGTAGTTAGGTGTAAAATCCACATTTGTTAGCGCCAAACAGGTCACAGCAAAGCGATGTTTTTCGCACGAACACCGAAGGACGTAGAAGTCACGTAATTACATAATTTTCTTGTCACAGTGTATTCCGTGCGTGACACATGTCTCGCAAGTGTGAATCGTGTGTTGCAGTGGACTAAATGCTGCTACCGCCTCACAGGAAAACCAAATATGTCATTTTTGGATCCACAAAATGATTAAAAGGGTTAGATGCTTGGATTTGGGACGATTAACAGCACGAAGTATTGGCATTTCAACGATTAACAACGGTTAACAGTGGTTTTACTCTAAAGAGAAGTGATGGTCTATTGTCTTGTTTAGCATCTGTTGTTAACCGTTAAAATTGTCTGTTAATCGTTGTTTTATCGATTCATGTCGTGTCTTTTGCTAAGTTAACCGTCATATACCGAATGGGATGCTTAGATATCTGCTAATATAGCCGCTTAATGAAACAGTGTTGCCGGGATTTGGAGCGGCTGCTCCCGCGGGATGTGACCATTTGCGATCGCACACTCATTAGTTACGTTTCACATTTATCAGTAATGTCTTTATTAAGACAAATGACCTAACGCTTTACCCAGGATGAGGATCACATGCCAAAAGTGACAGAAATCTCGCTTTGCAAAATAGCCGTTTTTCTCGTATACCACGCGTAATTTGCTGAAATTTTATAAACTTGGCGATCTACTTTTAGGATCATTATATGTATTTCCACGAAATAAAAATATTAAACCAACACAGCTCTATTTTATAACAGCCCCAGATGGGTGACTAAAATCAGCTCCTTAGTCCTTTGAACTCGTGCGCTACAAAGGAAATTCCGAAAATATCTCGTACATAATCTTGGACAAAACTGTTGAGAAAATTAAGCTCCAAAGCCTCTTTTTGTGAGAACACTAACAACCGAGTTTCACTACCCCCCCCCCCCCCCAATTCAATGTTGTTTGTGGTTCCTAAACGTTTCCCTAAGAATTGCAGCTTCCTAAATTCAACATTGAATAGGGGGAGGGGGAGGGGGAAGTGACTAGTAATACTATCGAGCCAGAGGTTTTCGTGAACGATTTTTGGACGCAAAGAGGCCAGTTTTCTCAAGTAGTTTTGTCCAAGATTGTAGAAAATTCCGAAAAGATCTCGTACACTGTATAACAGTGAAGTTGTGAAAAACGTGCGACGCACGCAGTCCAGTAAGCTGCTTTTTCCATTGATGATTGGAACATGTGGTCCTTAAAAACTCCAATTGGTTAGACGAGAAGTTATGTCTTATTTAGAGAAATTATGCGTATTTTCTGAGACTCCTAGAAAGCATTTGCTTTGATGGTTCTCTGCTTTTAAGTAACAATGGAGAGTAGCATCATTAATACGGGCTAAACTGACGCACAAAGGCAGTTGAACATTGCATTTTCAGCACTCGGTAAGGGAATGGAAGCTGTGAAGGTGGTGGAAAAGTGTACTTAACAGTGGCTTCCGATCACACTATTGACGTAGAAACTGATTTTGAACATGCCCAATAGCAAAAATATACAACTTTCTTGGCTTGCGAAAGGTATCGAGACGATCGATGACGCTATGTTCGTCACCATTTCACCAAAGTAAAAGCTACAAATTGTTTCAGTAGTTAGGTGTAAAATCCACATTTGTTAGCGCCAAACAGGTCACAGCAAAGCGATGTTTTTCGCACGAACACCGAAGGACGTAGAAGTCACGTAATTACATAATTTTCTTGTCACAGTGTATTCCGTGCGTGACACATGTCTCGCAAGTGTGAATCGTGTGTTGCAGTGGACTAAATGCTGCTACCGCCTCACAGGAAAACCAAATATGTCATTTTTGGATCCACAAAATGATTAAAAGGGTTAGATGCTTGGATTTGGGACGATTAACAGCACGAAGTATTGGCATTTCAACGATTAACAACGGTTAACAGTGGTTTTACTCTAAAGAGAAGTGATGGTCTATTGTCTTGTTTAGCATCTGTTGTTAACCGTTAAAATTGTCTGTTAATCGTTGTTTTATCGATTCATGTCGTGTCTTTTGCTAAGTTAACCGTCATATACCGAATGGGATGCTTAGATATCTGCTAATATAGCCGCTTAATGAAACAGTGTTGCCGGGATTTGGAGCGGCTGCTCCCGCGGGATGTGACCATTTGCGATCGCACACTCATTAGTTACGTTTCACATTTATCAGTAATGTCTTTATTAAGACAAATGACCTAACGCTTTACCCAGGATGAGGATCACATGCCAAAAGTGACAGAAATCTCGCTTTGCAAAATAGCCGTTTTTCTCGTATACCACGCGTAATTTGCTGAAATTTTATAAACTTGGCGATCTACTTTTAGGATCATTATATGTATTTCCACGAAATAAAAATATTAAACCAACACAGCTCTATTTTATAACAGCCCCAGATGGGTGACTAAAATCAGCTCCTTAGTCCTTTGAACTCGTGCGCTACAAAGGAAATTCCGAAAATATCTCGTACATAATCTTGGACAAAACTGTTGAGAAAATTAAGCTCCAAAGCCTCTTTTTGTGAGAACACTAACAACCGAGTTTCACTACCCCCCCCCCCCCAATTCAATGTTGTTTGTGGTTCCTAAACGTTTCCCTAAGAATTGCAGCTTCCTAAATTCAACATTGAATAGGGGGAGGGGGAGGGGGAAGTGACTAGTAATACTATCGAGCCAGAGGTTTTCGTGAACGATTTTTGGACGCAAAGAGGCCAGTTTTCTCAAGTAGTTTTGTCCAAGATTGTAGAAAATTCCGAAAAGATCTCGTACACTGTATAACAGTGAAGTTGTGAAAAACGTGCGACGCACGCAGTCCAGTAAGCTGCTTTTTCCATTGATGATTGGAACATGTGGTCCTTAAAAACTCCAATTGGTTAGACGAGAAGTTATGTCTTATTTAGAGAAATTATGCGTATTTTCTGAGACTCCTAGAAAGCATTTGCTTTGATGGTTCTCTGCTTTTAAGTAACAATGGAGAGTAGCATCATTAATACGGGCTAAACTGACGCACAAAGGCAGTTGAACATTGCATTTTCAGCACTCGGTAAGGGAATGGAAGCTGTGAAGGTGGTGGAAAAGTGTACTTAACAGTGGCTTCCGATCACACTATTGACGTAGAAACTGATTTTGAACATGCCCAATAGCAAAAATATACAACTTTCTTGGCTTGCGAAAGGTATCGAGACGATCGATGACGCTATGTTCGTCACCATTTCACCAAAGTAAAAGCTACAAATTGTTTCAGTAGTTAGGTGTAAAATCCACATTTGTTAGCGCCAAACAGGTCACAGCAAAGCGATGTTTTTCGCACGAACACCGAAGGACGTAGAAGTCACGTAATTACATAATTTTCTTGTCACAGTGTATTCCGTGCGTGACACATGTCTCGCAAGTGTGAATCGTGTGTTGCAGTGGACTAAATGCTGCTACCGCCTCACAGGAAAACCAAATATGTCATTTTTGGATCCACAAAATGATTAAAAGGGTTAGATGCTTGGATTTGGGACGATTAACAGCACGAAGTATTGGCATTTCAACGATTAACAACGGTTAACAGTGGTTTTACTCTAAAGAGAAGTGATGGTCTATTGTCTTGTTTAGCATCTGTTGTTAACCGTTAAAATTGTCTGTTAATCGTTGTTTTATCGATTCATGTCGTGTCTTTTGCTAAGTTAACCGTCATATACCGAATGGGATGCTTAGATATCTGCTAATATAGCCGCTTAATGAAACATGTGTTGCCGGGATTTGGAGCGGCTGCTCCCGCGGGATGTGACCATTTGCGATCGCACACTCATTAGTTACGTTTCACATTTATCGGTAATGTCTTTATTAAGACAAATGACCTAACGCTTTACCCAGGATGAGGATCACATGCCAAAAGTGACAGAAATCTCGCTTTGCAAAATAGCCGTTTTTCTCGTATACCACGCGTAATTTGCTGAAATTTTATAAACTTGGCGATCTACTTTTAGGATCATTATATGTATTTCCACGAAATAAAAATATTAAACCAACACAGCTCTATTTTATAACAGCCCCAGATGGGTGACTAAAATCAGCTCCTTAGTCCTTTGAACTCGTGCGCTACAAAGGAAATTCCGAAAATATCTCGTACATAATCTTGGACAAAACTGTTGAGAAAATTAAGCT
This sequence comes from Galaxea fascicularis, assembly GCA_948470475.1. Classification (NCBI taxonomy): domain Eukaryota; kingdom Metazoa; phylum Cnidaria; class Anthozoa; order Scleractinia; family Euphylliidae; genus Galaxea; species Galaxea fascicularis. Next base: position 8,658,941 of record OX419347.1, read on the forward strand.
CCAAAGCCTCTTTTTGTGAGAACACTAACAACCGAGTTTCACTACCCCTCCCCCCCCCCCCCAATTCAATGTTGTTTGTGGTTCCTAAACGTTTCCCTAAGAATTGCAGCTTCCTAAATTCAACATTGAATAGGGGGAGGGGGAGGGGGAAGTGACTAGTAATACTATCGAGCCAGAGGTTTTCGTGAACGATTTTTGGACGCAAAGAGGCCAGTTTTCTCAAGTAGTTTTGTCCAAGATTGTAGAAAATTCCGAAAAGATCTCGTACACTGTATAACAGTGAAGTTGTGAAAAACGTGCGACGCACGCAGTCCAGTAAGCTGCTTTTTCCATTGATGATTGGAACATGTGGTCCTTAAAAACTCCAATTGGTTAGACGAGAAGTTATGTCTTATTTAGAGAAATTATGCGTATTTTCTGAGACTCCTAGAAAGCATTTGCTTTGATGGTTCTCTGCTTTTAAGTAACAATGGAGAGTAGCATCATTAATACGGGCTAAACTGACGCACAAAGGCAGTTGAACATTGCATTTTCAGCACTCGGTAAGGGAATGGAAGCTGTGAAGGTGGTGGAAAAGTGTACTTAACAGTGGCTTCCGATCACACTATTGACGTAGAAACTGATTTTGAACATGCCCAATAGCAAAAATATACAACTTTCTTGGCTTGCGAAAGGTATCGAGACGATCGATGACGCTATGTTCGTCACCATTTCACCAAAGTAAAAGCTACAAATTGTTTCAGTAGTTAGGTGTAAAATCCACATTTGTTAGCGCCAAACAGGTCACAGCAAAGCGATGTTTTTCGCACGAACACCGAAGGACGTAGAAGTCACGTAATTACATAATTTTCTTGTCACAGTGTATTCCGTGCGTGACACATGTCTCGCAAGTGTGAATCGTGTGTTGCAGTGGACTAAATGCTGCTACCGCCTCACAGGAAAACCAAATATGTCATTTTTGGATCCACAAAATGATTAAAAGGGTTAGATGCTTGGATTTGGGACGATTAACAGCACGAAGTATTGGCATTTCAACGATTAACAACGGTTAACAGTGGTTTTACTCTAAAGAGAAGTGATGGTCTATTGTCTTGTTTAGCATCTGTTGTTAACCGTTAAAATTGTCTGTTAATCGTTGTTTTATCGATTCATGTCGTGTCTTTTGCTAAGTTAACCGTCATATACCGAATGGGATGCTTAGATATCTGCTAATATAGCCGCTTAATGAAACATGTGTTGCCGGGATTTGGAGCGGCTGCTCCCGCGGGATGTGACCATTTGCGATCGCACACTCATTAGTTACGTTTCACATTTATCGGTAATGTCTTTATTAAGACAAATGACCTAACGCTTTACCCAGGATGAGGATCACATGCCAAAAGTGACAGAAATCTCGCTTTGCAAAATAGCCGTTTTTCTCGTATACCACGCGTAATTTGCTGAAATTTTATAAACTTGGCGATCTACTTTTAGGATCATTATATGTATTTCCACGAAATAAAAATATTAAACCAACACAGCTCTATTTTATAACAGCCCCAGATGGGTGACTAAAATCAGCTCCTTAGTCCTTTGAACTCGTGCGCTACAAAGGAAATTCCGAAAATATCTCGTACATAATCTTGGACAAAACTGTTGAGAAAATTAAGCTCCAAAGCCTCTTTTTGTGAGAACACTAACAACCGAGTTTCACTACCCCTCCCCCCCCCCCCCCAATTCAATGTTGTTTGTGGTTCCTAAACGTTTCCCTAAGAATTGCAGCTTCCTAAATTCAACATTGAATAGGGGGAGGGGGAGGGGGAAGTGACTAGTAATACTATCGAGCCAGAGGTTTTCGTGAACGATTTTTGGACGCAAAGAGGCCAGTTTTCTCAAGTAGTTTTGTCCAAGATTGTAGAAAATTCCGAAAAGATCTCGTACACTGTATAACAGTGAAGTTGTGAAAAACGTGCGACGCACGCAGTCCAGTAAGCTGCTTTTTCCATTGATGATTGGAACATGTGGTCCTTAAAAACTCCAATTGGTTAGACGAGAAGTTATGTCTTATTTAGAGAAATTATGCGTATTTTCTGAGACTCCTAGAAAGCATTTGCTTTGATGGTTCTCTGCTTTTAAGTAACAATGGAGAGTAGCATCATTAATACGGGCTAAACTGACGCACAAAGGCAGTTGAACATTGCATTTTCAGCACTCGGTAAGGGAATGGAAGCTGTGAAGGTGGTGGAAAAGTGTACTTAACAGTGGCTTCCGATCACACTATTGACGTAGAAACTGATTTTGAACATGCCCAATAGCAAAAATATACAACTTTCTTGGCTTGCGAAAGGTATCGAGACGATCGATGACGCTATGTTCGTCACCATTTCACCAAAGTAAAAGCTACAAATTGTTTCAGTAGTTAGGTGTAAAATCCACATTTGTTAGCGCCAAACAGGTCACAGCAAAGCGATGTTTTTCGCACGAACACCGAAGGACGTAGAAGTCACGTAATTACATAATTTTCTTGTCACAGTGTATTCCGTGCGTGACACATGTCTCGCAAGTGTGAATCGTGTGTTGCAGTGGACTAAATGCTGCTACCGCCTCACAGGAAAACCAAATATGTCATTTTTGGATCCACAAAATGATTAAAAGGGTTAGATGCTTGGATTTGGGACGATTAACAGCACGAAGTATTGGCATTTCAACGATTAACAACGGTTAACAGTGGTTTTACTCTAAAGAGAAGTGATGGTCTATTGTCTTGTTTAGCATCTGTTGTTAACCGTTAAAATTGTCTGTTAATCGTTGTTTTATCGATTCATGTCGTGTCTTTTGCTAAGTTAACCGTCATATACCGAATGGGATGCTTAGATATCTGCTAATATAGCCGCTTAATGAAACATGTGTTGCCGGGATTTGGAGCGGCTGCTCCCGCGGGATGTGACCATTTGCGATCGCACACTCATTAGTTACGTTTCACATTTATCGGTAATGTCTTTATTAAGACAAATGACCTAACGCTTTACCCAGGATGAGGATCACATGCCAAAAGTGACAGAAATCTCGCTTTGCAAAATAGCCGTTTTTCTCGTATACCACGCGTAATTTGCTGAAATTTTATAAACTTGGCGATCTACTTTTAGGATCATTATATGTATTTCCACGAAATAAAAATATTAAACCAACACAGCTCTATTTTATAACAGCCCCAGATGGGTGACTAAAATCAGCTCCTTAGTCCTTTGAACTCGTGCGCTACAAAGGAAATTCCGAAAATATCTCGTACATAATCTTGGACAAAACTGTTGAGAAAATTAAGCTCCAAAGCCTCTTTTTGTGAGAACACTAACAACCGAGTTTCACTACCCCTCCCCCCCCCCCCCCAATTCAATGTTGTTTGTGGTTCCTAAACGTTTCCCTAAGAATTGCAGCTTCCTAAATTCAACATTGAATAGGGGGAGGGGGAGGGGGAAGTGACTAGTAATACTATCGAGCCAGAGGTTTTCGTGAACGATTTTTGGACGCAAAGAGGCCAGTTTTCTCAAGTAGTTTTGTCCAAGATTGTAGAAAATTCCGAAAAGATCTCGTACACTGTATAACAGTGAAGTTGTGAAAAACGTGCGACGCACGCAGTCCAGTAAGCTGCTTTTTCCATTGATGATTGGAACATGTGGTCCTTAAAAACTCCAATTGGTTAGACGAGAAGTTATGTCTTATTTAGAGAAATTATGCGTATTTTCTGAGACTCCTAGAAAGCATTTGCTTTGATGGTTCTCTGCTTTTAAGTAACAATGGAGAGTAGCATCATTAATACGGGCTAAACTGACGCACAAAGGCAGTTGAACATTGCATTTTCAGCACTCGGTAAGGGAATGGAAGCTGTGAAGGTGGTGGAAAAGTGTACTTAACAGTGGCTTCCGATCACACTATTGACGTAGAAACTGATTTTGAACATGCCCAATAGCAAAAATATACAACTTTCTTGGCTTGCGAAAGGTATCGAGACGATCGATGACGCTATGTTCGTCACCATTTCACCAAAGTAAAAGCTACAAATTGTTTCAGTAGTTAGGTGTAAAATCCACATTTGTTAGCGCCAAACAGGTCACAGCAAAGCGATGTTTTTCGCACGAACACCGAAGGACGTAGAAGTCACGTAATTACATAATTTTCTTGTCACAGTGTATTCCGTGCGTGACACATGTCTCGCAAGTGTGAATCGTGTGTTGCAGTGGACTAAATGCTGCTACCGCCTCACAGGAAAACCAAATATGTCATTTTTGGATCCACAAAATGATTAAAAGGGTTAGATGCTTGGATTTGGGACGATTAACAGCACGAAGTATTGGCATTTCAACGATTAACAACGGTTAACAGTGGTTTTACTCTAAAGAGAAGTGATGGTCTATTGTCTTGTTTAGCATCTGTTGTTAACCGTTAAAATTGTCTGTTAATCGTTGTTTTATCGATTCATGTCGTGTCTTTTGCTAAGTTAACCGTCATATACCGAATGGGATGCTTAGATATCTGCTAATATAGCCGCTTAATGAAACATGTGTTGCCGGGATTTGGAGCGGCTGCTCCCGCGGGATGTGACCATTTGCGATCGCACACTCATTAGTTACGTTTCACATTTATCGGTAATGTCTTTATTAAGACAAATGACCTAACGCTTTACCCAGGATGAGGATCACATGCCAAAAGTGACAGAAATCTCGCTTTGCAAAATAGCCGTTTTTCTCGTATACCACGCGTAATTTGCTGAAATTTTATAAACTTGGCGATCTACTTTTAGGATCATTATATGTATTTCCACGAAATAAAAATATTAAACCAACACAGCTCTATTTTATAACAGCCCCAGATGGGTGACTAAAATCAGCTCCTTAGTCCTTTGAACTCGTGCGCTACAAAGGAAATTCCGAAAATATCTCGTACATAATCTTGGACAAAACTGTTGAGAAAATTAAGCTCCAAAGCCTCTTTTTGTGAGAACACTAACAACCGAGTTTCACTACCCCCCCCCCCCCCCCAATTCAATGTTGTTTGTGGTTCCAAACGTTTCCCTAAGAATTGCAGCTTCCTAAATTCAACATTGAATAGGGGAGGGGGAGGGGGAAGTGACTAGTAATACTATCGAGCCAGAGGTTTTCGTGAACGATTTTTGGACGCAAAGAGGCCAGTTTTCTCAAGTAGTTTTGTCCAAGATTGTAGAAAATTCCGAAAAGATCTCGTACACTGTATAACAGTGAAGTTGTGAAAAACGTGCGACGCACGCAGTCCAGTAAGCTGCTTTTTCCATTGATGATTGGAACATGTGGTCCTTAAAAACTCCAATTGGTTAGACGAGAAGTTATGTCTTATTTAGAGAAATTATGCGTATTTTCTGAGACTCCTAGAAAGCATTTGCTTTGATGGTTCTCTGCTTTTAAGTAACAATGGAGAGTAGCATCATTAATACGGGCTAAACTGACGCACAAAGGCAGTTGAACATTGCATTTTCAGCACTCGGTAAGGGAATGGAAGCTGTGAAGGTGGTGGAAAAGTGTACTTAACAGTGGCTTCCGATCACACTATTGACGTAGAAACTGATTTTGAACATGCCCAATAGCAAAAATATACAACTTTCTTGGCTTGCGAAAGGTATCGAGACGATCGATGACGCTATGTTCGTCACCATTTCACCAAAGTAAAAGCTACAAATTGTTTCAGTAGTTAGGTGTAAAATCCACATTTGTTAGCGCCAAACAGGTCACAGCAAAGCGATGTTTTTCGCACGAACACCGAAGGACGTAGAAGTCACGTAATTACATAATTTTCTTGTCACAGTGTATTCCGTGCGTGACACATGTCTCGCAAGTGTGAATCGTGTGTTGCAGTGGACTATTAAAATGCTGCTACCGCCTCACAGGAAAACCAAATATGTCATTTTTGGATCCACAAAATGATTAAAAGGGTTAGATGCTTGGATTTGGGACGATTAACAGCACGAAGTATTGGCATTTCAACGATTAACAACGGTTAACAGTGGTTTTACTCTAAAGAGAAGTGATGGTCTATTGTCTTGTTTAGCATCTGTTGTTAACCGTTAAAATTGTCTGTTAATCGTTGTTTTATCGATTCATGTCGTGTCTTTTGCTAAGTTAACCGTCATATACCGAATGGGATGCTTAGATATCTGCTAATATAGCCGCTTAATGAAACATGTGTTGCCGGGATTTGGAGCGGCTGCTCCCGCGGGATGTGACCATTTGCGATCGCACACTCATTAGTTACGTTTCACATTTATCGGTAATGTCTTTATTAAGACAAATGACCTAACGCTTTACCCAGGATGAGGATCACATGCCAAAAGTGACAGAAATCTCGCTTTGCAAAATAGCCGTTTTTCTCGTATACCACGCGTAATTTGCTGAAATTTTATAAACTTGGCGATCTACTTTTAGGATCATTATATGTATTTCCACGAAATAAAAATATTAAACCAACACAGCTCTATTTTATAACAGCCCCAGATGGGTGACTAAAATCAGCTCCTTAGTCCTTTGAACTCGTGCGCTACAAAGGAAATTCCGAAAATATCTCGTACATAATCTTGGACAAAACTGTTGAGAAAATTAAGCTCCAAAGCCTCTTTTTGTGAGAACACTAACAACCGAGTTTCACTACCCCTCCCCCCCCCCCCCCCAATTCAATGTTGTTTGTGGTTCCTAAACGTTTCCCTAAGAATTGCAGCTTCCTAAATTCAACATTGAATAGGGGGAGGGGGAGGGGGAAGTGACTAGTAATACTATCGAGCCAGAGGTTTTCGTGAACGATTTTTGGACGCAAAGAGGCCAGTTTTCTCAAGTAGTTTTGTCCAAGATTGTAGAAAATTCCGAAAAGATCTCGTACACTGTATAACAGTGAAGTTGTGAAAAACGTGCGACGCACGCAGTCCAGTAAGCTGCTTTTTCCATTGATGATTGGAACATGTGGTCCTTAAAAACTCCAATTGGTTAGACGAGAAGTTATGTCTTATTTAGAGAAATTATGCGTATTTTCTGAGACTCCTAGAAAGCATTTGCTTTGATGGTTCTCTGCTTTTAAGTAACAATGGAGAGTAGCATCATTAATACGGGCTAAACTGACGCACAAAGGCAGTTGAACATTGCATTTTCAGCACTCGGTAAGGGAATGGAAGCTGTGAAGGTGGTGGAAAAGTGTACTTAACAGTGGCTTCCGATCACACTATTGACGTAGAAACTGATTTTGAACATGCCCAATAGCAAAAATATACAACTTTCTTGGCTTGCGAAAGGTATCGAGACGATCGATGACGCTATGTTCGTCACCATTTCACCAAAGTAAAAGCTACAAATTGTTTCAGTAGTTAGGTGTAAAATCCACATTTGTTAGCGCCAAACAGGTCACAGCAAAGCGATGTTTTTCGCACGAACACCGAAGGACGTAGAAGTCACGTAATTACATAATTTTCTTGTCACAGTGTATTCCGTGCGTGACACATGTCTCGCAAGTGTGAATCGTGTGTTGCAGTGGACTAAATGCTGCTACCGCCTCACAGGAAAACCAAATATGTCATTTTTGGATCCACAAAATGATTAAAAGGGTTAGATGCTTGGATTTGGGACGATTAACAGCACGAAGTATTGGCATTTCAACGATTAACAACGGTTAACAGTGGTTTTACTCTAAAGAGAAGTGATGGTCTATTGTCTTGTTTAGCATCTGTTGTTAACCGTTAAAATTGTCTGTTAATCGTTGTTTTATCGATTCATGTCGTGTCTTTTGCTAAGTTAACCGTCATATACCGAATGGGATGCTTAGATATCTGCTAATATAGCCGCTTAATGAAACATGTGTTGCCGGGATTTGGAGCGGCTGCTCCCGCGGGATGTGACCATTTGCGATCGCACACTCATTAGTTACGTTTCACATTTATCAGTAATGTCTTTATTAAGACAAATGACCTAACGCTTTACCCAGGATGAGGATCACATGCCAAAAGTGACAGAAATCTCGCTTTGCAAAATAGCCGTTTTTCTCGTATACCACGCGTAATTTGCTGAAATTTTATAAACTTGGCGATCTACTTTTAGGATCATTATATGTATTTCCACGAAATAAAAATATTAAACCAACACAGCTCTATTTTATAACAGCCCCAGATGGGTGACTAAAATCAGCTCCTTAGTCCTTTGAACTCGTGCGCTACAAAGGAAATTCCGAAAATATCTCGTACATAATCTTGGACAAAACTGTTGAGAAAATTAAGCTCCAAAGCCTCTTTTTGTGAGAACACTAACAACCGAGTTTCACTACCCCCCCCCCCCCCCAATTCAATGTTGTTTGTGGTTCCTAAACGTTTCCCTAAGAATTGCAGCTTCCTAAATTCAACATTGAATAGGGGGAGGGGGAGGGGGAAGTGACTAGTAATACTATCGAGCCAGAGGTTTTCGTGAACGATTTTTGGACGCAAAGAGGCCAGTTTTCTCAAGTAGTTTTGTCCAAGATTGTAGAAAATTCCGAAAAGATCTCGTACACTGTATAACAGTGAAGTTGTGAAAAACGTGCGACGCACGCAGTCCAGTAAGCTGCTTTTTCCATTGATGATTGGAACATGTGGTCCTTAAAAACTCCAATTGGTTAGACGAGAAGTTATGTCTTATTTAGAGAAATTATGCGTATTTTCTGAGACTCCTAGAAAGCATTTGCTTTGATGGTTCTCTGCTTTTAAGTAACAATGGAGAGTAGCATCATTAATACGGGCTAAACTGACGCACAAAGGCAGTTGAACATTGCATTTTCAGCACTCGGTAAGGGAATGGAAGCTGTGAAGGTGGTGGAAAAGTGTACTTAACAGTGGCTTCCGATCACACTATTGACGTAGAAACTGATTTTGAACATGCCCAATAGCAAAAATATACAACTTTCTTGGCTTGCGAAAGGTATCGAGACGATCGATGACGCTATGTTCGTCACCATTTCACCAAAGTAAAAGCTACAAATTGTTTCAGTAGTTAGGTGTAAAATCCACATTTGTTAGCGCCAAACAGGTCACAGCAAAGCGATGTTTTTCGCACGAACACCGAAGGACGTAGAAGTCACGTAATTACATAATTTTCTTGTCACAGTGTATTCCGTGCGTGACACATGTCTCGCAAGTGTGAATCGTGTGTTGCAGTGGACTAAATGCTGCTACCGCCTCACAGGAAAACCAAATATGTCATTTTTGGATCCACAAAATGATTAAAAGGGTTAGATGCTTGGATTTGGGACGATTAACAGCACGAAGTATTGGCATTTCAACGATTAACAACGGTTAACAGTGGTTTTACTCTAAAGAGAAGTGATGGTCTATTGTCTTGTTTAGCATCTGTTGTTAACCGTTAAAATTGTCTGTTAATCGTTGTTTTATCGATTCATGTCGTGTCTTTTGCTAAGTTAACCGTCATATACCGAATGGGATGCTTAGATATCTGCTAATATAGCCGCTTAATGAAACATGTGTTGCCGGGATTTGGAGCGGCTGCTCCCGCGGGATGTGACCATTTGCGATCGCACACTCATTAGTTACGTTTCACATTTATCGGTAATGTCTTTATTAAGACAAATGACCTAACGCTTTACCCAGGATGAGGATCACATGCCAAAAGTGACAGAAATCTCGCTTTGCAAAATAGCCGTTTTTCTCGTATACCACGCGTAATTTGCTGAAATTTTATAAACTTGGCGATCTACTTTTAGGATCATTATATGTATTTCCACGAAATAAAAATATTAAACCAACACAGCTCTATTTTATAACAGCCCCAGATGGGTGACTAAAATCAGCTCCTTAGTCCTTTGAACTCGTGCGCTACAAAGGAAATTCCGAAAATATCTCGTACATAATCTTGGACAAAACTGTTGAGAAAATTAAGCTCCAAAGCCTCTTTTTGTGAGAACACTAACAACCGAGTTTCACTACCCCTCCCCCCCCCCCCCAATTCAATGTTGTTTGTGGTTCCTAAACGTTTCCCTAAGAATTGCAGCTTCCTAAATTCAACATTGAATAGGGGGAGGGGGAGGGGGAAGTGACTAGTAATACTATCGAGCCAGAGGTTTTCGTGAACGATTTTTGGACGCAAAGAGGCCAGTTTTCTCAAGTAGTTTTGTCCAAGATTGTAGAAAATTCCGAAAAGATCTCGTACACTGTATAACAGTGAAGTTGTGAAAAACGTGCGACGCACGCAGTCCAGTAAGCTGCTTTTTCCATTGATGATTGGAACATGTGGTCCTTAAAAACTCCAATTGGTTAGACGAGAAGTTATGTCTTATTTAGAGAAATTATGCGTATTTTCTGAGACTCCTAGAAAGCATTTGCTTTGATGGTTCTCTGCTTTTAAGTAACAATGGAGAGTAGCATCATTAATACGGGCTAAACTGACGCACAAAGGCAGTTGAACATTGCATTTTCAGCACTCGGTAAGGGAATGGAAGCTGTGAAGGTGGTGGAAAAGTGTACTTAACAGTGGCTTCCGATCACACTATTGACGTAGAAACTGATTTTGAACATGCCCAATAGCAAAAATATACAACTTTCTTGGCTTGCGAAAGGTATCGAGACGATCGATGACGCTATGTTCGTCACCATTTCACCAAAGTAAAAGCTACAAATTGTTTCAGTAGTTAGGTGTAAAATCCACATTTGTTAGCGCCAAACAGGTCACAGCAAAGCGATGTTTTTCGCACGAACACCGAAGGACGTAGAAGTCACGTAATTACATAATTTTCTTGTCACAGTGTATTCCGTGCGTGACACATGTCTCGCAAGTGTGAATCGTGTGTTGCAGTGGACTAAATGCTGCTACCGCCTCACAGGAAAACCAAATATGTCATTTTTGGATCCACAAAATGATTAAAAGGGTTAGATGCTTGGATTTGGGACGATTAACAGCACGAAGTATTGGCATTTCAACGATTAACAACGGTTAACAGTGGTTTTACTCTAAAGAGAAGTGATGGTCTATTGTCTTGTTTAGCATCTGTTGTTAACCGTTAAAATTGTCTGTTAATCGTTGTTTTATCGATTCATGTCGTGTCTTTTGCTAAGTTAACCGTCATATACCGAATGGGATGCTTAGATATCTGCTAATATAGCCGCTTAATGAAACATGTGTTGCCGGGATTTGGAGCGGCTGCTCCCGCGGGATGTGACCATTTGCGATCGCACACTCATTAGTTACGTTTCACATTTATCGGTAATGTCTTTATTAAGACAAATGACCTAACGCTTTACCCAGGATGAGGATCACATGCCAAAAGTGACAGAAATCTCGCTTTGCAAAATAGCCGTTTTTCTCGTATACCACGCGTAATTTGCTGAAATTTTATAAACTTGGCGATCTACTTTTAGGATCATTATATGTATTTCCACGAAATAAAAATATTAAACCAACACAGCTCTATTTTATAACAGCCCCAGATGGGTGACTAAAATCAGCTCCTTAGTCCTTTGAACTCGTGCGCTACAAAGGAAATTCCGAAAATATCTCGTACATAATCTTGGACAAAACTGTTGAGAAAATTAAGCTCCAAAGCCTCTTTTTGTGAGAACACTAACAACCGAGTTTCACTACCCCTCCCCCCCCCCCCCAATTCAATGTTGTTTGTGGTTCCTAAACGTTTCCCTAAGAATTGCAGCTTCCTAAATTCAACATTGAATAGGGGGAGGGGGAGGGGGAAGTGACTAGTAATACTATCGAGCCAGAGGTTTTCGTGAACGATTTTTGGACGCAAAGAGGCCAGTTTTCTCAAGTAGTTTTGTCCAAGATTGTAGAAAATTCCGAAAAGATCTCGTACACTGTATAACAGTGAAGTTGTGAAAAACGTGCGACGCACGCAGTCCAGTAAGCTGCTTTTTCCATTGATGATTGGAACATGTGGTCCTTAAAAACTCCAATTGGTTAGACGAGAAGTTATGTCTTATTTAGAGAAATTATGCGTATTTTCTGAGACTCCTAGAAAGCATTTGCTTTGATGGTTCTCTGCTTTTAAGTAACAATGGAGAGTAGCATCATTAATACGGGCTAAACTGACGCACAAAGGCAGTTGAACATTGCATTTTCAGCACTCGGTAAGGGAATGGAAGCTGTGAAGGTGGTGGAAAAGTGTACTTAACAGTGGCTTCCGATCACACTATTGACGTAGAAACTGATTTTGAACATGCCCAATAGCAAAAATATACAACTTTCTTGGCTTGCGAAAGGTATCGAGACGATCGATGACGCTATGTTCGTCACCATTTCACCAAAGTAAAAGCTACAAATTGTTTCAGTAGTTAGGTGTAAAATCCACATTTGTTAGCGCCAAACAGGTCACAGCAAAGCGATGTTTTTCGCACGAACACCGAAGGACGTAGAAGTCACGTAATTACATAATTTTCTTGTCACAGTGTATTCCGTGCGTGACACATGTCTCGCAAGTGTGAATCGTGTGTTGCAGTGGACTAAATGCTGCTACCGCCTCACAGGAAAACCAAATATGTCATTTTTGGATCCACAAAATGATTAAAAGGGTTAGATGCTTGGATTTGGGACGATTAACAGCACGAAGTATTGGCATTTCAACGATTAACAACGGTTAACAGTGGTTTTACTCTAAAGAGAAGTGATGGTCTATTGTCTTGTTTAGCATCTGTTGTTAACCGTTAAAATTGTCTGTTAATCGTTGTTTTATCGATTCATGTCGTGTCTTTTGCTAAGTTAACCGTCATATACCGAATGGGATGCTTAGATATCTGCTAATATAGCCGCTTAATGAAACATGTGTTGCCGGGATTTGGAGCGGCTGCTCCCGCGGGATGTGACCATTTGCGATCGCACACTCATTAGTTACGTTTCACATTTATCGGTAATGTCTTTATTAAGACAAATGACCTAACGCTTTACCCAGGATGAGGATCACATGCCAAAAGTGACAGAAATCTCGCTTTGCAAAATAGCCGTTTTTCTCGTATACCACGCGTAATTTGCTGAAATTTTATAAACTTGGCGATCTACTTTTAGGATCATTATATGTATTTCCACGAAATAAAAATATTAAACCAACACAGCTCTATTTTATAACAGCCCCAGATGGGTGACTAAAATCAGCTCCTTAGTCCTTTGAACTCGTGCGCTACAAAGGAAATTCCGAAAATATCTCGTACATAATCTTGGACAAAACTGTTGAGAAAATTAAGCTCCAAAGCCTCTTTTTGTGAGAACACTAACAACCGAGTTTCACTACCCCTCCCCCCCCCCCCCCCAATTCAATGTTGTTTGTGGTTCCTAAACGTTTCCCTAAGAATTGCAGCTTCCTAAATTCAACATTGAATAGGGGGAGGGGGAGGGGGAAGTGACTAGTAATACTATCGAGCCAGAGGTTTTCGTGAACGATTTTTGGACGCAAAGAGGCCAGTTTTCTCAAGTAGTTTTGTCCAAGATTGTAGAAAATTCCGAAAAGATCTCGTACACTGTATAACAGTGAAGTTGTGAAAAACGTGCGACGCACGCAGTCCAGTAAGCTGCTTTTTCCATTGATGATTGGAACATGTGGTCCTTAAAAACTCCAATTGGTTAGACGAGAAGTTATGTCTTATTTAGAGAAATTATGCGTATTTTCTGAGACTCCTAGAAAGCATTTGCTTTGATGGTTCTCTGCTTTTAAGTAACAATGGAGAGTAGCATCATTAATACGGGCTAAACTGACGCACAAAGGCAGTTGAACATTGCATTTTCAGCACTCGGTAAGGGAATGGAAGCTGTGAAGGTGGTGGAAAAGTGTACTTAACAGTGGCTTCCGATCACACTATTGACGTAGAAACTGATTTTGAACATGCCCAATAGCAAAAATATACAACTTTCTTGGCTTGCGAAAGGTATCGAGACGATCGATGACGCTATGTTCGTCACCATTTCACCAAAGTAAAAGCTACAAATTGTTTCAGTAGTTAGGTGTAAAATCCACATTTGTTAGCGCCAAACAGGTCACAGCAAAGCGATGTTTTTCGCACGAACACCGAAGGACGTAGAAGTCACGTAATTACATAATTTTCTTGTCACAGTGTATTCCGTGCGTGACACATGTCTCGCAAGTGTGAATCGTGTGTTGCAGTGGACTAAATGCTGCTACCGCCTCACAGGAAAACCAAATATGTCATTTTTGGATCCACAAAATGATTAAAAGGGTTAGATGCTTGGATTTGGGACGATTAACAGCACGAAGTATTGGCATTTCAACGATTAACAACGGTTAACAGTGGTTTTACTCTAAAGAGAAGTGATGGTCTATTGTCTTGTTTAGCATCTGTTGTTAACCGTTAAAATTGTCTGTTAATCGTTGTTTTATCGATTCATGTCGTGTCTTTTGCTAAGTTAACCGTCATATACCGAATGGGATGCTTAGATATCTGCTAATATAGCCGCTTAATGAAACATGTGTTGCCGGGATTTGGAGCGGCTGCTCCCGCGGGATGTGACCATTTGCGATCGCACACTCATTAGTTACGTTTCACATTTATCAGTAATGTCTTTATTAAGACAAATGACCTAACGCTTTACCCAGGATGAGGATCACATGCCAAAAGTGACAGAAATCTCGCTTTGCAAAATAGCCGTTTTTCTCGTATACCACGCGTAATTTGCTGAAATTTTATAAACTTGGCGATCTACTTTTAGGATCATTATATGTATTTCCACGAAATAAAAATATTAAACCAACACAGCTCTATTTTATAACAGCCCCAGATGGGTGACTAAAATCAGCTCCTTAGTCCTTTGAACTCGTGCGCTACAAAGGAAATTCCGAAAATATCTCGTACATAATCTTGGACAAAACTGTTGAGAAAATTAAGCTCCAAAGCCTCTTTTTGTGAGAACACTAACAACCGAGTTTCACTACCCCCCCCCCCCCCCAATTCAATGTTGTTTGTGGTTCCTAAACGTTTCCCTAAGAATTGCAGCTTCCTAAATTCAACATTGAATAGGGGGAGGGGGAGGGGGAAGTGACTAGTAATACTATCGAGCCAGAGGTTTTCGTGAACGATTTTTGGACGCAAAGAGGCCAGTTTTCTCAAGTAGTTTTGTCCAAGATTGTAGAAAATTCCGAAAAGATCTCGTACACTGTATAACAGTGAAGTTGTGAAAAACGTGCGACGCACGCAGTCCAGTAAGCTGCTTTTTCCATTGATGATTGGAACATGTGGTCCTTAAAAACTCCAATTGGTTAGACGAGAAGTTATGTCTTATTTAGAGAAATTATGCGTATTTTCTGAGACTCCTAGAAAGCATTTGCTTTGATGGTTCTCTGCTTTTAAGTAACAATGGAGAGTAGCATCATTAATACGGGCTAAACTGACGCACAAAGGCAGTTGAACATTGCATTTTCAGCACTCGGTAAGGGAATGGAAGCTGTGAAGGTGGTGGAAAAGTGTACTTAACAGTGGCTTCCGATCACACTATTGACGTAGAAACTGATTTTGAACATGCCCAATAGCAAAAATATACAACTTTCTTGGCTTGCGAAAGGTATCGAGACGATCGATGACGCTATGTTCGTCACCATTTCACCAAAGTAAAAGCTACAAATTGTTTCAGTAGTTAGGTGTAAAATCCACATTTGTTAGCGCCAAACAGGTCACAGCAAAGCGATGTTTTTCGCACGAACACCGAAGGACGTAGAAGTCACGTAATTACATAATTTTCTTGTCACAGTGTATTCCGTGCGTGACACATGTCTCGCAAGTGTGAATCGTGTGTTGCAGTGGACTAAATGCTGCTACCGCCTCACAGGAAAACCAAATATGTCATTTTTGGATCCACAAAATGATTAAAAGGGTTAGATGCTTGGATTTGGGACGATTAACAGCACGAAGTATTGGCATTTCAACGATTAACAACGGTTAACAGTGGTTTTACTCTAAAGAGAAGTGATGGTCTATTGTCTTGTTTAGCATCTGTTGTTAACCGTTAAAATTGTCTGTTAATCGTTGTTTTATCGATTCATGTCGTGTCTTTTGCTAAGTTAACCGTCATATACCGAATGGGATGCTTAGATATCTGCTAATATAGCCGCTTAATGAAACATGTGTTGCCGGGATTTGGAGCGGCTGCTCCCGCGGGATGTGACCATTTGCGATCGCACACTCATTAGTTACGTTTCACATTTATCAGTAATGTCTTTATTAAGACAAATGACCTAACGCTTTACCCAGGATGAGGATCACATGCCAAAAGTGACAGAAATCTCGCTTTGCAAAATAGCCGTTTTTCTCGTATACCACGCGTAATTTGCTGAAATTTTATAAACTTGGCGATCTACTTTTAGGATAGCCTGCGAGAGCAGACGTATTTCCGGTTGTCGCTTCTCTCCGCCCGAAAAGTAACGTCTGCGAAAACGACTCCACAAACGATTTCCATGACGTCATTTTGTTGGGACGAATCACAATCGAGTTCATAAAAATCCAGAACTAAACACGCGTGTTGTGCGTGAAGCATACGAGTGCGCGTGTAAAAGAAAATGGCGGAAGATGTCGAGGTTTACTTGCAGTCGACGTTTAGAAAAGTTTGCGAGAGATTTGGATTCCAGAGGCTTAATTGGCAATAAGGAGGGGCTTTAAGATCCAATGTCCTAGATAAAAAGGATGTATTCGTGAACTTATCCACCGGGTTTGGAAAGTCCATGATATTTCAGGGATTACCCGAAGTGTTCTTCACTGCAACCTCAACGTGAAAGGAACGTAGTGGTCGTCGTTTCACCTTAGTTAGCCTAATGAAAGATCAAGTGAGTCGGCTAACCTCGCTTGAATAAGTGCTATTTGTCTGAGTGATATAAGTACAGATTCGCAGAGGAAAGCAGTGGAAAATGAAGAATATTCCACTGTTTATAGATCGCCACGTAACATGGGGTTGGAAGGCCTACACGACTCCTGTTCGCGTGTTTGCCGCTTCTATCTCGGTTCTATTGACCGATTTAGCTTCTTTGCTTTCAGCGGGGCAAGACAGTGGTTTAGAGGATAGCATATGATGATGACAGTGATTCAGTGAAACAGCCATTTGCTTTAGTGTCGCATGCTATGTATTTTGAGACCAAAGGTCATTTCTGGGTTTAAATTCTGCATTTATCGCCAGTTTGCTTTGACCCTTGTTGTTTCTGTTTAGCGATTGTGGTCCTTTATATGCCATCTGAAGCATTTGTCTAGCTTTGGTTTAGCTCCTTTCAGTGCGTCCGGTGACAGTATAGCCTCTCTCTTGTTATCTTTGAAAGGATAGTTATCTTGCAGTGTTTACATTACCGGGCCCGACTATTTGTTTTTGTAGCAAAATGTTGTGTTTCTTTTACGACTATTCGTCTCTTTATCCTTTCTTTAGTCCATGCACGATTGCTTTATGAATGAATGAAAGATCGTTTGTCAGTTCCTTACGAAATGTGTTACCACAGGGATAAGTCACAGAAATTTCTCAAATCCATGAATAATTCGTCAAGTCAAAACAAAGGAAATCACAACCGTGAAGGGGGTTTAGATTTTGACAATTTTACTTCTCCGTTAATTCCTCAGTTTTTGTTTCAATTGAGAAGATATGTCAAACACTCGAGACAGTGTTTCATCGGCCATCCAAACACCTCGAATTCCGTCAAAAAATTATTACTCCGCTGGGCGTCGTACTTCAACTCTCTTCTCGGTGTTTGGATATCCCGATGAAACACTGTCTCTCGTGTTTGATGTAATATATCAAACACGAGAGACAGTGTTTCATCGGGATATCCAAACACCGAGAAGAGAGTTGAAAATACGTCGCGCAGCGGAGTATTTTTGACGGAATTCGAGGTGTTTGGATGGCCGATGAAACACTGTCTCGAGTGTCTGATATATCCTGTCAGTGTAACAGGACTGACATCTTGGACTTGCGGATGCTGTGAATTTTCACATGAAGCACTGGACGTGTCTCCAAACTTTACGCTCTTTTTAGCCTCTGGCAATCTTCCTGGTTCTTCAGCTAGTCTTTTGACGCGGACCGATTGATTTCATCAGATTGATAATCTTTCTGTATTTCAACACCCCGGCAGATGTAAAACCTTTCCTCTCGACTAAAACTTTTATCTTCCTTCATCGCCTTGAGGATTGAAGAGGGAATATCTAGTGCACTTTTCCCAATACTTTTATCTTAGATTTCGGAAGCGAAAAATTGTCTTTACATAAAAAGCAAAACTCTTCGGAATTCGACAATTTCTGGAGTTACAGCCTTCACTTTCCATCGCTTTACTCGATGCAACATTCACGCTTTCCACGCGTGCGGGAATCTGATCTATTCTAAAACGTCACATAATTGGTCAACCAGAAAACAAAACGATTGACGTCATGGAAATCGTTTGTGGAGTCGTTTTCGCAGACGTTACTTTTCGGGCGGAGAGAAGCGACAACCGGGAATACGTCTGCCCTCGCAGGCTACTTTTAGGATCATTATATGTATTTCCACGAAATAAAAATATTAAACCAACACAGCTCTATTTTATAACAGCCCCAGATGGGTGACTAAAATCAGCTCCTTAGTCCTTTGAACTCGTGCGCTACAAAGGAAATTCCGAAAATATCTCGTACATAATCTTGGACAAAACTGTTGAGAAAATTAAGCTCCAAAGCCTCTTTTTGTGAGAACACTAACAACCGAGTTTCACTACCCCCCCCCCCCCAATTCAATGTTGTTTGTGGTTCCTAAACGTTTCCCTAAGAATTGCAGCTTCCTAAATTCAACATTGAATAGGGGGAGGGGGAGGGGGAAGTGACTAGTAATACTATCGAGCCAGAGGTTTTCGTGAACGATTTTTGGACGCAAAGAGGCCAGTTTTCTCAAGTAGTTTTGTCCAAGATTGTAGAAAATTCCGAAAAGATCTCGTACACTGTATAACAGTGAAGTTGTGAAAAACGTGCGACGCACGCAGTCCAGTAAGCTGCTTTTTCCATTGATGATTGGAACATGTGGTCCTTAAAAACTCCAATTGGTTAGACGAGAAGTTATGTCTTATTTAGAGAAATTATGCGTATTTTCTGAGACTCCTAGAAAGCATTTGCTTTGATGGTTCTCTGCTTTTAAGTAACAATGGAGAGTAGCATCATTAATACGGGCTAAACTGACGCACAAAGGCAGTTGAACATTGCATTTTCAGCACTCGGTAAGGGAATGGAAGCTGTGAAGGTGGTGGAAAAGTGTACTTAACAGTGGCTTCCGATCACACTATTGACGTAGAAACTGATTTTGAACATGCCCAATAGCAAAAATATACAACTTTCTTGGCTTGCGAAAGGTATCGAGACGATCGATGACGCTATGTTCGTCACCATTTCACCAAAGTAAAAGCTACAAATTGTTTCAGTAGTTAGGTGTAAAATCCACATTTGTTAGCGCCAAACAGGTCACAGCAAAGCGATGTTTTTCGCACGAACACCGAAGGACGTAGAAGTCACGTAATTACATAATTTTCTTGTCACAGTGTATTCCGTGCGTGACACATGTCTCGCAAGTGTGAATCGTGTGTTGCAGTGGACTAAATGCTGCTACCGCCTCACAGGAAAACCAAATATGTCATTTTTGGATCCACAAAATGATTAAAAGGGTTAGATGCTTGGATTTGGGACGATTAACAGCACGAAGTATTGGCATTTCAACGATTAACAACGGTTAACAGTGGTTTTACTCTAAAGAGAAGTGATGGTCTATTGTCTTGTTTAGCATCTGTTGTTAACCGTTAAAATTGTCTGTTAATCGTTGTTTTATCGATTCATGTCGTGTCTTTTGCTAAGTTAACCGTCATATACCGAATGGGATGCTTAGATATCTGCTAATATAGCCGCTTAATGAAACATGTGTTGCCGGGATTTGGAGCGGCTGCTCCCGCGGGATGTGACCATTTGCGATCGCACACTCATTAGTTACGTTTCACATTTATCGGTAATGTCTTTATTAAGACAAATGACCTAACGCTTTACCCAGGATGAGGATCACATGCCAAAAGTGACAGAAATCTCGCTTTGCAAAATAGCCGTTTTTCTCGTATACCACGCGTAATTTGCTGAAATTTTATAAACTTGGCGATCTACTTTTAGGATCATTATATGTATTTCCACGAAATAAAAATATTAAACCAACACAGCTCTATTTTATAACAGCCCCAGATGGGTGACTAAAATCAGCTCCTTAGTCCTTTGAACTCGTGCGCTACAAAGGAAATTCCGAAAATATCTCGTACATAATCTTGGACAAAACTGTTGAGAAAATTAAGCTCCAAAGCCTCTTTTTGTGAGAACACTAACAACCGAGTTTCACTACCCCTCCCCCCCCCCCCCAATTCAATGTTGTTTGTGGTTCCTAAACGTTTCCCTAAGAATTGCAGCTTCCTAAATTCAACATTGAATAGGGGGAGGGGGAGGGGGAAGTGACTAGTAATACTATCGAGCCAGAGGTTTTCGTGAACGATTTTTGGACGCAAAGAGGCCAGTTTTCTCAAGTAGTTTTGTCCAAGATTGTAGAAAATTCCGAAAAGATCTCGTACACTGTATAACAGTGAAGTTGTGAAAAACGTGCGACGCACGCAGTCCAGTAAGCTGCTTTTTCCATTGATGATTGGAACATGTGGTCCTTAAAAACTCCAATTGGTTAGACGAGAAGTTATGTCTTATTTAGAGAAATTATGCGTATTTTCTGAGACTCCTAGAAAGCATTTGCTTTGATGGTTCTCTGCTTTTAAGTAACAATGGAGAGTAGCATCATTAATACGGGCTAAACTGACGCACAAAGGCAGTTGAACATTGCATTTTCAGCACTCGGTAAGGGAATGGAAGCTGTGAAGGTGGTGGAAAAGTGTACTTAACAGTGGCTTCCGATCACACTATTGACGTAGAAACTGATTTTGAACATGCCCAATAGCAAAAATATACAACTTTCTTGGCTTGCGAAAGGTATCGAGACGATCGATGACGCTATGTTCGTCACCATTTCACCAAAGTAAAAGCTACAAATTGTTTCAGTAGTTAGGTGTAAAATCCACATTTGTTAGCGCCAAACAGGTCACAGCAAAGCGATGTTTTTCGCACGAACACCGAAGGACGTAGAAGTCACGTAATTACATAATTTTCTTGTCACAGTGTATTCCGTGCGTGACACATGTCTCGCAAGTGTGAATCGTGTGTTGCAGTGGACTAAATGCTGCTACCGCCTCACAGGAAAACCAAATATGTCATTTTTGGATCCACAAAATGATTAAAAGGGTTAGATGCTTGGATTTGGGACGATTAACAGCACGAAGTATTGGCATTTCAACGATTAACAACGGTTAACAGTGGTTTTACTCTAAAGAGAAGTGATGGTCTATTGTCTTGTTTAGCATCTGTTGTTAACCGTTAAAATTGTCTGTTAATCGTTGTTTTATCGATTCATGTCGTGTCTTTTGCTAAGTTAACCGTCATATACCGAATGGGATGCTTAGATATCTGCTAATATAGCCGCTTAATGAAACATGTGTTGCCGGGATTTGGAGCGGCTGCTCCCGCGGGATGTGACCATTTGCGATCGCACACTCATTAGTTACGTTTCACATTTATCGGTAATGTCTTTATTAAGACAAATGACCTAACGCTTTACCCAGGATGAGGATCACATGCCAAAAGTGACAGAAATCTCGCTTTGCAAAATAGCCGTTTTTCTCGTATACCACGCGTAATTTGCTGAAATTTTATAAACTTGGCGATCTACTTTTAGGATCATTATATGTATTTCCACGAAATAAAAATATTAAACCAACACAGCTCTATTTTATAACAGCCCCAGATGGGTGACTAAAATCAGCTCCTTAGTCCTTTGAACTCGTGCGCTACAAAGGAAATTCCGAAAATATCTCGTACATAATCTTGGACAAAACTGTTGAGAAAATTAAGCTCCAAAGCCTCTTTTTGTGAGAACACTAACAACCGAGTTTCACTACCCCTCCCCCCCCCCCCCAATTCAATGTTGTTTGTGGTTCCTAAACGTTTCCCTAAGAATTGCAGCTTCCTAAATTCAACATTGAATAGGGGGAGGGGGAGGGGGAAGTGACTAGTAATACTATCGAGCCAGAGGTTTTCGTGAACGATTTTTGGACGCAAAGAGGCCAGTTTTCTCAAGTAGTTTTGTCCAAGATTGTAGAAAATTCCGAAAAGATCTCGTACACTGTATAACAGTGAAGTTGTGAAAAACGTGCGACGCACGCAGTCCAGTAAGCTGCTTTTTCCATTGATGATTGGAACATGTGGTCCTTAAAAACTCCAATTGGTTAGACGAGAAGTTATGTCTTATTTAGAGAAATTATGCGTATTTTCTGAGACTCCTAGAAAGCATTTGCTTTGATGGTTCTCTGCTTTTAAGTAACAATGGAGAGTAGCATCATTAATACGGGCTAAACTGACGCACAAAGGCAGTTGAACATTGCATTTTCAGCACTCGGTAAGGGAATGGAAGCTGTGAAGGTGGTGGAAAAGTGTACTTAACAGTGGCTTCCGATCACACTATTGACGTAGAAACTGATTTTGAACATGCCCAATAGCAAAAATATACAACTTTCTTGGCTTGCGAAAGGTATCGAGACGATCGATGACGCTATGTTCGTCACCATTTCACCAAAGTAAAAGCTACAAATTGTTTCAGTAGTTAGGTGTAAAATCCACATTTGTTAGCGCCAAACAGGTCACAGCAAAGCGATGTTTTTCGCACGAACACCGAAGGACGTAGAAGTCACGTAATTACATAATTTTCTTGTCACAGTGTATTCCGTGCGTGACACATGTCTCGCAAGTGTGAATCGTGTGTTGCAGTGGACTAAATGCTGCTACCGCCTCACAGGAAAACCAAATATGTCATTTTTGGATCCACAAAATGATTAAAAGGGTTAGATGCTTGGATTTGGGACGATTAACAGCACGAAGTATTGGCATTTCAACGATTAACAACGGTTAACAGTGGTTTTACTCTAAAGAGAAGTGATGGTCTATTGTCTTGTTTAGCATCTGTTGTTAACCGTTAAAATTGTCTGTTAATCGTTGTTTTATCGATTCATGTCGTGTCTTTTGCTAAGTTAACCGTCATATACCGAATGGGATGCTTAGATATCTGCTAATATAGCCGCTTAATGAAACATGTGTTGCCGGGATTTGGAGCGGCTGCTCCCGCGGGATGTGACCATTTGCGATCGCACACTCATTAGTTACGTTTCACATTTATCGGTAATGTCTTTATTAAGACAAATGACCTAACGCTTTACCCAGGATGAGGATCACATGCCAAAAGTGACAGAAATCTCGCTTTGCAAAATAGCCGTTTTTCTCGTATACCACGCGTAATTTGCTGAAATTTTATAAACTTGGCGATCTACTTTTAGGATCATTATATGTATTTCCACGAAATAAAAATATTAAACCAACACAGCTCTATTTTATAACAGCCCCAGATGGGTGACTAAAATCAGCTCCTTAGTCCTTTGAACTCGTGCGCTACAAAGGAAATTCCGAAAATATCTCGTACATAATCTTGGACAAAACTGTTGAGAAAATTAAGCTCCAAAGCCTCTTTTTGTGAGAACACTAACAACCGAGTTTCACTACCCCCCCCCCCCCCCAATTCAATGTTGTTTGTGGTTCCTAAACGTTTCCCTAAGAATTGCAGCTTCCTAAATTCAACATTGAATAGGGGGAGGGGGAGGGGGAAGTGACTAGTAATACTATCGAGCCAGAGGTTTTCGTGAACGATTTTTGGACGCAAAGAGGCCAGTTTTCTCAAGTAGTTTTGTCCAAGATTGTAGAAAATTCCGAAAAGATCTCGTACACTGTATAACAGTGAAGTTGTGAAAAACGTGCGACGCACGCAGTCCAGTAAGCTGCTTTTTCCATTGATGATTGGAACATGTGGTCCTTAAAAACTCCAATTGGTTAGACGAGAAGTTATGTCTTATTTAGAGAAATTATGCGTATTTTCTGAGACTCCTAGAAAGCATTTGCTTTGATGGTTCTCTGCTTTTAAGTAACAATGGAGAGTAGCATCATTAATACGGGCTAAACTGACGCACAAAGGCAGTTGAACATTGCATTTTCAGCACTCGGTAAGGGAATGGAAGCTGTGAAGGTGGTGGAAAAGTGTACTTAACAGTGGCTTCCGATCACACTATTGACGTAGAAACTGATTTTGAACATGCCCAATAGCAAAAATATACAACTTTCTTGGCTTGCGAAAGGTATCGAGACGATCGATGACGCTATGTTCGTCACCATTTCACCAAAGTAAAAGCTACAAATTGTTTCAGTAGTTAGGTGTAAAATCCACATTTGTTAGCGCCAAACAGGTCACAGCAAAGCGATGTTTTTCGCACGAACACCGAAGGACGTAGAAGTCACGTAATTACATAATTTTCTTGTCACAGTGTATTCCGTGCGTGACACATGTCTCGCAAGTGTGAATCGTGTGTTGCAGTGGACTAAATGCTGCTACCGCCTCACAGGAAAACCAAATATGTCATTTTTGGATCCACAAAATGATTAAAAGGGTTAGATGCTTGGATTTGGGACGATTAACAGCACGAAGTATTGGCATTTCAACGATTAACAACGGTTAACAGTGGTTTTACTCTAAAGAGAAGTGATGGTCTATTGTCTTGTTTAGCATCTGTTGTTAACCGTTAAAATTGTCTGTTAATCGTTGTTTTATCGATTCATGTCGTGTCTTTTGCTAAGTTAACCGTCATATACCGAATGGGATGCTTAGATATCTGCTAATATAGCCGCTTAATGAAACATGTGTTGCCGGGATTTGGAGCGGCTGCTCCCGCGGGATGTGACCATTTGCGATCGCACACTCATTAGTTACGTTTCACATTTATCGGTAATGTCTTTATTAAGACAAATGACCTAACGCTTTACCCAGGATGAGGATCACATGCCAAAAGTGACAGAAATCTCGCTTTGCAAAATAGCCGTTTTTCTCGTATACCACGCGTAATTTGCTGAAATTTTATAAACTTGGCGATCTACTTTTAGGATCATTATATGTATTTCCACGAAATAAAAATATTAAACCAACACAGCTCTATTTTATAACAGCCCCAGATGGGTGACTAAAATCAGCTCCTTAGTCCTTTGAACTCGTGCGCTACAAAGGAAATTCCGAAAATATCTCGTACATAATCTTGGACAAAACTGTTGAGAAAATTAAGCTCCAAAGCCTCTTTTTGTGAGAACACTAACAACCGAGTTTCACTACCCCTCCCCCCCCCCCCCAATTCAATGTTGTTTGTGGTTCCTAAACGTTTCCCTAAGAATTGCAGCTTCCTAAATTCAACATTGAATAGGGGGAGGGGGAGGGGGAAGTGACTAGTAATACTATCGAGCCAGAGGTTTTCGTGAACGATTTTTGGACGCAAAGAGGCCAGTTTTCTCAAGTAGTTTTGTCCAAGATTGTAGAAAATTCCGAAAAGATCTCGTACACTGTATAACAGTGAAGTTGTGAAAAACGTGCGACGCACGCAGTCCAGTAAGCTGCTTTTTCCATTGATGATTGGAACATGTGGTCCTTAAAAACTCCAATTGGTTAGACGAGAAGTTATGTCTTATTTAGAGAAATTATGCGTATTTTCTGAGACTCCTAGAAAGCATTTGCTTTGATGGTTCTCTGCTTTTAAGTAACAATGGAGAGTAGCATCATTAATACGGGCTAAACTGACGCACAAAGGCAGTTGAACATTGCATTTTCAGCACTCGGTAAGGGAATGGAAGCTGTGAAGGTGGTGGAAAAGTGTACTTAACAGTGGCTTCCGATCACACTATTGACGTAGAAACTGATTTTGAACATGCCCAATAGCAAAAATATACAACTTTCTTGGCTTGCGAAAGGTATCGAGACGATCGATGACGCTATGTTCGTCACCATTTCACCAAAGTAAAAGCTACAAATTGTTTCAGTAGTTAGGTGTAAAATCCACATTTGTTAGCGCCAAACAGGTCACAGCAAAGCGATGTTTTTCGCACGAACACCGAAGGACGTAGAAGTCACGTAATTACATAATTTTCTTGTCACAGTGTATTCCGTGCGTGACACATGTCTCGCAAGTGTGAATCGTGTGTTGCAGTGGACTAAATGCTGCTACCGCCTCACAGGAAAACCAAATATGTCATTTTTGGATCCACAAAATGATTAAAAGGGTTAGATGCTTGGATTTGGGACGATTAACAGCACGAAGTATTGGCATTTCAACGATTAACAACGGTTAACAGTGGTTTTACTCTAAAGAGAAGTGATGGTCTATTGTCTTGTTTAGCATCTGTTGTTAACCGTTAAAATTGTCTGTTAATCGTTGTTTTATCGATTCATGTCGTGTCTTTTGCTAAGTTAACCGTCATATACCGAATGGGATGCTTAGATATCTGCTAATATAGCCGCTTAATGAAACATGTGTTGCCGGGATTTGGAGCGGCTGCTCCCGCGGGATGTGACCATTTGCGATCGCACACTCATTAGTTACGTTTCACATTTATCGGTAATGTCTTTATTAAGACAAATGACCTAACGCTTTACCCAGGATGAGGATCACATGCCAAAAGTGACAGAAATCTCGCTTTGCAAAATAGCCGTTTTTCTCGTATACCACGCGTAATTTGCTGAAATTTTATAAACTTGGCGATCTACTTTTAGGATCATTATATGTATTTCCACGAAATAAAAATATTAAACCAACACAGCTCTATTTTATAACAGCCCCAGATGGGTGACTAAAATCAGCTCCTTAGTCCTTTGAACTCGTGCGCTACAAAGGAAATTCCGAAAATATCTCGTACATAATCTTGGACAAAACTGTTGAGAAAATTAAGCTCCAAAGCCTCTTTTTGTGAGAACACTAACAACCGAGTTTCACTACCCCTCCCCCCCCCCCCCAATTCAATGTTGTTTGTGGTTCCTAAACGTTTCCCTAAGAATTGCAGCTTCCTAAATTCAACATTGAATAGGGGGAGGGGGAGGGGGAAGTGACTAGTAATACTATCGAGCCAGAGGTTTTCGTGAACGATTTTTGGACGCAAAGAGGCCAGTTTTCTCAAGTAGTTTTGTCCAAGATTGTAGAAAATTCCGAAAAGATCTCGTACACTGTATAACAGTGAAGTTGTGAAAAACGTGCGACGCACGCAGTCCAGTAAGCTGCTTTTTCCATTGATGATTGGAACATGTGGTCCTTAAAAACTCCAATTGGTTAGACGAGAAGTTATGTCTTATTTAGAGAAATTATGCGTATTTTCTGAGACTCCTAGAAAGCATTTGCTTTGATGGTTCTCTGCTTTTAAGTAACAATGGAGAGTAGCATCATTAATACGGGCTAAACTGACGCACAAAGGCAGTTGAACATTGCATTTTCAGCACTCGGTAAGGGAATGGAAGCTGTGAAGGTGGTGGAAAAGTGTACTTAACAGTGGCTTCCGATCACACTATTGACGTAGAAACTGATTTTGAACATGCCCAATAGCAAAAATATACAACTTTCTTGGCTTGCGAAAGGTATCGAGACGATCGATGACGCTATGTTCGTCACCATTTCACCAAAGTAAAAGCTACAAATTGTTTCAGTAGTTAGGTGTAAAATCCACATTTGTTAGCGCCAAACAGGTCACAGCAAAGCGATGTTTTTCGCACGAACACCGAAGGACGTAGAAGTCACGTAATTACATAATTTTCTTGTCACAGTGTATTCCGTGCGTGACACATGTCTCGCAAGTGTGAATCGTGTGTTGCAGTGGACTATTAAAATGCTGCTACCGCCTCACAGGAAAACCAAATATGTCATTTTTGGATCCACAAAATGATTAAAAGGGTTAGATGCTTGGATTTGGGACGATTAACAGCACGAAGTATTGGCATTTCAACGATTAACAACGGTTAACAGTGGTTTTACTCTAAAGAGAAGTGATGGTCTATTGTCTTGTTTAGCATCTGTTGTTAACCGTTAAAATTGTCTGTTAATCGTTGTTTTATCGATTCATGTCGTGTCTTTTGCTAAGTTAACCGTCATATACCGAATGGGATGCTTAGATATCTGCTAATATAGCCGCTTAATGAAACATGTGTTGCCGGGATTTGGAGCGGCTGCTCCCGCGGGATGTGACCATTTGCGATCGCACACTCATTAGTTACGTTTCACATTTATCGGTAATGTCTTTATTAAGACAAATGACCTAACGCTTTACCCAGGATGAGGATCACATGCCAAAAGTGACAGAAATCTCGCTTTGCAAAATAGCCGTTTTTCTCGTATACCACGCGTAATTTGCTGAAATTTTATAAACTTGGCGATCTACTTTTAGGATCATTATATGTATTTCCACGAAATAAAAATATTAAACCAACACAGCTCTATTTTATAACAGCCCCAGATGGGTGACTAAAATCAGCTCCTTAGTCCTTTGAACTCGTGCGCTACAAAGGAAATTCCGAAAATATCTCGTACATAATCTTGGACAAAACTGTTGAGAAAATTAAGCTCCAAAGCCTCTTTTTGTGAGAACACTAACAACCGAGTTTCACTACCCCTCCCCCCCCCCCCCCAATTCAATGTTGTTTGTGGTTCCTAAACGTTTCCCTAAGAATTGCAGCTTCCTAAATTCAACATTGAATAGGGGGAGGGGGAGGGGGAAGTGACTAGTAATACTATCGAGCCAGAGGTTTTCGTGAACGATTTTTGGACGCAAAGAGGCCAGTTTTCTCAAGTAGTTTTGTCCAAGATTGTAGAAAATTCCGAAAAGATCTCGTACACTGTATAACAGTGAAGTTGTGAAAAACGTGCGACGCACGCAGTCCAGTAAGCTGCTTTTTCCATTGATGATTGGAACATGTGGTCCTTAAAAACTCCAATTGGTTAGACGAGAAGTTATGTCTTATTTAGAGAAATTATGCGTATTTTCTGAGACTCCTAGAAAGCATTTGCTTTGATGGTTCTCTGCTTTTAAGTAACAATGGAGAGTAGCATCATTAATACGGGCTAAACTGACGCACAAAGGCAGTTGAACATTGCATTTTCAGCACTCGGTAAGGGAATGGAAGCTGTGAAGGTGGTGGAAAAGTGTACTTAACAGTGGCTTCCGATCACACTATTGACGTAGAAACTGATTTTGAACATGCCCAATAGCAAAAATATACAACTTTCTTGGCTTGCGAAAGGTATCGAGACGATCGATGACGCTATGTTCGTCACCATTTCACCAAAGTAAAAGCTACAAATTGTTTCAGTAGTTAGGTGTAAAATCCACATTTGTTAGCGCCAAACAGGTCACAGCAAAGCGATGTTTTTCGCACGAACACCGAAGGACGTAGAAGTCACGTAATTACATAATTTTCTTGTCACAGTGTATTCCGTGCGTGACACATGTCTCGCAAGTGTGAATCGTGTGTTGCAGTGGACTATTAAAATGCTGCTACCGCCTCACAGGAAAACCAAATATGTCATTTTTGGATCCACAAAATGATTAAAAGGGTTAGATGCTTGGATTTGGGACGATTAACAGCACGAAGTATTGGCATTTCAACGATTAACAACGGTTAACAGTGGTTTTACTCTAAAGAGAAGTGATGGTCTATTGTCTTGTTTAGCATCTGTTGTTAACCGTTAAAATTGTCTGTTAATCGTTGTTTTATCGATTCATGTCGTGTCTTTTGCTAAGTTAACCGTCATATACCGAATGGGATGCTTAGATATCTGCTAATATAGCCGCTTAATGAAACATGTGTTGCCGGGATTTGGAGCGGCTGCTCCCGCGGGATGTGACCATTTGCGATCGCACACTCATTAGTTACGTTTCACATTTATCGGTAATGTCTTTATTAAGACAAATGACCTAACGCTTTACCCAGGATGAGGATCACATGCCAAAAGTGACAGAAATCTCGCTTTGCAAAATAGCCGTTTTTCTCGTATACCACGCGTAATTTGCTGAAATTTTATAAACTTGGCGATCTACTTTTAGGATCATTATATGTATTTCCACGAAATAAAAATATTAAACCAACACAGCTCTATTTTATAACAGCCCCAGATGGGTGACTAAAATCAGCTCCTTAGTCCTTTGAACTCGTGCGCTACAAAGGAAATTCCGAAAATATCTCGTACATAATCTTGGACAAAACTGTTGAGAAAATTAAGCTCCAAAGCCTCTTTTTGTGAGAACACTAACAACCGAGTTTCACTACCCCCCCCCCCCCCCCAATTCAATGTTGTTTGTGGTTCCTAAACGTTTCCCTAAGAATTGCAGCTTCCTAAATTCAACATTGAATAGGGGGAGGGGGAGGGGGAAGTGACTGTATCGTTCACGAAAACCTCTGGCTCGATAGTATTAAATACTATCGAGCCAGAGGTTTTCGTGAACGATTTTTGGACGCAAAGAGGCCAGTTTTCTCAAGTAGTTTTGTCCAAGATTGTAGTGAGAGTAATCCACGTTATAATACTCCTGTGAAAGAGACTTTGAAAAGGACGGCGTCGCATACTCCTGAGGTGACGAGACCAGCTCAGTTTCCATCTCTCAGAAGAACTAAATCAGCCAGCCTTTCACTAGGGGATGATGCCCGATTCAGTGCCGATTTTAGTGTAAGCAGCGACCAGTCACTGAGTTCAGAAGCTGGTACCCCAACAAAGAAACTACATATTGCGATCCCATTGGACAACCTTGGTGAGTTTAAGCACAACAACGTAGTTGACTCTGTGGGACGTAAAAGAACCACTGGGGACGTAATGAACCCTGGCTGTGACCACTCCTAGTGCTGACCTAGAGGGCCATGTGTTAGAAAACTCTCATTGGGTTAACATGTCTATACCCTCTTTAAAACAAAGATATCGTATCGTGTCGTAGTTAAGATTGTAATAGACTACGCTGTGAAATAGAGAAGCACTTGTAACAACGTAATTTGTAAATTTTTTACGGCCTTCTATTGGATGATGGCATTAAGGTTTGATTTATTCCAAATTTAATCTTTACATGCACCTTTTTAAGAAAAAATTGTCTGTAATATAGACAGATCTGGCTTTCGGCGCAGTTTGAGATCAGTTGTTGCTAGGTTAACCTTTAACTCCCAGAAGTGATTGGCATGTAACTTCTCCTATAATATCAACACATTGTCCAGGAGACAGGTGGTGAGAATAAATAAATTTTATCAGCCAGAGGGTGTTGTCTTGATTTAACGTCAAATTCTCTTAACTTATGTACAAGGATCTTGGGAGTTAAAGGTTAAGGATTATCAATCACTACAGTGGTGTCCTCAGAATTCAGCGGTAAGACATCAAAATTTCAGAAAGGTAAAGGGGTACTGCAACAATTCTTGTTATAAACCTGTGTACATGGACGGAAAAGAATCCAGTATTATTTTATGGCGATTTTGGTTTCAGATCCAAATTACGCGAAAGTACCCCTTTAAGAACTGCACGGTCCTTCAACTCCCGAGCACCAGGAGAAGTGGAAACTCGGGCACTCGTGTGTTTTTTCGAAGGGCCACACTTTGAGTGAACACATAAAATTCTACCGCAGACATAACCTGACGGAAGTTTCTAATTGTCTTCCAGGTGCGCAAATCGTGGGCCCACAGAGGGGTTCAATCAGAGGATTTGTTGGATATATGGAAACAACTGTTGAGAACTTTGACTTACTGATTGACTTGGAAAAGATAAGGTCGATGTCTTCACCCGAGAGGTCATTCCATAACGTTTAAATACATTATTTCAGCAGAAGAATTTGAAATTATGGAATGCTACCAGGATTGAAAGAGCTCCAGCGTTCAACCACGGAAAAGCACACTGCTTCTTCCTCTTCTCCGGAATTCTGTGCGCTCCCCAAGTTTCTCTCTCACAGAATTCAAGATGGGGACCCTACTCGAAAACACATGCAGCTCGTAACGTAGCGTGATTTATATTTTATTTTTCACACCCATCTTGTGATGAATAAATATAACGTTTTCACGTTTCTTTGCCATTCATAAATCACAGATGTGACGTAAATAAATCGAAAGTGAGCGATGTGTAAATTACAAATATGCGAGTTTCTTTAAACCTGGCTTATTCTTACCGAAACAATACAGACGTGGCGTTTGAGACTTCACAACCATGCGCTCATTATTGGCCGAATTCATACATGTACCAGAGGATAACAGATAGTACCTCGGGTGAGAAAGCTAAATACAAGTGGTGGAACAGAGAATTAACTCTGCAGTGTAAATTAAAGTGCTAAGAGAAACCCATGAAGAACCCACTGGGCGTTAGCCCTAGTAAAGGGTATCAGGGAACCACACGAGGCAAAGAAAAAATTCTTATGACCTCGGTGGGAATCGAACCCACGACCTCTGGATTAGATCTACCGTTGCTCTGCCGACTAAGCTACGAGGTCGGACAGAGAAAATCGGGGAGAAAACTAAAGTCGGATACACCAGGAGAACATGAAGTGAAGGTACGAATTTCGCTTTATTTTCAGTTTTATTTCCGGCAACTCAGTCGGGCGAAAGTCTAAAAAATATGGCTTATGGGAGACTTACAATTCGATTCGATCGTCTTATTTTTGTTGCAATTTACTTTAATTTGTGATTTACAAATTGCAATCCCCCAAGACGACAAAAAAGTGCAACCTTGTTCCCAGGATCTCTCCTCTTCGCGTCAATTGTCGAGAAGAGAAAACGCCCTGGGAACAAGGCCTACAAAAGTTAAGAGCGACAATAACAGGCCACGGATATGTCTCTGCCATAACCGGGCTGATCCTTTCTGACCAGTGCATGGCAGTGAGACGGAAGCCATTTTGAATTCAACTTCATCTCGAGGTGTCCCGCGGGCAACGGGAAATGTGAATTTTAAACTCGTCCTGCCACAGGCATTTCGCATAAATACGGCCCAATGGAAAAGCAGCTTTAATCAAGATATTAAAAAAATGAGTGACGAAAGATATACAGAAGAGGAGGAACTTGTTTTGGATAATTTTGTCTTGGATAAACGGACGCTCTAGAAGAGGGCTGTGTGTTACAAGAGGTCTGTAACACTTAAACTTGACGCGGTATAAAGTGTAACGCAAGGGTATCCTGACAAATAAATAAAACCACATACCCACGATCGCTCGAGTGTATTAATAATACATTTTCTGATTTCAGTGGTTATGAGCCACTTTGATCAGTTACAGTTTACATTTGGCACTGTATAAAACCGACACCCAACTCTCAGTGGGGGTAGACGCTGTCCAAAATGCAGTATGGATAAATATTGTTACCTATGATCTGGAGTTACCATCCCTGGAGCACGCTCACCGTTGACTCTGGGTGACTCAAATCCAGTATCTTACTCAGGAAGTTCCGAGAGAAAGTAAAATCATACTCTGTCACTGCGAAAGCCTTAGTAGCACTGATTTCCATTATATATCCCACTTCGTAAAATTTACAATTTACGCTTACCGATGTGCTAGTACGAAAAGCTCAGTTATGTTTGACTCCTAGTTGTGCTACCAATACGAGTCACCTACATAGCTTTCGATTTTCTGGACTTAACTGACCTCTTGGCTGCTCGGTCAAAATGGCTGGGGTTAATCTGTCCACGTTGCTTCCTCAAAATCAAATCGGGACGGGGGGGGGGGGCAGTGAAACAGTTATGACTTGAGGACCACTCAAGTGATTACGGCTAAATGTCACATCGCTGCCAGGCCAGGTAGTTGCAGACATAAAGAGCCATAACAACGTTCATTGGCAGCTGACCTCCAATTTTATCAAGCCTTTATTGAAATACTTTTATCAAGGAATCTTGTGACAATTCTGATAGAGAGCAATCTATAGTGACTGAAAGTATATCTTTCTTTTGAGCGACTATTGAGTAGTCCTGATATTATGGAAATGGTTCTCGCTATATGTTCAATGTCAGTGTTTGACGCAGCGAGATTTAATGCTTAACAGCTTTGCAATCCTTCAGTCTGAAGAAGTATCCCCGCTTCCGAGCGCTGTTGAAGTAGCGCATGCCTCGGTATGTTCCGTCTGTTCCCAGTTTGTTATCAGCCAACAGCTCCACTCCGGCTATGAGATGAGCATCATCAACTGGCAGCTGTGGCAAGTGCCCCACCCATCTCAGGCTTCCTGTGATCAAACTCTTTTTGCCTGCTAAGCGGCATGCAACGCTCGAGCCAATAAGCTTTAAGAATCGTTTATCAGCGGAAGGTTGTTTGGCCGGAGCGACTTTCTTAGCTGCTTGGGATTTCTTCTTTTGGATAGCGCCTCGTGGTTTCAATTTTAGAGCTGGTGCAGTTTTAAGTTTGTGACTCAGCTCCTTTGCCTTCGGTTTAACTGGTACGTGAGCAGGAGAAGGCTTGGAGACTACTTCTCGCTTATCGTGTGAGGAGTTTCCTTCACCACTTCCTCCTTCTCCTTCACCAGACATTTCGCCAGCTTTGATTCCTGCAGATGATCCACCATCACGTGAATTTTCCTCCTCAAGCAATTGGTCCTCTAGAGAAATCCTGGCCCTTGTGGAGAAGAAAGTAAAAAACAAGCAATTATGATGACAGTGACAGTGACAGGCAATGACAACGACAATGACAGTGACAGTGATAGGGACAGTGACAGTGACAGTGACAGTGATAATGACAATGACAATGATAATGACAGTGACAATGACAGTGACAGTCACAGTGATAGTCACAATGACAGTGAACCGCCGACCGGTTGGTTCAGTTGGTAGAGCGCTGGACTACTGTGCGGAAGGTCCTAGGTTCAAAGCCCCGGCCGGACCAACACTCAGGATCTTTAAACAACTGAGGAGAAAGTGCTTCCTTTGCAATGACATCTGCAAATGGTTAGACTTTCTATTCTTCTCAGATAAGGACGATAAACCGGAGGTCCCATCTCACAACAATCCACAATTAATTCTGTGAGACGTTAAAGTACCACTAGGGACTTAACGAACCCTGGCTGTGACCACCCCTAGTGCTGACCTTGGGGCATCTATGACATCTGTAAATGATTGTAAACTGCACTGTGCAGCCTGGCAAAAATGTCCCCAGAAGTTATTGTAAATTAGTCTTGAAAAACCCGTTGGAGAAGGCTAATTGTATTGTATTGTATTGTATTGTATTGTAATGATACACAGCAGATTCGAGGTTGGCCCTCTACAAACCGTTCTCCATATTGGCGACCGATCTTTGAAATGATCGATTTGGCAGCTGAGCGTTGAAATGATACATTTTCAAGAAACAAAAGTGCTGGTTGCCATGAAGTCTTCAAGTAACCTCACTTCACTGAGTATAAACTACGACTATCCGCACTATCCCGATTCTGATCCGATTCTTCCAGAATCTCTTCACGTTAAAACTAAAGTCAAAATTTAGACGTGACCTCAGTTTTCTGTCTAGTCATTATTGAGATACCTATCAGTCATTCCGGGATGCAACACGTGTTTTTCCTCTGGTTGCTCTTCTCTGTCGTTGTGACTTGGCTCCGCAATGTGTTCTCGTGGGTCAATAGTGTCATCCGTCACATAGTTACCAGCCTATCACCAGCAAAGTACATTTCCTCATTACTAATCAACACTTGGGTCACTTATTTCTGTTATCAAGAGAACCCGGGCGTGAGGCACCTTAGATCATCAATGTCGTAAACTTGGAGGGGTGGTTTTGGGTGGAAAAGTACACTACATCTGATAATCAATCTTATAATTATAAAACCAATGAATGAATTTGCTTTGTGTCGGGTCGTTTGTCAAGGGAATAACTGATTGTTTACGAAAAGTGCTTGTGTTCGGATTAGTCCGGTAGGAAAGTAGATATTGCATCTATTCACCTCACACATCATTAAGATATTAAGATTTTTCAATCTGCTTGAAAGTGGGCAATATCAAAACCTATCTATACCTTACATTGTCCAGTTTTCAAACCTTGAGTTGAAAGACATTTGCAAGTTCCACGGTGGAAGAACGTCTCGTTGTTGTAAGAGAAGATGACGTCAAAAAACACTTAAAATCGCCATCCTTCACATACTCACAGAGCGAAACAACACTGAAGTGGGAAAATAAGCAGAGCAACAGCTTTTGGACTTAAACTGTTCCTCAATATCTTCTTGAAAACCTCTACCTAAAGTTGTGAACCTACATTTGTTTTTCAGGAATACTCACCATAACCCTGTCCAATAAGTCATCTTCGTTTGTCACAAATGACGGCTGTGTTTCATCCAGTTGGTTTGGCTTCAGAGTAAAGTTTAGTACCTGTCCTTCTGAGGCATGCAATTCTACCAGGTGAGTTTGAGGTTGGTAACCGTTTGCTGTGGCTGTGATTTCGTAAGAGCCTGGTACGAGCAGGCGCCAGTAATCTCCATCCTTAGATGAAGTGACGTCATGACGACGATCGGCGACGCTAATGGTTGCATCAGAGAGAGGCTCACCTTTGGTGTTTTTCACGAATCCTTTGACACCATAATGCACCTAAAACACAAGAAAAATAATAATAATAATAATAATAACTTTATTTCAGTCTCAAATCGTTCTAGCTGAACACGAGTGCTCTACTAATTGGGGAGACTGTAAACCAAATAAATTCGAAATTAAATCAAATGTTGGTTTTTGAGGAGAGGGGAAAACCGGAGCACCCGGAGAAAAACCTCTCGGAGCAGAGTAGAAAACCAACAAACTCAGCCCACTTATGACGCCGAGTCCGGGAATCGAACCCGGGACACATTTGGTGGAAGGCGATCGCTCTCACCACTGCGCCAACCCTACTCCCCAAGCTACATCAACAGCGCACAGAACATACACCACAGGGACATTGATAGGACGGCTGATAGTAAACGGCGCCTCTGGCTGCCACTATTATCTCATTTGATCTCCTCTCAGGTTTTAAAAGGTGTTTACCTTTAACTTAAAGTGTTAAAAACTTTGAAGGGATTCTGATTAAAACGAAAACCCTTACAAAAGCCGTAAGCAACGCGTTCTTTTATGAGTTAATAGGGAGTTTAAGATACGGTCACTACGGACTACGGACTACGGTAATACACGGCGAGGACCTGGTTCGAGATTTACTGCGCATGCTCGATAGCACGTGGGTTTCGTAGTTCGTCGTGTGGTTGCACGCTACGGGGAGTAGTCGAGGAGATTCGCGTAGTGAGGACTACGTAAGTATTTTTTGGCCGATTTTTGACCAGTTTTGTTTTCTAAACGCTACTTTTATGTTGAACAGCCTTTAGGCAATTAAACTTGAGCGAAAAAGAAGTAAAAAATCGCATTTTTTTCTGTTTCTGGTCCTGATTACTGACGCCCTTTGAATTCTGTTATATCTACAACAGTGTGTTTACAAGCAGATAAGGATGTCAACAGGAGATGAAAGCAGGTAATTCACTTTCTTTTTCTACTTTTCAAAGGTGAACTGCGAACTTTGTTGGAAGTATGTACTTTTTCAAAATCAAAATAGATTCTAAAAGCTTTTACAGGGTTCGTACAGGTCATGGAAAGCCTGGAAAGTCATGAAATGTCCAGGCATTGAAAGTCATGGAATTTAATTGTCGATCATTGAAAGTCATGGAAAATTGAAGTTATGTTTGCTGGACTAGTTCGTGCACACACCAAAATAAGGACCAAAAGACATAATTAAACGGCTTTTAGAAATGGCACATACAGCTGTATGGTGGACACTAAAGTGTCATCTGTTGAACTGAACGAGGTAAATACACTAAAACAAGGATAGTTTTGAAAATTTTCTTAAGTGACAGCTATAACCAAAGTCATGGAAGACTGGAAAAGGTCATGGAAAAAGTCATGGAAAGTCATGGAATTTGAAGGGCTCAAAAGAGTACGAACCGGAAAAAAAAAACGGAAACTTCATCGTCAATCATGACACTGACTGGGTATTTTTTTGTCCCTTTAGTGTGTGCTCCAGTGGCCAGTCAGCCGTCTCTGTTCGAACAAAGTAAGCTCACATTTCTGAAAATGGCATTTGTATAAATCGTTTTTCAAATGCTCATACGTTAATTTATATACTGGTTTTGTGTCCTAAAAATAGGCTGATTAGATTGATATGCAGGAGGAGTTGAAGCTTGAGAAGGGAATTTAATGGAGAACTATGGTGAATCGAAATCTGATACAATGACCAAATTGAGAGTCTTATGTTTACTTTGGATTTAAAATTAATGTTTTTTTGGAATTTAACCTTGTTTCCCAAATAAAATAATTTACTGACTGGAGACAGCAGCCTAAGGACAGCTTTTTATGGTGTTATTGATCAACAGGTGATAAAACATTGGCAGAATGCAATTTTATATTAAGAAAATATTTTTGATGCTACGTATTAATTTTATAAAATATGTTCCTTTTTAGTGGGCCGTTTCGTTGGAATGAAGCAAAAAATACTCTGCTCCTTCGGGAGTTATACTCCTCGGAGCCATTTCTGTACAAAGTGGGCAGCAAGGAAGCTGGCCAGAAATGGACAGAAGTAGCCGAAAAACTAAACTGCTTCAGTCTTTTTAGAGACATGCCTCGGGATCAGCGAAGCGTGAGAGAACAATTTAACAAGCTGTTAAAAGATTACAAGAACAAGAAAAACAAAGAAGAAAAAGCAAGTGGGATCAACCCTGATCCACCAACAGAAAACGAAACATTGCTTGAGGAAATAGTTGAGGCCATGGAGTCAACAACACTTCGTGTAGGAAATGCAAACAGCAAAAAAGATGACCAGAAGAGGAAGGATGCACTTGCATGTAGAGATAAAGCCATGACCACGTGGGCAAAGGCTGGAGCAAGTGGTGAAGCCTCTGATTCTGGGGAAGAAAGTGCCACAGAGAAGAAGACTGTACAGATAAGACGAAGAAAAAGAAGAGCTAGTTCTGATCCTTTCCAGTATTTAGCAGAGAAAACAGCTAAGGAAACAGACCTCAGAAAAGAAGAGCTGGATCTTCAAAGACAGCAGCTGCAACTTCAGGCTGAGCAGCAAAAAGAGCAATTCAAAGTGCAACAAGAGCAGATGAAACAAATGATGCAAAGTCAGATGAACACACAAAACCTTGTTCTTGCTCTGGTACAGAAACTTACAAAGTGATAACATTTAAGAGTTTTGTTGTTTGAGAGCTTGGCTGTTTTGCCATCCCATACATTCAATTTAAAGGAGCATTTTGCATTTTTTGAGACTCTAATACGTTGTTGTTTGTTTCACAGAACCTTTAACAAACTGTTACATTTTTCTATTAGTTATCAGAAAATTCCCCCAAAATACATAAGCATGTGTGGTGAACTTTGTTTGGTGAATTGTTGTAAGTAGAAACAAGAAAAAGGATAACTTGTTTATTGTTCATGTTTTCCATAATACAGGAATTTAATATTTTTTACCAAAATGGTCATGAAATTATTATTTCTTTGACGGTTTGGATCCATTATCTTTTTCATACAGGAATTAAGTTAACAGTGAATAGTCACAATATTAGTTGATAGTAAAGTTGTTGCACATACCGTAGATGATTACCATGGCAACTGCATACTTAACTCCAAGGTTTAACAACTTCATTCCATTACAAAAACATAAACTTAGTGTCAATCAGAGTTTTCTGTGCCCTCCCTTCCCGGTTCAGACCCCCTCCTTGACCCAACATCCAGCAAGCAAAGACAACTCTGACCAATGTTTTAAAATCTGATTAGCACTTCATAAGAACTTCATGGGTTATACGAAAAGACCGCTTTGTCCTGGATTTGAGTGAACATTTGTTTTATTCTTTTTTTAAGCCTTGCTGCTTTCTCTTTTTAAATTTCTTTTTGACGGACTGAAGACTCACCAGACACTAGCAGTAATCTTGCATGAAAAAATAAACCTGAAATCCTGGATAAGCTGCTAGAACAACCTGATATATTTTGTAACTTGGCATCGGGCTCACACATCTCTACTTGATATACTGTGATGCCATTAGGCCAAATAGTCTTGAACAGTTGGTGGATCGAGTTGAAAATGTGTTGATGTTGTGTTACCATAAAGGCAGGTGAGAATATTTCTAAACAGTGCGGACACTATATACTGCTTTCCAACTGCGCTTAATCCTAACTTTAAGTTTTTCTTGAAATCTAAGAACTTGAACGAGTTGGAGATATCGCCAAATAGCCATTCCACCGAAGCTCTAACAGAACTCATTGCTGCATTAAATACTTCCATATCGGCTGTAAATACTGGGACCTCCCCTATTCGGTAAGGGGCCATTAAATGAGGACGAAGAGGGTAAGCTGGGTCTCCATAGAGACATAGGACGTCCCCCCTTGGACTGTAAGCTTCTCTTTCAAGCGTTTGCAGCAGGCCAGAGTCTTTAAGCATCCCTGCATCGTGGCGTGCACCCTCCACCGGACCATAAAGATTTGCTATCAAACCATTTGGCAGTACTACGGATTGAAATTTTAGCGCATGAACACGCTTGTGCCCGTTGTATACAACGCGCTGTTTTTCTCCAGGGCGACATATGGGGCGAACCGTGCCGTCAATGAAACCAAAACAATTGGTAAGTGGACTTCCTTGTCTTGTTATAGCACAGGCGTATTCTTGAACGCAAGCAGGGGTAAGAAATGGCAGATTCCAAGAAGTTAAACGAAACCCATGTTCATTAAAAACCCAATCAAGTACCGTGTTGGCGATCATGCAGAGCTCTGGCACCGGACGTCCAAAACTTGAAATTAAATCGAAATAGCGGCATGGGTATGCTAATCGTTTTAGGAGTAAACAAAGTCCTTCTAAGCCACTGCAAACTGTTCCCTGTGGGCACTTGAAACTCGCTGGAATCCGCAATGCGTTCAATAAAATCGGAATATCATCCTTGGCCACCCTGAAGTGAGCTTCGCACTCGCAAGAGTCGAACACATCCAAACAGAATGGATCAAAATTCCAGTACGGAAATGAAGGATTAACGGGTTGGTAATAATCGTAAAGAACTATAAACTCTTCATCATCCAGAAAACCATCCGCATAAGCGATTAAAAGGGCGTTTCTAGCATCTTCGAAAGACATTTTTTTTCGATTTTTTTTCCAAGTGCAGCCGTAGTCCGTAGTCGTGTTGTCACGATCTTAACGTCAAACAACACTCCAATTTTCGCGCCTTTTTAGCGTAGTCGGCCCAGTCCACGCGTGGCTTGGACTTTCACACCCAGACGTAGTCCGTAGTCCGTAGTGACCGTATCTTAAACTCCCTAATAACGAGAGTGTGGCACGACTACACTAAAACACTTGCTTGCTAGGCCAAAACAAGATGAACGGACAATAGCAGATGTAAATGAATAAACAAAAAGGAAGAAACTGGACAACAAGCTTAATAGATATATAATAACAACAACAATAGGTCATGAACATTTCATCAAAATTTCTTGTTCAAGCATGAATGAATTAGAAATTGTGCCGATGGGCTGAAACATTCCTGTTTAAAGCGGTTGTAATGGGAAAAAACCCTTAAATTTTCAATAAAGTACCTTCCTGCTGTTTTCATCAAGCAAGCCGTTGTTATGACAACGAAGTCCAAATTATCTCCGCGCCTTATCAAAGTTTGCATTTTGAATATTTAACGTGGCTCCAAACCGATGCTACCTTTGTGGTTGAATCAAACAATCCTTGGTGCACAAGCTATGTTTTTTTCCATTCAATAGGTTACCATAGCAACACTATAAAATGTTAGAAAAGTCTTTCATTTTAGCTTCAGGGAACAATGATCGACTTAAATTCAACCTCAGAGACCCCTACTTTTTATTGTTGAAAAATAATATAGGCGAGAATTTGGCTTATGACCTGCACCCTACGACTTGTAATCCAAAAAGGCTAGAGTTGTTATCGTAAAGTGTGAGACATACCTGCTGCATGAGCTCAATCAAAGCCTTTCTGTTATCAATCCAATAATTCTGTAAGTTGCTTTCTTTAGGGAACCTATCACAACCGAGCTCCAGGGTTATTTCAAAGCAGTTTGAGTGCACGTAGTTATAGTCTTGCATGCCCCCTGACAGGCTCGACCAGCTGGCACCATTCGTAATGCCATCTATGAAGTGTTCTTCTTTTTGGTCGGTACAGTTCCATTTAGGGTTGGCCAAGTGCATTACAGGGTGCCCCTGTTTGCAAAGATACCACTGGTTAAAACTATGTTATTACTTACACTGGCACTTAACGAAACGTTCAGACAGATAGTAGATGAGGGAGGCCATACTATCACCGTATTGTAATACAGTGGACTATAGGGGCTGACAAAGACTGTCTCACGGTGAATAAGATATTCCGTTGCTGTTTCAGTTAAAATACACGAGAAATTTTTTTTTTGCGATGTTCCCGATAACATTGTTTATACATGTCTCAAACTT
This sequence comes from Galaxea fascicularis, assembly GCA_948470475.1. NCBI lineage: Eukaryota > Metazoa > Cnidaria > Anthozoa > Scleractinia > Euphylliidae > Galaxea > Galaxea fascicularis. Next base: position 8,701,280 of record OX419347.1, read on the forward strand.
CATTGAATATTTATCAATCAATCTTTACAGACATTGACAGCTTGGAAAGGTCGATGCCCGGTATAATTAGCATTAAACTGACGGGTACACTCAGACTGAACAGGGCTCATATTGTTGGTTTCCGAGATGCCCAGGCTTCCCTGAAAATACGGACTGGTCACGTACTGATTCTAATGGGTTGTAATTTCGAAACAAACACGATTTTAAGAATTTATTTTGTATGAATTCAATAGTACGCACTATAGCGCTTTCTTTCCACTAGAGATATCCTTTGCTCTAGCAGAAAAAAAAGTAAAGGAGCCGTTCGTCAAACCTTTCTGGAGGTAACATTTTTGGTCCTTGAACATTTTTGGTCTTGTTTACCGGCTCAATATTGTTACTTTAGAAAACTTCAAAAACTGCAAAAGCGTTCCTGGTAAAACTGATCCTTCCCCTACCTGTGAGTAAGTTTTTGCCAATCGCCTGAACACATCATCATCAGGGGTAGCACTGTACAGACTCTGTCCTGATGGTGAATCATCATAAGGATACAGAGCCACTAACGCCCCGCTGTGCAGACTTGCTGATAATACAAATGGATACTCTTCGATCCAGTCCATCACCGCTTTCACCTCGGCTTGTGGTGGACCAGTGGTACTGGGAAAGAATTGATCGGGAAAATTCCGGTTTAAGTCAATTCCGCGTGCGTTTCTTTTTCCAATTAGTTTATTTCCTTTGCCGCGTACAGCTGCCATTTCGTAACCATCCGGATTCATACTTGGTAGAATATGAATCCCTGTTGTATCTACAAGTTTCTTCACATCAGCATCACTTGCATAATTTTCACACAAGTACTTGATAAGTTGAAGTAGCAACTCTCGACCCAGGGCCTCATTGCCATGAATGTTACCGATGTACTTAACCTCAGGTTCTCCGGCTTCGTGCTTTCCCGGATTCTCTGAAATCTCCATCACCCATAACTTTCGGTTCTGAACGCTGTACCCAATAGAGTACAGCCTGGTAATAGCCGGGTATTTCTTTGCGAAGTATTTCAAAAACCAGGTCATCTCCTCATAGTCGTGGTGTTTAAATTCGTCCACATTTAAGATGTCGAGGCTTTGACTGCTCGTTGATTCCTTCTGTTTGACGCCACCGTGAAACATGTCTAACACTCTTTTCAGCAAAGGAGTGTTGTTTACACTGTTAGCAGAAAGAATTAAGGCGAATACAAGAGATGGGACATAATACATGCTAACTTTTTGTCGACGGCAACGCAAAGGAAACTGTAAAATATCTCTCCCGCTTTCGCATGCAGTCCGTCTTATGGTCAAAACTATCCTCCCTTGAAATCTAAGCCCAAATTTGTTCTGGAAAACTGAAATCTAACTCCAAAATCTGGTTAGATCATTTTTCCATTAACTGAACTTAAACGTTCCTCACACGCCTTTATTTAGATCTTACCCTCTCGTTTGGGGTGTGGTTGGAATAAACACTACCTTGTAACGCAAGCAATTTTTAGTGTTTAATCGTTCACAAAGGAAACAAGGGGTTATTTTGCTTTGAGAACAGGTTAGTAAAATCAGTTTTATTCTTGCTTATATAAACATTTGTTTTTATTGGTGAAATCTTCCTTCTATTTGGTCCATATTTTCCAATGCAAAACTTGTTGACTGAAACACCATATTTCATCGGAACTAGAGATTTTATGCAGCAAATTGGGTGTTAACTGTTGTTTGCCGATATTTGTTTCCTAAGTTTTCTGATGCCTTGGCCGTGCGCTAAAAGGTGAGCAGGTAGAATCTTTGACCTGTCGTTTCACAGCAGGTGCTCTGTTTATTTCCAATTCAAACACCAAACAAACTGAAAATTGAAAGAGTTGTTTGACAGTCGTTGTTCCACGACAGATGTACAAGAAATAAAAATAATAATAATAATAATAATAATAATAATAATAATAATAATAATAATAATAAAGAAAGTCAACTTCAATTTTTTTAAGCAAAACCCATGGCATTTCAATAGAAATTCAAAACTGATGGGTAGAAACGGATATCATGTTGCTGCTGTCTGAATCATACGCTTATGTGCGACCATGATGCCATGTGAAACATGCAGATCATTGCTAAACTTTTTCAAGGTGTGGTGCTTTATTAGCCACTCCCACTGCTGATGTCAGAAAAATTGAACGCAAATTGACTGTTAACCAAAGACAACTGAATTGGAGCTTATTGTATGTTTTGTAGGTGTTCAGGAAGAACAATAGTGATGGCGCACTTCAAGCTGTTAACACTTTGTCTGCTTTTTGAAAGTCTGGCTCTTACTGTACGGGGAAAACCTCCTGAAAAGGCAATAAAGGGTACAAAACACGAAAGCCAACTGGCTGATGGAAAACAAGAAACCAAGAAAATGGAAACACCTGAAGCCATAAAAGAGCTCAAACATAAACTAGCAGGCGTCAAAGAAAACTTTAAGGAACACAATGTAGAAATCGGTAAATCCACGCTCAAGGAATTGGAAAGCAATACCGGTAAAGACGAGATCCTGGAAAAAAACAGCAGCTTTAGACACCACAACTATGAAGAAATGACATGGCTTTTAAAGGACTATTCCAAAAAGTACAGTAAAATAGCGCGTTTGTACGATATCGGTACTTCGGTACAAAACCGTAAATTGTGGGTCATGGAAATCTCTAACAACCCAGGAAAACATGAACCGGGTGAACCCGAGTTTAAATATGTGGCTAACATGCATGGCGATGAGGCCATAGGACGAGAGATGTTGCTTCACCTTATCAAGTACTTGTGTAAAAATTACGGAGTGAACAGAAGAGTCAGTAAGATCGTGGACACGACACGAATCCACATTTTGCCGAGCATGAATCCCGATGGTTATGAAATGGCCGCCACTGTTTCCAATGACAGGTGGAAATCAAGTCGTGCGAACGCAAACGGCGTGGACTTGAATCGGAATTTTCCCGACCAGTTTTTTCCAAGCACAAGTGGACCTCCTCAACCCGAAACAAGGGCTGTCATGAAGTGGATCAAGTCGATTCCTTTCGCTCTGTCCGCTAGCCTGCACAGCGGTGCTCTCGTGGCTAACTACCCGTACGATGACAATCCCTCGGGACAGAGTGTGTACAGTGCTACCCCGGATGATGACGTCTTCAGACAACTCGCTCGCTCTTATTCAGAAGCGCATCCCACAATGCATCTCGCAAACGCACCTTGGAAGTGTAAAGAAATCCCGCGGGAACATTTTATCGATGGAATAACTAACGGTGCCAAATGGTTTAGCGTGTCAGGGGGAATGCAAGATTACAACTATGTCCACTCCAACTGCTTCGATATAACGTTAGAGCTCGGCTGCCAGAAGTTCCCTAACGCGAGTGAATTACCAGAATACTGGCTAGAAAACAAGAAGGCACTCCTCAGCTATATAGAGCAGGTAACGTGAATAATGAATTCCGCTAATGTTAACGATAACCAGGAATAAATAAATAAATAAATGAATATATTTACCCAGGAAGCTCCACTCACCGCGAAGGTGTTTTCAGGGAGGTCCTGCATCCGGATCGAATTGGAATTTAGAAGTGTTGGTTTTTAGGGAGAGGGGAAAACCGGAGTACCCGGAGAAAAACCTCTCGGAGCGGAGTAGAGAACCAACAACAAACTCAACCCACATATGATGTCGACTCCAGGAATCGAACCTGGGCCACATTGGTGGGAGGCGAGTGCACTTACCACTGCGCCAACCCTGCTCCCCGTATTGATGCGCTAAATGGTTTACATTAATTTTGCGAGTTAGGGACCATAGTTAGGCAGTTATGTGACTTAGCTGTCAGTGTACTACACAAAGAATAACAAGATGCACATAAGCAAAATGTTGTAACAGCCAGACAAACTAAATAAATGCCCCTTATTCCTCTTTAGATGCATGGAGTAACGATGGAAGACATAATGCTATTTATTAATAGAATATTGACATGTTTACTGTTAAAAAAATTCTTCACGATGTCGTACAGCATGCGATAATAAACTGATAGAGATCGAACCTGTCATCAGCTTTCCATGACTTGCATTTTAGCAAGGTTGTAGGAATTTTTTAATTAACAAGATTTCTTTACGTTAGGTTCACTCTGGTGTTCACGGGTTTGTCAAAGATGAAGATGGTGAACCAGTCGCCGACGCACGAGTATCAGTAGCCAATCGCCGCCATGATGTGTTCTCAGCACGCGATGGAGACTTCTGGCGATTGCTAGTTCCAGGATCTTATGAAGTCACCGTTTCCGCTCGAGAATTTGAGCAAGAGACGAAATCGTGTACAGTTCTGTCAAATAAAGTAGCCAAACTAGACTTCACACTGAAAAAAATGAGAATGAGAGAGCCTAGACGTCCTAGAGATGACGATTGGCCTCGTGAAAAAATTGTGCAAGAGAATGAATACGGAAGTGACCAGAGCCGACAGGATAATCCGAGCAGGGGGTACGATGATCTTGCTGATGATTATGATGGGGCTACAAGGAGGGGATCTTACAGTCCAGGAAACACAAGAAGATCTTATGATGAATATCCAGCAACGCACTTTCCCCGCCCCAAATAAACTCTGAGAGTCGGTTATTTAAACGAAGTTTAGACGAAGTTAATCAAAAGCACGTCTAACTAGATTTTAATCTGGCCAACCTGAACAGGTAGGCGTTATCCACGATAATTAAGGTCAAACAGGCAGGCGTCATAGACTACATTTATTTCTTTTAACAACCCACTTATAATTCGGGAACCACGGTCTAAGTTAGACGTTTAAATTGTCGGCCCTAAGGTACCCTATCTTCGATAAAGAATGGTCGTATTAGAAGGCACACTATTCCCAAGATCAGAAGGTTAGATTCGCTAGTAAATGAAATTATCTGCCAAATTTTCTTTAATTTTTGACTCCTTGCAGTTTCGGTTTTTCTGTGGTTGTCCCGTTTACCGACCGCTGACCATTTTTTATATAGTCCGAGGGCAACTCTCAGCGTAAAAGTCGATTGTTGTTATCGCACTTAACTGCATTTACATATGTAACTTGCAATATCCCTGCTGGGATGAGCCACACCTTTTATTAAAAAATGTAACATAAACAGATGTAAAGTACAAAACGTAAAGCTCCTTTTTGAATCGACAATTCCGTCCCGTTTCTTCCTCCCACCCACCCCCCCTCCCCCTCATGTTGCTGTCTCTTTCCATACAACCAAACAAACAAAGAAGCAGTAGTGAATGATGCATATGAAAGAAATCACATGTGATATGATCATATGATCATATGTCAACCGTCTAGAGCCGTAATGCTGTTAGTGGTGCTGCCTTTTCCAGTGCTTTGTCTTCTCGGGACGCAAGGGGATGAGAACGTCCCGGTAAGGAAAGGACCTAAGAGGAGCTGAAAACAGTGTTAGCTTTACCAAATGACTTGGTAAGGTACGACTGGCCGCTGTTAAGAGATTATATAGGCCAGTGTCGCAGGAATTCTCGCTATATGCTCCTTCAAATTGTCACTAAGTACTTGTTCATCGCACGAATGGCCTGGTACCTTCAAATGGCTACTTAGAAAGGAAAGAACGACTATTATTTTAAAGTGATTTTTCTAAGGCAGCATAACAAAACTTGTAAACTTTTTTCCAAGCTTCAATTCATTTCCTCCTCGGTTTCCGTGGTCACAGAGGGACACATATGGTTTCAATGCACATATTAAGTGCTTTATGAAATTAATGCGTTAAGTATTTAACCCTTTGACTCCTACGCGCGCCAAAACCCGCCGCAAAGGGCCACGTCCCTTGTACCACTTGTGACGTCATCCGTTTTAACGCTCGCAGACTACTTTACCGTGTAACACGTGCAGGAGGAGAAGATCTTTCAAACCATACCCGGTTGAGCACGATTCCACCAAACAGACAGTGTGGACCACAAGATCCTACTCGCTAAATTGAGTGCGCATGGGGTTGCTGGTCGCTTGCTATCGTGGTTCGATGTCTACTTAACTGGCCGAACCCAACGAGTGGTTCTTGAAGGCGCCTCTTCACAAAGGACGCCTGTACTTCCGGGGTGCCTCAAGGGAGCCTGCTTGGCCCGCTACTCTTCGTTTTGTTTATAAATGATCCACCAGACGTGGTGAAACCCGGAGTAAAAGCTGCACTTTATGCTGATGACACAAAGATATACTCTGCTGTTCAGCTTGTTCCTGATTGCGTGGCCGTGCAGGAAAGCTTATCAAATTTGGATGTCTGGACGCAACGCAACAACATTAAATTTAACACCACAAAATACAAGGTCCTTACAGTCACACGCAAAAACCAGCCTCTGAATTACGATTATACTCTTAATCATGCTCAGCTCGAGCGTGTGACCGACGAAAAGGATCTGGGTGTTATTGTCAAAAACACACTCTCATGGGAAAGGCATGCAATTCTGTCGCCGCGAAAGCTAACAAACTGCTCGGACGTCTGAAACGTACCTGCCCGTTGCTGACAGGTGTGTCAGTTAGACGAACTCTATACCTCTCCCTCGTTAAGTCGCAGCTCTGCTTTGGAACCCAAGTCTGGTCTCCAAGCCGGTATTTGAAAGCCAAGATTGAGCGAGTACAAAGCAGAGCCACGCGATGGATACTAAGAACCCGCGTTGGCGAACTTTCATACAGAGAGAGGCTAGAGCGGCTAAATCTAGCCCCTACCTTTGGTGTTTGACAGAGAGCTTAAGGATTTACTATTTTTCTGCAAGTGTTTGTATGGATATACTGATTTAAATGTACATAATTTTGTTTCTTTTGTTACACACGGTCGTACAAGACAAAGTAATTCACTTAATCTGAAAACTCCTCTTTGTAAAACCTCAACATTTCAAGCCTCGTATTTCAACAGAATTGTTAGACTCTGTAATTCTGCGCCCAAGGCTATCTTCAGTACTCTGAACACCTTCCAAAACTATGTTAGAGAAACTCTATTTGACTTTCTTAAAACTTTCGATGTGGAGTGGTCGTTTACTTGGTCCTCCGTCAGATTGTGTGCGTGCCATCGTCCATAACATATTCGCACTGACTTTATACTAATTTTTAGATCTGTGTTACCAAACCATTTTCTTTTTTTTCTATTTTCTCATGGACTATATATTTCTGCATTTTTTACATCTGGGTACCTCGCATGGGTCTCCCCTTCGTACCGACCCTTTTGGGCAGCATTACGTTAATTCTTTTGTTAATTTGTTTTTGTTTTTTTGTTTGTTTGCAGTTGTTTATTTTGTTTTACTGTATATTTGTAATTCATGGTAATTAAGCCTAATAAAATCAATAAAAAAAAATCGGGCTTTGTTAGCGAACAAGGCCACTGTGCCTGTAAGTCCAAAAATATTGCAATTAAGTCTTAGAAGTGAAATGTTCTCTGCTATTAAGTGAGTTTAGTCAACTGGCGAGGTTCCTTAAAGAACAAGTTCGCATTTAGTGACCATAATTTCACGCGCCTTGCAGCTGCAAGATGGCAGGATTCGATGTCCTCTGGACAGAAATCATGATTTTTTTTAAACTTCCCACATTGATTTTTTTTGTTCATTTTTGGACGATGTGGAGAAAATTGTAAATAAAATCTGTTTCTGGAAAGAAACGTAGGGGTCACCGACCATTTAAGAGATTAAACTGAAGGCAAAGGGAGCGCAACAGCTACCATCCTTTTACCTGCTTTGCGTTCTTCCTCAGAGCACGCGCTCGATTACTGACGTGGCACGACCTTACGACATGGATTTCGTGCGCAGTAGGGATGCGCGTGAACAATTAGCGCGAGCATCCTTGGGTTAATCAAATCTACACGACAGTGTCACTTTAAGAGCTTGCGTCTCGAGCTTTATCCGTTTGGTATGGCTTATATGGTTAACACTAGCGTAGCTTGTGAGAACGCTTTCTGGGGGAGAGGGGGAGAGAAAGCCCTTCCCTTCGCCACCCCTCACCCCCCCTTCCCCTCTCCTTGACAGTGACAGTAAAACCCAAAATGCATATTACCTAATTAATCCTGGGGATATTAATGCCATATTTTTGTTATTGTAAACCGGCGTCTGAGAAACAACCACGTTCTGCTAGGTTTAACTATTATTTTTGCCATGTTTAACGGGCCTCAAGGACAGTAAGTTGTCAGTTTAAGAAAAATATGTTTACAATGCCAGCCGGTATTTGCTCCAAGCATAGGTGATGTTAAGGCTATTATAAATAATTAATAAAATAAAAAAACTTATTTTCACGTGCATATAGTTAGAGTGAACACTGGTGCCGAATCACACGCCTTTTGTTCTCTGTAAGTTTGTAATTACCATTAGCTACCATGAGCTAAATACGGCTTGACGTTGTGCTGTGAATTCCTACGGGACTAATTAAATAGCTTATGATGGTTTACCAACTAGACTTAAGAAAACGTCTGAACTTGTTTGAACTAAGAGTCATTGAACCTTAAAAACTCCTGAAAATTGTGGAAAGTTAGCTGAAGATTGCTGAACACGAATTTTATTTTGTTTTGTGTATATGATTGCATTTGATAATAAAGCCACTGAATAGGATTTGCGATAGAATGGAATAAATAATGCACATGTCAGCCATTTATTTATTCTTAAAGTTGTTCAGTAATTGGGTGGAAATAAGTCTTCTTTTATTTATAAGCCATTACCAGCGACACACAAATGTTTTGATCAAAAGCAGCGCAAACTTAGCCATTGTCTGAATAAAAACATTGATGTGATGTTTTTATATTACATGTCGGTTGGTAGGTAGGAATAGATAAGTCTTCAACATTGAAATGGTGAATAAGGTGGGGCTGGTTACCCTTGAAAGATCTTGCGTCTTTGATGCGTGCAAAGCAAGCGTTGAAAACTGAGATTGCCGCTGTGATCTCACAGTCCAGTCATTTCTCTTCAGTGACAGATATGAGGTAAATACTTAGTCTGATATTCATATTACAAGAAAAGCTGAATGGATAGCTTGTTTGGGGAAAAGAAACGATTCGAACAGGAAGGAATGTTGTCAGTAAAATCCATGCAAACAGTCAGTTTAATTATGGCTGTTGCCGCATCATCTCAAAGTAACTTGATTGTTTCAGTCCTGTTATGTTTTCATACCTTTCTCGATACGTTTATTTGCAAACTGAACTTAGTGTTTGAACCACTAACGAAATCATGAAACATTTTATCACAATATAAATTAACAAATGTCATGGTGTCGTAAATTAAACTGCCGGTTATTTGTTGTTCTTATGACTTGTGTTATACTAACAGAACTAACAGGAGTTTTTATAAGTCCTTTTTTACGTCACTTAGATTTTCTTAAGAAATATACATTTTAGTCAATGCCTATGTACAAACATCTGTTAAGATGAGTCAAAAGACATGCACTGAGGTTAGGAAAATCTCAGACCACTAGAATCGCTGAAGAAGATTCTTCCAATGTCTTGTTTTCACGAACTATGGCCAATATATCTTTCTTTGTTGCATACATGATCAAAACGCATCCTGGACGCACTGCCAAATTAAATTTCAAGATCTTTGTAGTTTTGAACGTATTGTCTTTCGGTCTCAAAATGGCGAATCTCCTCTGAAATAACGGTACCAAGGCCGTTCCCATGGCAACTTTACATCTCCGGGCAAAACCTTATATAAGTCACCTGGACGATGTTTCTCTGTTTATAGAGATCTCCGTATTGCAGCTCCGCGACAGGATCTATGTGGATGGGAATCGAATCAGTTGCTCCTGCTTCACGATGACTTGGGTACGGCTCAGTTACATTCCTCTTTCTTTTCTTGTTGATACAATCAGAAATGCAAAGGGTACTGTTTGAACATAAAGAGATGTTGTAGTTGGTAGCTATCTCGGTCTCGTTGGTTCCGCTTATCAGTTACTTCACCAGTTATTTTTTCGCGAATTCTTCCTTCGTTACATTTTTCATGGAAAAATGGGACTGCACTACTCTGTTTCTTCTTCATGGAGGATTCATCTTAGCAGAGACCTAATAATTTCGATTCCCAACCTTTGGACTTTTCAACAGATTATCTCAAGGGCGGAATGCATCATTGGAAAATTCCCGGAGACTTGTAGGGGGTCATTTACGGAGTGACATCGTAGAAAATAAAAGAGATTGCGTTAATGATGATTTGATGTCCCATTTTAACGGTTTACTTTCTTTTTCTTTCTTTCAAAGGAATAGTCGAATGGTTTAGAGAGGAAAAATATCAGCTATTCTCCAATGCAAATGACCCAGGTGGGTGCCTTGCGTGGCTGTTCGAGCAGAGTACTCTTCAGAAAAAGAGGCTATAGTTAATCAGGCTACTTCCTAGGCAGCAGAGACATAAAGCTGGGATGCCTCACAAGAATGTCTAGCGAGAAAACGATAAGAACGAAGAGAGTGTAGAAGGAGCTAGTCAGAACCCCGGTGGGGTACTCCCTTATATGGGCTATATAGGTATGTGCGGCGCCAAAGGGTATGGTTTTTTTACACGTTTTGGTCTGAAATAGGGTATCAATTTAAACCATTTTGGTCTGAAATAGGGTATGGTTTGTGCACTCCAGTCTTGATTTGGCGGCGCATTTAATTGTACATTTTAATTGTACAGTTTTGTATCCTACTTAATAAAAGCATATAAACATTGCCTTTAACATTGGTCTTACCTAGGGAACTGATTATAAGGTAGGTCTGAAATAGGGCATCAAGGTTTTGATCAGGTCTGAAATGTGGTAGGGAATATCACAGATTTTAGTCTAAAATAGGGTAAGGGTTTCAGGAAGTGTGCCACACACCCCCACCCAATTTTTCTGAAAGTAACCCCCCCCCTCCAAATATCTTTTCCCTGGGATACCGTACCTGTATATGCCGGATGGGTTCGATGTATCCTGAAGAGAGTATTAATGTGACACTTTATATCGTTATTTAATTTGCTGTGCCAGTCAATGAAGGACTATGATTTCAAGCTCAATTTTAGCCATAATTTTTCAGGAAACTGTTCTACTTATGGCCCTGAACTATTCATTGATAGTAACAGATTGGAAATAACGCGTAAGCATTTTCCGGAAGTAAATGCAACTTTTGATGAGCCACAGCAAACCAAAGAGAAATGGAATAACTTCTCAGATCTCCTGCGCATTAACTCGGAGAGGATTCCTTTAGCGATAGAAGGGACACGTAGAAACCAAGACGGCGAAAAAGAATTGTTGCCAAATCAAGCAATTGACACGACTGGAAAAGAAGTGTACAATCGTGATAACTGCAAAACTGAAGGGGTCTTTGTCGACAGAACAGTACAGCACATCGAACGGCGAAGGACATCACCTCTTACACAAGTGTTTGAAATACGTAAGTTAGAAGACGAGCTTGCTTCAAGTAGAAAAATAAAATTCGACAAGAGAATAGAAAGTCTAGGATGTCCTTTACAAACAAAATCAACAAAGACATTGTTCAAAAAGGAACTGTTTACTCCATCTATCATTTCATTGATTAGTGCCAACGTGCGAGAAGGTTGTATTTTACCAAAAGATGATGACACAAACCAGAGCGGAACGTTCTACAACAAATACTTACAGTTGTTACCAGCTGACGGAGCAGATAAGCTAAGAAAGCGTAGTGACATGGAGTTTCCTAACCCAATAAAAACTAAAAGAGTTCTGCCCACTCTTGAACCCAAGCGGTCTATGATGAGGCGGCCAAAAAGAAAACGCAATCAATTTATATGCAAAACATCCAGGTGAGAGTGTGCCACAATGAAGTCCGGAGGAAGTTTAAATGTGACGGGCGTCACATGAGTTCATGAGTTACACAACAACAAGTCATCAACGTACAGTGGGACTCTCTTATAGCAGTTTGGACATGAACTGGGCATCCAAAGGGATTTTGAAATAATCTCTGAAACAAGCCGAAGTCTGATAATGGTTGTGGATCGTCGTCCAATTTACAGCTGCTCCCTGCATAGGCACCTAACAAAAGATTCCGCGGTAGATGTCTGTTCAGTAGAGGATAGTTCGCCTTAGATTTTCGGCCTCCACCAAAGAAAGCACTCGGATTTCGTAGCTAAACTGGCCAAAAATATTCATGATGGGGAAATAATAGCCCCTGACGTTTTCGAAAGAGTCATCATTTACTGTTTTGGAGGTCAAAAAGGTCAGGTAGCATTTTCGGAAAGCAAAGTGTACCCTAGAAAGTTCGTGGAAAGTTCACTTTCCAGATTCGTCTAGCTAATGGGAAATATCACTTTAGTTAACACGCGTTAAACACCATAAGTTGGATATAACTTTCTCCTGAAACTACGTGAAAACGAGGTCACGTGATCTCGACTGATTATTCACATCGCTGATGAAGTTCGAGAGATTGGAACGAAATATTCGTATGTTAATATTTTTACTCTGAGTTAAGGCCTTTGTCTTTATCAGAGCAGGAAAATAACGTTTGTTCAGGATAACCAGCCTGGCCCCGTGTCTAATTTTTGCTTCGCATTTCTAAATAGAGTGGTTTTACTGAACTCGTGATAGAATGTTTATTGGACAACGTGTATAAAGTATAACGTAGTAGTCAAATACAAACAAAAGAATACAAAGGAAATAGTTAACAATTATGGACGAGGTTGAGCAAAATATCGTGATTTGTCAGTGGCGAGCAGATCAATTATTTGCCGAAACCGAAGGCTGAGGCAAATAATTGATCTGCAAGACACTGGCAAATCACGATATTTTGCGATAACCGAGTTCAATAATTGTTTTATCATTCGATCACCAAGTTTGTTTTGATACTTTTTGGGGGGGAAGCGGTAAGCGTGCGCTGCTGGCAGAAATCAATTGGTTTCCTTCTCAGTTAAATAATTTATTCTAGCGTGGTTACAATTGCGCATGAGCAGAATATTATTTGCAGCAAAAACGCATTTAGACGATATTACGCATGAGCAGATCATTATTTGTAGGCAGTTATTTGCAGGTCACGTGGTGGGCTCTCAGCCAATGAAAAGGAAGGAAAATATCCATCGAATGATAATGTGTAATAGTTGCTAGTAATTATTACTATTACACTAAATTCTATTTGACGGGTTAAGGAAAATCACTCTAATACAGGAACGAGTACCAGGCTAAATAAAAATAGGAATACCTCATAAATTAATGTCTCTACGTAAGCTGAAAGCCACTCATTGGGCACTATGGCCTATGCCATGGTAGCGGCTATTACCCCTAAAATGAGCCCAAGCATTAGCAGCTATGGACAGGTGTGTCGGCCTTGTTAGGCCTTCATCAGAATGACTGACATGGCAAGTGCCTGGGCTCAAGTACCCACATGAAAAGACATAGGCCTATTGGTAAGGTCTAGAAGCCGAAAAAAAGATGCATTCAAAGCAGAAACGTACTGTAATTTTGTTTTGTCTGTTTCTAATTCTGTTCTCGCCTGATCATTGGCATTTCAGTGACCCTGCTCTGAAAGGTTTTGGTAATTAGCAAAGGAGCGAGGATGGCATGCACATGCGCATGCCTACTTCTCCATAAGAGTCTGAGCTGTATGGAAAGGAGAAGCAATGTCATGTAGTCAGTTCTTAAACCATTACCATTTTGCATTATCTTTCCAGAATGAATTAGGGTAGAAAGAATGGAAAGAAAACTCAGATCTAGATAAGATGTAGGTTGAAAGTAACTTTAAGAAATGTGAAACAAATCGTGTAAAGCTGAGCTAAAGAAAAGCTTCCGTCGTTTTGTACGAGCGTTTTGAAAATGCGCTAACTTGCATAATTTTCTGCCGTCTTTCGGCTAGGTTTACTCCAATTTCAAACTTTTCAATTTTTCGCTAAAGTAAAGCGGAGATTCGCTGGAGCCTTTGAATAATACTTTTGAAAATAGTCTACCAAAAGGGATTTTTTTTGCAACTGGCAACAGATTCTCGATAATTACTGACAACAGCTCTTAATTATTCATCAGCTGGAGATGGCTGTTGGAATGAGAAGAACCCAGATAACAATCAGTTACCACTCATTTGTGGAGTGGATAAAAACCCACTCATTATTTATCAAAATGCAGTTGGTGAAACTGATTGATTCCTCTGTATCCTGTGGTCTGTTTCTTTTGTCTCTGTCGTTTTTCAGTGTCAATCCGTTCGTGCATTAACCTCTGCATTTCACAGATTTCATTAGGATTCTTTTAAGATCCATATCCTGCAAACTACGACATCAAAACCTAAATAAATCTTAGTTTCCCCAACTTACGAAATTCATAATAAAAGGATAAGAAACGGGCTAGTAACTACCTTCACTGGAGAGGTGTAAACACATAATAGAACACGCGCGAACACGCGCGAAAATTGCCAATCCGCGTTTCGTGGAAACACGACACGCGGATGAAAAGAAAGAGTCCGCGTAGTATAGAGCATGCTCGCGTGTCTTCCTCGTTTGACCATCACGAAGACTGCTGATGGAGTAATGCGCTGCTTTCCTCGCCATAACAGCCCATTTCACGCTCTTACGAAAGCTTGCGAAGCCTTCCGTGGTAGAGCGACTCAAGTTTATCCCAGCCCGCGTGAGCTGCGGAAACTGAGCTGGCTTCCTGCAAATGATCTGAGCACAGGGAGAGCACACTTGCAACATTTTTGTATCGATAAATCAGTCAAAGAAAAAACTCTGGACTTTGGATTTTACCACGGATTTTCGAGTCAAAAGCAAATATTCTTAAGGACAATTGTTTCACCTTTCCTAACCCCCAAATACGTCATATAAATGTTTTGTGTGCTCTATTAAGATTTTAGGCCAACAAACTTGCAAATCCTCGCCTGCTATAGCTTAAGCATTCAGAGAAAGATAAGTTTTGACGTGAATCTCCGGCCACTGATCCATAGTAAACTTCTTGCGCTGTTCCAGAGTAAATATTAGAATTTTGCAACACAGGGCACAAAAATGAACCACTCACAAGTAAATGTGTTGTATTGCATTTCACAAAACTGTGCATGAGAATGTTTTGTTTTATTTAATTCTCAACTGCCTTCCTTGCAATTTCAGCAACAGGTTTTTTTTGAAATGGCAGTGTATGCTAATGGTGATATGCATGTATATGCTTGGCTAACAGGTTTTCTTTTAAAATGGCAGTGTATGCTAATGGCAACATGCTTGGCTGTTCTGTCTTGCATGAAATTGAGGTCCAATTTAGGTCCATGAAATCAATAAAACAGCTAAACATGCTAGCACAGTCACTCACCAGCCTGGATTTCTTTCTTCTGACACCAAAGTATGAAATGAGAATAAATTATCACAGGGTTAATTCACATTCCAGTGCAATATATTTCATAGTTCCTTGAACAAGTATCCATGGATTGCTTACTTGCAATTTTGTACTGTATCTTTTAACAAAAAAGTCTTAATGTTGTGAGGCATTTCAAAGCAAAGGGGGTAATTTAAGCTTGTACATTCTTTTATTTCATTTTCATGGAACCATTTGAAATAAAAGAGTTGTCATTTCAAACACCTGTCTGCTTTTCCAAACTTGCTCAAGCCATATAATAATATTGTAGTTTATGTTTAGTTGAAACAAAGATGGATCACATTCAATCTGATGTATTAAAACTTTAACAGTGTTATACACGATTGGATTTAATTTGTAACCCAGTTATGACATATCACCATTAAGAAAGCCCTTAAGGAGTCCTACTGTGTGTGTAGTGTCTTCTCTTCCGATTACACACCAGTACAACTGTAGATTGAAGTGATATTTAGATTTCTTTTTGTGTGACCAGTCAAGTAAGTTACTCATGCTGCAGTAAGGCACATAACTAATGGTCGGATTAGAGAGCTTAAAAAAGGTTGGAAGTGACAGAAAACTGTGTGTCAATGATGCGAAACCAGAGAAGAGACACACAGCATGAACAAAGACGATATTGAATGGATAACTTTATATGCGTGAGAATGGCTGATATCAGTTTTAATGAACCCCAAGGCTGTTTTGATATAAGGAAATAACTACCTGCAGATGAAAAGGAAGCAAACAACAAAAAAGTTCATTTCAATGCTTTGCATTTATTTCAGTTTTCTCAAAGTGATGCACACACGAGTGGCATTTACCACATTAATAGTCTTTAATATATTTTTTCTCTTTTTCTCTCGCTCTCTCTTTAAGACGACGTAATCAAAACATTCTTGGAACTCAAATTTTTAACTTTGTTGTTGGGAAAATCGTTTATTCCTATTTCGGTTGCAAATAATGCAGATACCATATACTTGGAAACAAACTCTGCTTTGCTTATATGGCTCCAAAATTGAAGGCTAATTGTCACATTCCATAGCACCGTCAATAATGCCTTTTCATATGCAGCGATAAGTGGTCGGAGCGGGAAAAGCTACGGTCACACGTAGTGCATTTAAACGGTTTAATCCCAGTATGCTTACGATAATGTCGCGTTAACTCGTCTGACCTCGCAAACCGCCATCCACAGTCTTTCCAATTACATTGATAGGGTTTCTCGCCCGTGTGAGTTCGTTGATGGGCTTTTAGATGCGAGCTTTTAGTGTAAGATTTGTTGCAGCCCTCAAATGTACATTTATGAGTTCTTGCCAATGTTTTCTTTCCTTTTGGTAACTGAACGTTTGCAGTGTCAGATGCGTCCTTCGTGTCATTTGCATTTAAAGAGCTGGTTCCTTTTAATGAATTCGAATTTGCTTTCGAGATGTTAGAAGAACCTTCTATGATTAGTTTTGTCTTGGCTAATTTTGTCAAAGACTCAGCATTGATGGATTCTGTGAAGCTGTCGGTGTCTTCAGTCTGCGTTCCTTCAGAGGTCTGTTTCACCTTTGGTGTTGATTCAAGACTTGTGACAGGCTTCATTTCAACGTCGGTGCACGTGAGACTCTCAGACTGCTCCAGCGAGTCCAGCTGAACCTCTATGTCCGATGATATTGATGATCGTTCGCTCGTAGAGCTCGAAAGATTATCGGGGCTTCTCGGTCTCAATTCTAGACTAATCCCATCCTGATGGTACGGTAATTCAAACAACAACGCGGTGTCTTTTAGCTTGCTTTCGATTAGATCTTCCTGACAGAAATATTTCTCGTTGTAGTTTAGTTCATAGTCGGAGTCCAGCGAGCTTTCCGAATCAAATGCACCATTTTCGTCAAAAATGTCCACTTTACCATTAAACTGTGAAAAATTCAAGCTGTCGATATCAAACCACAGCTAAAAAAGAAGAAATCGTTATTTAGTATGGGAAACACTGATCAAAAATTTTGGATTGAGTAGGTACTCTAGCTGGTAACATAATGTGATTGAGATCTGCTACAAACACACATCACGCAAGGTATGTTCTGCTTCACTGTGGGTAACAATCTAGTTTTCTCACCTTCCTGAAATGATCTTCAGGGTTCCCTAGAGTCTCTTTCGGACGCAATAAGTCCAAGGTTACGGTAGAGAGCAGAGGATCGACAACCGAAGACATTTTGAAACCTAGCTATGCACGTTGCAAGCATATCCTGCTTCACTGCACACAGGCAAATAAGCGGTTTCTTGTCCGAAGTCATTTGCCTTTTTTAACTATCATCTTATTGGCTGCAGGTCGGATTCAATCAAACAATCGCTCAAGAGGAACCAATACAGTGTATTTTACATCCATATTTGGAGATGACTAAAATAGCTACATCAGGGTTTGAGTATAAAAAGCGGGCTGGGACGAGAGCGTAGTCTCGTGAAGTATCGTCAGACGTGGTTTGTCAGTGGTGTAATAGTTATTTTGTAGAAGTGGAATGTAACTTATCTTTCAATTCTTCGGATTCTACGGCTACGGAAAGAAAGTATACCGGAATTTTCTTTTCAGTTCGTACAAATTTTTACTAGCCTCATATGATAACTCATCGTTGTCAGACAAACTTCAGGTTGTTTCTGCTTACATTACACTGTACGTATCATTTAAATGATTCCTGAGAAGCGGTGTACCATTCTGGCAAGTATATCAATCTGGCTTGCACATTCGTCACGGAATCCCTCTGGAATCCAAGTTCAAATGGACAGTCTAGAATCCAAATATTCGTGCTAATTTATCGGTCTGGCAATGAACCTCGACAGACTTGAATATTTATATTTGTACCTTTCTCAATCAATTTATAATCAGATAGGATTGAAATGTTACCACCGATTTCAGTACTTCGATTTTAAATCGAGGAGATTTCACTACTTCCTGCAGGCATCGCAGTGGAACATTTTTTCTTTAATTGATACATTTCGAGCGGCCGAAGGTCTCGCAGAATGTGATCAGACTGGTAGAAGTAAACTGCAAAACAAATATTATGTTTTTGTTTTGATCACGTACAACGAGGCGGCTAATTTAGTATTAAAATTTGCAAACTGGCGCGGGGCTTGTGCCAGAATATAAAGAAAATATCAAAAAAACAATAATATCGCAATTCTTAATACATTCACGGTGGTCTTTCCTTATAAGTTAAAAAATAAACCAAAGATTGTCACTGCTAAATAACCTGTGGCACCCAGGGTACGTTGCGCACCCGCTCTCGTGCGAAACGAATGTAAGACGGCTGACCATAGCCATCAGTTGGCAAAATTCGAACTTATTCTAGTAAATACGTTAGACGCTCTTAATGAAACTGCGCATATTGTGGTCAGCATTAAAGAACTTTCGATTCCTGGTTGAATCATTCCTCTCATTTTTACAGCATTACGTAGGCGTGCAAAAACCACTTCTAATTGTTTGGCGTCAGTTTTTTGGTACGTGCACGTGAACAATTTTGAAATAGTACAAAGAGTAAATTTTCGATCCTGTTCTAATCTCTCCATAATTGTTGTTTTTATTTTTTTTATTTTTCGCGCTTTATTATTATTTGCTATATTACACCCTAACAACTTGTTTGGATGACACGATAGTTAAGTCAGAAAAAAAGTATTTTAACTCAATCAAACTGAAGCGAATCATAAGCTAGACAGATTCCACTGAGATTCACGAAAGAATAGTTTTGATGAGAATTTGAACAGGTTTTTGTTTGATCACTCAGACTCCACTGAATAGAATTATAGAAATACTATATTGCAAATGCCATTTGTTCGGCTTTCTTGATCCTTCTCAGTAATAAAACATGGTAGAGCATTCCATTCCGAGGTGAACCGACTTTGCCTCCTCTACGTCCATCTTGCGTTTCTCGTTTCTGCTTAATTTCTTCTTATGGAAGCTACCTTGTGTTTGAAATATTACGGGAGTGGTCCACAATGAACGGCGAGCGTCACTGATTAGTTCCCTAGGCGATCAAAATTCTCCCTAGTGTAAACTGACCAGCCGAGATGAACTGCTCCGGACTAATTCTATATATTTGTACCAAGAACTTAAAAAAATCATATGAGCTTTTACTGTGTAACTCCTCTACAATTTTGGCGAAGACTGTTAATGAAAATAGCATTTAAATATCCGGCTTTTGTCAGGAGCCCCTTTTGTTATTTCTGTCGGAAATTAATTTGTCTGCGGTGAGCCACAACGATCCATTAAATCTATTATAACATTGATTTCACTCTTGTAAAATATTCGTCTCATTTATTGTTTCTCTTTCTCGTTCTCAACAATGTTCATATAGACTGAGTAGAGGAAAAGTGCTAGTATCCGAGTCGCTTGCATTGAAAGTTGCGAAACAAAGTACATTCATATGGAAACAACTAAAAAATGAGGCTGTGTACCCGCACAGTCTCTTGTCTCTTACCTCTTCTCGAACTCTCCCCCTTATCTGAGGACTTCCAAGGGGTTTGAGCGACAAGCGACATTGCGTCAAAATGTGGCGACAATTTGTTACCAAAGTACCGACAGCCGACAGAAGTTGACACGAAAGAAGCGACAATTTGCGAAAACGACAATTTCCTCCGCTGGTCAGGCGACAAAGGTACACAAAAGGATGCGACAAGGCGACAAGACTACCCCCCTTGGAAGGCCTCTTATCTCTTCTTCAGTTTCTTATTTCCTTGGACTTTGGTCTAATATTCACTCAAACGTTGAAAGAGGGCGAAACACGCCAGCGCGCGGAAAAACCTCGCCTATTCTCGCGGGATGATTTTTGCTCGCTCGCTCATTCCCAGAGTTCTTTACTTCACACGATTGAGAGGCCAAATATTTTGGAAATTGTTTGTTTGTGATTTTCCACACTGTTTGTCACTTGTGACAATTAGGCTTATCTGTAGTGTATAATATCCCTTTCGATCTGAAGTGATGTCAGAGATAAAGCGAGGAAAGCCCTTGAGAAGGTCTTCCAACTCCAGCGTATCTTCTCGCACATCCAGCGTTTCTTTCTCTGAGAAAGTTCGACGCGAATCGACTGCAAAATTTGACAATTTCATGAAAGAATGCCGGGCTGCATACTTGGCTGTATTAAGCAGTACAACAGAGAAAATCACTTCAATAGATGAATTGATTCTAGGTAAGATCGAAATGCTGTTTTATGTAATTTAACATTTCAACTGGAAGCATTATAAAAACCTGCTATGCAAGCTGATCAAAAATGGAAAGTGGAAATAAAATAATTTAATTTTTCAGTCAAACCTCAAAACAAAGAGAAAATAGAAGTATTGAGATAGTGCTACACAGTTACAAAACAAGCTAATTAAAAAATGTTTACGTTGAGTTGGCTGTATACTTAGCTGGGTCCTGGGCCTGGGTATCAGTTTTCAGCTTTTTCACAGAGTAAACTTTAATAGTGAAAAACAAAAAGGCAATCGAAGGCCATAAGAACACTTTTGCAAGATTAAATATTAGTTGAAATTATTGATCAAAAATGACTGTTAAGTGACTCACTGGCAGTTACCATGGTGATGATACTTAAGGGTTATTCATTACTACTGTACCTTTTAACTTCTGGCACTTATAATTTGAAATTTTGCATAGTGACCCCCAGTTTTTTTAACATTCTAATGTTTAGCATTTGACTTGGGTGACTTAAAACCACAGGCCAGTGTTACAAGAGACGAAGTCAATGAACTGATGCCAAGTGTGTGAGAGTGCATCTGAGCTTGCCATGATTTTTGTTTTACTTGTTATTGGTTGACAGAGACATTTAAGCCCACTTAGTGCAGCATCACATAACCAAAGTAATCAGAACCTTACTTTTGACCCTCAAACCTCCCTTCATTGATGAAGTCTTGAGAAAATTTATGCAAGGAATTTTGCATAGTAACAATGTAAACTATTTACTAATAGAAAGGGTGATTTAGATGGTACAACTTTGTGATGATTATACATGTAGATCAACAGAGCTACCACAGTGAGGAAACAATTAGGGGGAAAACAAAAATCTTTCAAAGAGTGAAAATTAAGTCAGAGAATTTTATTTTCTGATTCATACTGCCACAAGGTTTGATGAAATTCATGAAGTTGTTATTATTCTGGTCAGTGGTTTTCACTATGTGCTCTAACTTCCAAATGTGGAAGTTAATCTCGAGTGTGAGAGGTTCTTTAATGTTTTTCTTTTCATTCACATCTCTCTCTTTGGCAGTCCTGTTTGGTCCCACAGCATTTCTAAGGTGTTTGCATCTGATTGTTTTTTTATTGTGATAGTGCACAGTTCTAATTGTGTTCAAAACAACAGGAAAAGTGAGTTGGAACCCTAAATTCAAGGTTTAATTGTGCTAGTTAATTTTGAAACCTACCCCTGGTTACTCACAGTACATGTAAGTAATATTATAGTTATATAGGTGTTTAAGAGACACTGTTGAATGACAAACTTGAGGTTTGTACTATTTTTGTGTGGCATGTCAACAGCATTTAATTTAGTAGAAATTGCATGTGACAGTTGGAAGCAAAGATCATAGTGTCTAGTTCGTTTTCTTTTTTTGTCTTTAAAACTTTGGCTTTAGACTTTAGGGACCCCCTCTTCTCAAGAGTTCCATGCAGTGACTTTCACTGTGTGTACATGTACCGGTATTGTCTGGAAATTCCTTAATTATCACCATAGGATCTAGTATAATATATCTGTTGTAGGTGAAAATGATTTCAACCTAGATTGATTCTCAATTTCCTTTGTCTCCTACCCCTAATTATTAAGGGAATGTCCTTAGTAGGGATAAGTACCACTGACATTTCCTTTTATGTGTCTTTTACATGTACATAGTAAACTTATGATCTGATTTAATTTTGATTCATAGTCCATGAATAATGATTCTTAGTGTCAGGAAACAAATTTAGGAAATTCACTTTGACCTCCAACATATCTACCACACCAGTATAGGTACATGTAAAAGGAATTCAGGGTGAAAGGTCTTTATTTATCCATGAGTAATGATTAACAATGCAGTTCTCTCACCACAGCTCTTCAGTTTGGTGGAAGAAACCCATCACTGAAATTTGTGCAGAAATATTGGAAACATAACACAGGTACATTTTTTTTAACTATTGGTCTGAACAGAAAGAAGGTAATGTTTTTAGTACACTGTTTTCATATTTTTGATTCATTCCAGGAAGAGTCCTGTTAAATTGTGCAAGGACATTGGTAAATAAGTGAGATTGAGATACAGCAAAACAGTAACTGGTGCATGCAAGTGGTTTATAGCAATTTTTCTTGGACACTTCTGTCCAAGGGGGAAAGGCACAATGAGGTCAACCTTATATGGATAAGCACTAACCCAAATTTCCAGACCACAGCACTGGGAGCTATGTCCCTTACTCTTTGGGGGTGTCTCATAAAGTTATCACGAACAAGGGAATCAGATGGGATTTATGGTTTACAGTCCTTAGGTGAGATTAGACTAGAAAGTCGAACCGTTTGCAGCTGGCATTACAAAGGCAGCACTTTCCCCTCAGTTCTTTTAAGTCCTTGAGTATTGGACTTTTAAAAACCTGTTATAATGATTATATTATAATGTTATATATTACATTAGGTTATGTTTAGTAACTGAAAATGTACATTGTCTTAGATACAGATTGCACATACTGCACAGGTACCTTTCACAGTGAGGTTAAGTAGTTTTTCCCTTAAACTGGTTTTCAGACAGTATATCATACAATGATTTCTGTGACATCATGAGGAAAGAAAAGCCACTGAACAAGGAAGCAATGATCAAGGCATTCAAATGTATTGACACAAATGGTGATGGGTTTATTACATATGATGAGTTATTTGCACTGTTGACAAAGGTATGTCTCTTATATGGCTACTGTGATGTCATGTTCATACTCTCTATTAAGTTTTATTTGTTGCTGTAACTTCAAACTTTAATCTTTATCATTGACTTTTATTAGATATTTTTTTTGGTAAATAAATGCAGTTGCAACAATATTGTCTACAAAATAAAATTCTGAATTTGCCAGTTTTAAATGCACATCCTCATTGAGTTGAAACAATATTGAATCTATAAAGAATAAAGAAGAAAAAAGAAAGTTAAGAATAAAGAGATTTCAGAATCTCCCTGAAAAAACACACATTAAAGAAACCACCTACTGTAGATTGTTCATCAACCAAGGACAACTCTAGTAAAGTTGCATGTCAAGTTTTTGTATTTTTTTAAACATGCAGCAGGGTGAAAGGATGACTAAATCTGAGGTGCAGACAATTCTTGATAATGCTGATATAAACAATGATGGAAAACTGGATTACAGTGAGGTAAAGTGTAATGTTATTTACATTGCTACAATATTATTCCTGATACTTAAATTAATGTTTACGTTACATTCAACAATCAAATCTAGTATAATTTATTTCATTGAGCCTAAGCAATTTCCTAATGTTGTCTCAAATTGGATTTAATGTGTTAAGTAATGATGCATGTAAGTCATAGTTACAGGGGATTGTGTGCTAATAAGTTATTGACATGTCACTGCATATTTCAGAGCTTTATTGAGTTAAACCACTGACAAAATAAAACTACAAAGTTCTATTTTGTAACAAATCAAAAGCAAAAAAACAGCATATACATAGTAATAGCTAAAAATTAACAATTGGTGCATGAGTGCGTGCGTTCATCGAGATATGAAGCATGCGGGAAGTTTGAAGAGCACAAAAGATGCATAAATTAAGACTCAAGGCATAGCCAAGAGTAACTCTCTATTTCCTCTCCTAGTGTGTCTCCTATCCTAGTGTCTCCTATCGGTCAGTCAGTGATTGTGAAATTCCAGAAAATAGGGGGAGGGGGATGCCAAAAGCAAAAGTTAAAAAAAAAAGGTATGGAGTTAAATTGGAATTTCTGGAGGGGTGGGGGTGGGGGGCTGCAAACCAAAAAAACCTTCCATGTGGGGAGTATGGATATTTTCTGTATACAAGAGATTCTAAAAGTACATGTAATGCATCTGATGCTCCCACCAAAACATACTGTAGAGTCAGTTGCACTGTCATTGTAATATCAGTCAGTGGTACTGTAAAATACGGCTATTGTGTGGCTCCTACTAAATGAAAAGGATCTTGAACTACATGCAACAAGTTACTTTCATTGCAGTTTGCAGCCATGCTGGTTGCCACTGCTGAGGATTGTAAACAGAAAAGTTTAAAAAGGTTAGCCAGGGATGATGAGAGTGTGCCCCACTCAGTACCACACTCTTCCTTAAATACAAGACAGACCACCAGCAGACAAGTCATTCATGAACCTGACAACCTTAAGGTACTGTAATAAGAACTTTTACCTTTCCACCATCAGCACTGCTGTCTTCTTAATACTCATCAGTTATGACAGGGATGGGGGACGGGGCTAGTGGGCTTGGATGGCTAATTTAGTACATGGGTACATTGTATGTGAGGTTGGGGACACATGGGCAGGGTTGTAGCTAAGGAATTACTCAGCCGGTTTAGGTAGCAGTTGAGCCGGCTAAAGCCGACATCGGGGGTGAGTTAACGTGTGATCGCCGGCGAAAATTAAGCCGGGGATCAACTCTTTCTCAGCCGGCGAATTTCGCCGGCAGCCGGCGCTTAGCGACAACCCTGCATGGGCTGTATTGGGGATGGAAGATTAGGAATGTAGAAGGGTGGATTAAGTGGGGTAACCAATTCTCTACACTGAATAAACATTGAGAAGAATTACAACACTGTAGGTACTCTGAATTTTCTCTGACAATTTTAAATTTAAGGCTTGAGTTCAATGATATCTTCAGTGGAACCTTGATTTAATGAACTGATATAAAAGTGCTCAGTATTAAATGAATTATAATCTTCATCCCTGCCAGTGTTACAGGTAAAATGTATGGAATGGTACATAACAAAATTGTAATTTATTCATTGCAACCAACAAAACTTAAAAAGTACCCCAAAATAATGAATAAATGTGAACACATGGCAAAAGATGATGGAATTTGGAACAGACCAACAGCAATGAAAATCCTTTAATCCTGTAATGAGAACAACTCATCAGTATCAGCTTTATAGTTTGCCTTGGCCATAGCTACAGTGTAATGTAGCTAGTACTTCATAGAGATGTAAAAGCAGAAAATGTTATTTAGCCATAGCTCAATAATCAACAGTTTGTTTTTTTCTACAAATTTATAAAACACTGCATGCTGCTTGTTTTTTAAACATTATTTAATCTTCTCCAATTTGTGCAGTATGTGGTCTCAAAACCTACATAAATGGGGTTGGGTGGGGCAAAGGGCAAAGAATCCCTTGACATGTACACGTTCATGTTATACTGTCCATGCATGGCTTTTCCATTTCTCCCCAGTTTGAAATTTTACTTTACATTAATGGCTTTACCGCCGACCGGTTAGCTCAGTTGGTAGAGTTCCGGACTAACGTGCGGGAGGTCGTGGGTTCAAACCCCGGCTGGACCAACACTCAGGGTCTTTAAATAACTGAGGAGAAAGTGCTTCCCTTGCAATGACATCGGCAAATGGTTAGACTTTCTAGTCTTCTCGGATAAGGACGATAAACCGGAGGTCCCGTCTCACAACTCTCCACAATTAATTCTGTGGGACGTTAAAGAACCACTAGGGACGTAATGAACCCTGGCTGTGACCACCCCTGGTGCTGACCTGTGTCTCGGGCCCGCAGTAATTGGCTTCACGCTGTTGCGGTGTCCCTGCCAGCTTGGCGAAGATGAATAAAATAAAATAAAAATAAAAATGGCTGTGTTGCAGGACTGGAGTAAAGTTTGCAGTAAGGGAAGTTTCTTTATTGACATGGATGGACTCATCACCAGTCATGAATATGAACTGCAGATCCCTAGGGACTCAGATGTGTTTATTTCCATTTATCCAATCGGAAACAAGAAAGGTACATGTAGGGTAAAGTATTTTGCTTTTGTTTGTTGTTGGCATTTTACTCTGCATTAGACAGGATCCAGAGGGTTTACTTAACCACTGTTGAGTGAAGAGGTAAAGCTGCATAGCCCTTGAACTCTGAAGCTGTCTACAGTAAGAAAATAGCCTGTTTATAATCTTGCAGAGTTGGAACTCCTATAATCATTATGTTCTCATATAATTTCTTGTTCTCCAGAACATCTACACTGTACTTTACCTGTTTCCCATAGTTCCACAGAGATAAGAACGTTTCTTCTCTTTATTATAGTACTGTGTAATTACAAAGAGAAATGACACATTAATTAGATAATGAAACCATTTTGGTGGAGTGGACTTTGGTTGTTATACAGCTGCAATCGACCTGCCAGTGAGAAAGAACAATACTTCTTGCTTATAAGTTGTAAACCCCAGATTGAAAAAATAAAAACTGCTGTTGTCTTCAGTGTTTAAAAAGGGACTTCCACAGTCACCCTTGAAATAATTATGTGTGATATTCAATGTTCCTCAGGTGGTCTACAGACAATAGACATGGCAGTATTTTGTCTGAATGAGTACTCTGAACTGATTGCATTTACTGAATCCAAACTTGAGCAGGTAAGACTCACATGGTTAGGTGTTGTATTCACATGGGGAGACAGCATGATCACTTGGTGGAGAGCCTGGCATGCGCTGTAGTCTTCATGTGGTAATTCATTTCATACAGTTGTATAATTAATTTTATTGAATCAAAGTGTGGCATGTGACCCCTAATAATAATAGTTGCATGATAAAAAGTTGTTAGTGTGTTGAGTTATATAGAAGGCATCAAAGAATGCATCGCATTTAATTTCTAAATACATAAATCTTAAACCTTAATCTAATAAAAGAAGTTGCAAAAGGTTCACCTTTCCAGTTACTTGCATTGCTATGCGACATTATTAAATTTTGTCTTTGTCCTTATGTCTTTCATCCTCAGTGTACCTTGATTATTTGGACCTAATTTTCTGGACCTTTCAATTATCCAGACTATTTCCTGTGGTCCTGTATTTATTATAACTGCATAAGGATCACCAGAACACACCACTTTACCCGTGTGTGTCTAAAAACCAAGCTGAGAGGTTAGAATCCCACAATTCGTGTCCCACCTCCATCCAACAAAAACCATCACTGGGAGGTTAGATTCCCCTCTATTCGTGCCCAAGTGGTAGTGTCGGCCAAAGAGACCAGTGGGGCACCAGAAATGGCCCGGAAGGGGGGTGGAGCACAAAAGTGTCCCAAAAGTGACCCAGAAAGTTAGTCTATTTATAGAGGCTGGAGCCCTTTGCATAACTGAGACACAAAACTTGTGAACTCCATGGACAGGCTTAAAGATATAGTTTGAAAGGTTATTGCTGGGAATATTGGAGAGCAAGAGGCTTTTGGTTGCCCTCTGAGTGCTTTGACACGCCCCCGAGACTCGTCTCTTGCAAACTCCTTGGGGCCTCTCTATTGCCCGATCACAAAAGATCTTTGGAGGCTCTCTAACTTTGTGCTTGGAGAAGTAATTCGTGACAAACTCATCCCCACGTAAATCCAAGAGTGAATGCTTCCGGTTGGGGCCTAGTACATGCCGAAATTCTTTGGGCCCTTTCTACCATCATGTAGGCAAATTCTGGGTGTCCTCTTGCAGCACCTTGACAACTTCCTGTGTTGCACTTTTGATTTCTTTTTCCCAACCAGGCGTTGAAAGCTTGGTTAAAAGGTAGCAAATCGTGTGAAACAAGACAACCATTGGTCGCGAGTTGTGGTACTTCCACCTTTTTTAATTTGCCCATTTTTTTTACTGAAAAGTTCACGTAGAAGCCTTGGCTGTAGCTGCAGCGCTCTCCGACAGTTTTTTTCTGAATTCTTCACTGATTTATTAGCGGATCTTTTCGACATCAACCTTAGCGGGCTGAGGAGGTGCGGGGTTTTGCACCACAAACTTCATGCACATAGATTTTTTACTGGAGCGGTAGTTCTCCATTTCACGCAAAATGGTCTGAAACTATTCATCAGAGACCTTGGAGTCATTGATGGCTTGGGAAATACAGCTCTTGATGGAGTCATGTTTTGCTTCTTATCAATAGATCGACTGAAATGGGATATATCCCTCTAAATTAAAACTTGCTAAAGTCATCCCACTATGTAAGACCGATATCGTTACTCTCAATATTCAATCGAATTTTCAAAACAATGATGTATCATTGCCTAAAATCGTATCTCGAAAGACACAATATCGTTGATAACTCACAGTATGGATTTCGTGAGAAAAGATCAACTGAGCATGCTATTTTGAACATAACTAGTCAAATTCAAACCAACATGGATAAAAAACTGTACACATGCAGTATTATTTAATGATCTGCAGAAAGCCTTTGACACCATAAACCACTCAATATTACTGCAAAAACTGAGTCACTATGGGATACGAGGCATTATAAATGACTGGATATATATATATGTTATATATATGTACATCTTATAGTTAATTCTCTGTTCCACCACTTGTATTATGAATGACTGGTTTACCTCATATCTTGTAGGATGTAAGCAATTTACTGAAATTGGACAGATTATTGAAATATATTGAACTACCTAAAGGTAAAGGTAAAGTCACCTTATTTAACGTCGGTAGTTCCTTCAGCTACGAGGCTGGTATCAATGGAAGCCGACGGTGCGCCCTTTACCCCCCTCCCTCTGTCAGTGCTCCGTTTTACGGGTATTTAAAGCTACAGCTACACGGTTCAGAGGAAAGTCGAAACAGACGTTGAAGTCACTGAGAATCGAACCAGGGACCTCTTGCTCCGAAAGCTACGCACTAACCAACTGAGCCACGTCTGCCCCTGATTTGATCAAAAACCAAAAATGTCTTGAAAACTTAGTGTATTATATTTGCATAATCCATCCTGCTCTTGTCAACGTTATCTAACTTACTTGTACATTATATGTCGTTCGCTTAACTTAAATACTCAAAGTAATATAATATAAACTTCCTTTTTACTCTAAATACTGTTAAGTAATCGGCTATGTATCTTCCTGTTATCGTAAATCTCGTCTCTATTAACTGTACGCATCTAGTCCTAGTTCTTTGTTATTGTACTCTCGTTTCTCTCGGATTACATCAGAAACTACAAGGGTGCAGCCAAACAGTTTGAGTATTTTGTTCCTGACGCCGCACTCGGGCTCACCCAGGCCAGCCTTGCACGTCTGAACCAGTCAATCGAGGCCTTTGTGTACTGCGTTCTCAGCATTCAGGAGAATATTAGAAGCAGCATTCAAGGAAATGATGTGCAAGCCCAAAGGGCAGCCCTAGAAGCAGAGGACAAGGCCTGGGGCTCTTTTCTCTTGAAATTTCTGAAGGCAGACAGGAGTGAATTCACCGCGCAGACTGACTTCGATGACAACCATGAGGCAAAAGTTATTTCAAAGCAGGGCCGGGTGATCTGAAAAGTGTCTTCGGTTCAGACAGTAAATATTGGCCCCAAGCGATGAAACAGGCTCTGGGATTGGAACACAATGGCAGGTTTCCCTTCCAGCTTTGCATAATTGTTAATGGGCACCCGCCGAAGACAATCCCAGCAGTCAATTTTTCAGAAAAAATTCAGTCGCAAATTGGTTAAAACCTGAACAATTTGCAAAAAAATTGCATCACACCTGCAGACGTTTTCACCACGCAGTAAAGGCAGATTTTCAAAGACACGTGGGTCACATTCAGAACATTAAAATTTGCAAGGAAATGGCTTGGCAGGCCGCACATGAGTTTTTGGCCCCAACAGCTAAACTTTGCACTTTGGTGCACGACAACAGGTAGTGGCATTTATAGGGAGATTTTGACAGGCGCCGTTTGGGGGAGAATCCACAACTCCGATCCTTTTTTTTTTGGTTCACGTTCATTTCACTTCAAGGCAAATTCTTTTCGAGATGGGCGGA
The DNA here is from genome assembly GCA_948470475.1 of Galaxea fascicularis. Taxonomy (NCBI): domain Eukaryota; kingdom Metazoa; phylum Cnidaria; class Anthozoa; order Scleractinia; family Euphylliidae; genus Galaxea; species Galaxea fascicularis. The sequence continues at coordinate 8,731,371 of OX419347.1, forward strand.
ATCCAGAGCATGAGCTCTCTGCCAGACGACCCCAATTTCAACCAAAAAGACAACAAATACAACGAGGGTTCATACAGAAGGCTTTGCGCAGAATTCGGGGTCGACACGATCGCAGACTTTCAGTTCAACCACGGCCAAAACCACAGCCTCGGCTACGTGTTCATTCACTACAGCGACCGAGACTGCGCAAAAGGAGTCGCAGCATCCAACGCCCCTTTCGAACCCGTCCAACCAAAGATTTTTAGACAAGGGCGGCACAGACAGTTCAGGAAACAGGCTGGATTACATCAGAAACTACCAGGGTGCAGACAAACAGTTCGAGTATTTTGTTCCTGACGCCGCACTCGGGCTCACCCAGGCCAGCCTTGCGCGTCTGAACCAGTCAATCGAGGCCTCCGTACGCGGCGAACGTTAGAAGCAGCATTCAAGGAAATGGTGTGCAAGCCAAGGAGGCGCAAAGAGGTCCAGACACCTGATATTTCGAAGAGTGTCCAGTGCTTTCAGGTTGCAGTTGATGAGGCAAAGGTGCAGTTGGACCTTGCCGTGGCGCGGGGGACCTGGTTGATGCCTTCACAGATGGTTCTGAACACAAGAAGCATGGTGGGCTACGACAGCAAGCTCAGGCAAGCCAGCCCTGGAATGAAACTCAGGGTAAACAACAGCGTCAATGCCAGCACAAAAAAAGCAGCCCTTCATCTGTTGGATGGCAGTGCTTCAACGTTTAACCCCCCAAACAGCCACCCTTCAAACCCAATCCACAAGACAGCTGCGCAAGTAACAAAGAAAGTTCCGACAGGAGTTCCACAAATCCCAATTCAGCAGGCAACTGAAGGGGTGGCTGCCCAAAGCGCAAAAAAAAAAACCCTGCAAACCACAATGTGGAATACTGCAAGGAGCGCACCCTCCAGCCAGTTCAGGAAACAAGGACCATGATGTCAAGAAAATAATTGTGGCGGTCGGGGCTGTTATGATTGCTGGGGTTCTGTTCTTTTCACTTGAGCGGCGCTGCCACTAACATTTTTTCTTTACATACCTCTCCACCAGAAAGGCCACCGCGGCCAAGTTCAGCGGCCAAGTTCAGCAGCCAGGTGTGCTCAGCCAGAAAACTGATGGCCTGACCAGCGGCTTTGAAAAGGAAAGAAGCAATCAAGCCGATGAGACCGGGCAGAAGCGAAGTGGCTTTTTTGCGAGCTATTTTAGCCCATTTCCCACCCCTTTGCTTAAGGTTTTTAGCTCATGGATGACGTAGTCATGCCATGAGGTTTTGTTGTGGGTCTGAATTTCCCTCACTCACTCAGGGGATCACTCATTCGCTCACTTACTCGATTCTGATTAATTTATTCATTAAACTTCCCCTCGGTCCCTCCCCTGGTAAGTATTGCTTTTGTCTCCATAGTCTTCTTGGTCCAACGTTTGCAAATTTCAGGGTGTAGTACAAAGGTGGAGAATTTTGCTCTGCAGATATTGTTTACATGTTTAATGTTCATGGCGTCGGTTTTTCGTTTCGATTTTCCAACTCAACAAAGGTAACTTGAACTTGAACTTTGAAATCTTCAGAGCAGCGAAAATGAACTTCGAGATATCGCAAAAGCAACTCTAAAGCTTATCACTGTGCGGTACCTGGGGCAGTAGTAATCGAGAATTTTTTGCCACAATATGATGGAAGAAGGAAGAATGAAGAAAATCGGCAAAAAAAGGAAACAGGAGAAAGACTTTCTAGCCAAAAAACCGAATTCTGGCAAGCAACGCATTTGATTTATGAGCAACATATGATCGATTTAAGCAGGTACGTAATGAAGTATTTTTGAAGACGCTCTTTTCATGGTGAACGCTCGATTGCAAATATGATCTTGTTTAGAAAGGCTATATCGCTTGGCTTAAACGATCAGTAAAACACTTTGTCAACATTTGACAAACACAAGGACCACAAGCATGCAAATATTTTTCTCTGTGAGGATATAATTTGGTCTGACAAGCAGCAATAACAGCTAATCTGTTCGAACAACAAAATATTTGGAAAGTCAAGTTAATTGTAGCACAAAGCATAGTTAGATGGATTGAATATCTCACCTTACAAAGCAAAAGTTTTGTGCCGGACCCCGAATCGCTCAAAAACATTGTGGCTGTAAAGCGTGACTAATTTCCCTCAGGACTTTCACAAAATATGTTATTATCTGTATGTTATCTCGCATTCAGAATAGTCGGAAATTTTATTACGACCAAAAACGTTTATAAAACTAACTTGAAATGAGCCGTCGACCAGTAAGAAACTTTAACTTGCCTGTTACACTTCTTAACAAAGCGATAACATTTGAATATTATTTTTATAGTCCGTGTACAAATTTGCATATTTGTGCGCCGGTTCAAATTACTAACGTCTGTCAATTTCGTCTAATGTAATGCTTCTGGCGCCTGTCAATCAACTGCGTATTTTTACGGAAAATATTAGCGCGTAAACGGTTCCTTTACCAAGAGGTGTGTCTGAAAAGGATGTGCTCCCACAAAACACAAACGAATGTACATGTTTCTTGCACATATCTTTTTAGAAAATAAAGTTGTTGTAAATTCAAAGTATTGTTATGTTCCCCATCCATGAGCTGGCTCATAGGAGCCTTTGATCAAAGAGTTGGTGATCGCGCTAATGGCGGCCGCAATCATGACACCAGCGGCGAGAAAGATTGCTGTCACGGTCATGCCATGTTTTTTGAAAAACTTTTTGATCCTTTCATGAAGGGGAAGTGCTCTTTCTCTTTCCTCAATCTGCGTTTGCAAATGCGCGAGCTCCTCAGTTCTTGCCACCACTCTGTCTCGTGGGGCTTCGCTGTCAGAAGGCAAGGCACTTTCATCTTGGATTACAGCTTCATCTTCGTCGTTTTGGCACTGCAGCCCTGCTTCTTGCTTGCTTCTTCAGCCCTCTCCAAGTTTTAGTCTCCGGCGCCTGCATCACTTGGCTCGGTGCTTTTTGGGGCATGGTTACTAGCAAGATTTAACAAACAGTCAGCACTCTTGCAGAGGCTGCCCTTATCAATGACGACCCGGGTGAGGAGGCTGAGGAAAAAAATAATTTCGTTTTAAACTTTGGCGGTCCGCAATAAACCATGTCAGACAACAAGCTTGTCAAGACGGCTATGGATGCCCTTACTTTGACCGGCCTCGCCACAGGCATTGGCTGGATCGCGAAAAAGGTGAAAGAAAATTTCACTTCTGACCCCAGCGCCAGCTTGGTGAATTAAATTAAGTTCTCTGTGGCCATATTGCATGTAGCATCGCTCTAAAACAGTACCTGAAGGACCAAAAAATCCTCCCCAAGAACACCTGACACGCTACAAGGGGTGGTGTGTGATGGTTGGAATTTAAAAAATGGCGGTGAAATATTACATGCTGCAGGCATGGCAACCGTTGCGGTTATGATTGGTGGGGCTGTGTTAAGTGCCACAATTATCTCAAACGTGCTTGGTGGCGGCGACAAGGGCGCGCTTGACGAAAAAAACGCCACGACAAGGCTCTCGAGGTATGTCAAGGGGCTTATGTCAAATACTCGCGTGAGCGCACCCAGCTCCTGGACTGGATCTAGATGACTGTGCAGATAAAAGCACAAGCCAAGCAGAACTTCACCAACACCGACTACGTCTTCAAGCTCTGCAACGCTGTGCAGCCTGATAAACGGATTGTGCTGCTCAAAGAGCTAAAGTCCTCCGATTTCTACTAGCCGAGCGCGCAACAGAAAAAGGGCAAGCTTGTTTTTTTGGGGTGTGGGGACTCGCTCTGGGCTACACAACTTTTTATTTCCTTTGAATGATTGTTTCGCAGAAGAATTATATTTCTCTTTATGCCGTAGGGTGGTATGGACCTCACAAAGATATAGTGCAGTCCAGGGGGCTACTGGACAGCTTTGCCACGATCAAAAAAGGTAAGGCCGTCTAGATTCCGAAAGATGCTGCAAAAAAGTAGCTGGTGAGGCAAGCGCTTTGGCAGATCTATCTTCCTGCCTGCGGCGCATTCCTCGACTAAAATTTGATGTCCCCATGCCAAAGACAAGCTGATCTTCTTTTTTTGCCGCACAACAAGCTCCCTTGTGGCCCGCAAAGTTTTCAAGTATGCATTGACCATCGCCAATGTGGTCAGCCGCTACAAATTGGCCGAACCCTTGACCTTGATGAATTCCGATGAGGTCCCCCAGGCCTTTCAGAAGATTTACAAACGGGGGCCTCTGAAATGGCCTGAAATGCTGCAGGTGGACCCTCGGTTAGAGTTCATGGGCGCTGTTTCCAAAGAGATGGACAAACACAAAACTTTCATCCGACGCGGGTGCCCAGAGATTGACCGCGACCAGGCCATTGTTCAACGTTTCAACCGCCCCCTAGCTGAGCGCTTGTTTGGCCACCAGTACGCCGTGGAAATGCGTTTGCCAGAAGGCAAGCAATCCACTGTGTGGGTGAAGTGGCTCCCCGAAGTTGTTGCAGCTTTGAACAATGGGGAAACAAACCTCATTGGCAAAAAACTCGCAGGGGCGATAAAAGCAAAATCAATTTTGCCAGACCCTCGACAACATATCGCAGACCTGTGGGAGCATGCGAAAAACAGCTCCCCTCTCTTGTTATTATCTTTACCAACCTGGCGAGTGGGAGGGTGGCACAAAAAGGGCCACAGATCCTGTTTGGTCTTTGAAAGTCTTCAAGATTAAAAAGACGGTCATGAAACCCGACACACCAGTTTTGAACTATTTGCGCGACGGCCCTAGGCGAAGTTTTGTATGCAAAGAATTGTTGGTTGTCTCCCCAAACGCGGAGTTATCCCCTGAAACCCTCATTTAACAGCTCCATTATGGTTTCTTCCTTCTCTGTAAGCAGAGGGCAATAGCGAAAGGCATTCGTGTTGATCCCGTCATCCTCAATCCATCTCTTTGAATCAAATGTTAACAAACAAACAAACAAAAAAACGAAAACGATCACTTCACAAAACACAGAAATAAGCAAAACATAAATGTAGATGGCACAGATTATACCATACAGACTGCAGCAACTAGATGATGGAAAGTGTTGGCCAACATATATCAAAATCATCACTGGCGGCATTACTTTCTTGATGAAAACTTAAAGCAAACTTTTATTTGTACTCAAATGTTTAAAGAGTTCTCTGCTTGAATGACGGAAATCGAAAACTTCAGCTGGTTTAACAACAGCAGAAGTGTTCATGCTTGAATTTTTTTAGTAATATTACAAACAATTCAAGCGTTAAAAGCATGCGAATTGAATGCGAAATAATAAGCTTGAATATTGTTTTGTATCGATGAAAACTGTGATATTTTACAAGACGTAAAACACATCTAGGTTCTAATTTGTTCTCATAAGTGGAACACGAAGTCGCTTTCCATTGCAGTATTTATCATTAAATTTATGTTAGACTTTCCGCTAGATTAGATCATTAGGTGGTCCGGCGGAAAACGGACGACTCAGAGTTCGTCCCTCACTTTCGTCGTCTTGAGAATCCTTCGCTTTCGCATTTTCGCAATCGACTTGTGGCAAGTCTAAATTTATGTTTATGGCACAATTTAAATACGGCAAATGTTCGCACTATGTCACTTGGCAGTTTTGCTTTGGATGGAAGTGGTTTTGCTTCCGCTGTTACAAGATGTACTTGTCAAAATTATTACACTGTAGATCCGGTCACTGTTGGCCTTTCCAAATTTCCAATTTTACACTTTCTCTTCTTTTTTTGATTGCGTGCATTGTCTCACGTTCAAAGGTAAAATTATCACATCCTAGTGTTCACTCAAATGGAACGAAGTTCGTCGCATACGAAATTACCATACTGTAAATTGTGAATCGTTGGGTTCTTGGAATTAAACAGTTGAAACTTTATTCTATTTTTGTCTCAATTTCAGTAGATTAAAATGGCAAATGAAGTTAAATTTAACAAGTGAATTCATAACGCTCACAGCCTTTTTTTTTGTCTGGATTTTTATCACATTGATTTTAGACGCCGGGCTGGCGACTTCCCTTTCAAGTTAGTCGCCAGCTCCAAAATTCTAGTTGCCTAGACTAAAATGGTCGCAACTTGGAGGGTTGTTTTGTTCTCCTCTTTGCCGCATACCAGTTTCACGTCAACACAGTTACGCAGGTTTTCCATGGTTTTCCCGAAGACAGAGTTGTTCATTAACTTGTGGAAGTCTTTCTCGAAGGCGCTTTTGGCCTTCTTTTGAAAGTTTGTGTACATCCGGATGTAAGGTGCCATCCAATGTTCTTGTTCGAATTCCAGTACTCTGTGAACCCTTTTCAATAACATGCCTACGCAAGACAAAACTGCAGGTTGCAGTAGTGCACCACTTAGTTGTTTTTGTCCTGCAGCGTCAGCAAGAGTTTTTTGCTGCTGGGTGGGTTGAGGGTGAGGCCTTCCATAAGGTTTATTTGGTAGGGTGAGAACCACCCTTTTTGACCTGCCTTTTTCTCCAGGGAAAGGGGATAGCTATTGTGCTCTTCATGCAGCTCTCTCAGGTATTCGAGGTCGACCTCGAGAATCCAGCCACATTTGGTGTTTTCTTTTTTGTCAAGGATTTCTTCCTCTGAAGGCAACTCGCATTTCCATTTGAAACCTCTCATGGGGAGGAGTTTGCTCATTGCCCATCTGTAGTGATTGTTCACATCAAAGTACATCATCTGCTTGGGGTGCTTGTTCGCGTCATAGCCGGGCACTCGGGGGTTGTTTGGCTTGGCATACACTTGCTAACCATCAAAATGCTGCAGCGCATCCCTCTTCCAACGAAGAGGTGCATGTCATAGGCCATCAAGCTCCAGCTTGATGCCTGTCTTTTTCAGAAGCGCATCCCATGACAGGCCCAGTGAGGTGTAGTAATGCGCCGAGTCCAGCCTGTACTACTGCAGGCAGAGGTCCCGGAAGTTTTCGAAAATGTCAGCCAGCTATGCAGCATCATTTCCGGACATAAAGGTCATGATAATCGCCCAGAGGTTTGCATCCGAACGTTTCCCAAACGTTTTGCGCATATGCGTAATCTTCATTCAAAATGTGCTCCCTGGAGAGCTTGCTGTAGAAGCTTTCTTTATCAGGAAGGCTTGTTTCGTCAAACCTTTCCCACAAGTCCATGTGCTCATAGGGATAAATTCCTTGCTTCAAGAAAAGGTCAGTTCCTGTGGAGACATTGTCTGTGCAGCTTTGCACATGCTTTTCTGTGATTTTGAAGGAGCCTTTGGGGGTCGTTTGCACAAGCAAGTTGAGGCACTTCTGACAACTGTGTAAGCAAACCCGCAGGCTTTGTGTTTATCCGTTTTTTCTGTGCAGAATGTTCTCTCATGCCTTTTTTCGGGAATGCCTTTGATCAAAGCCTTGAAATCTGAAACAGTGATAAAGGGCACTTTCATCTGGTTGTGGAAATTCACAAATCTAAGTTTGTTTTCCCCCTCTTTCGGCATTTCAATCCTTGTTGGTCTTCCGTTCACGCTGTTGCAATATTTGGTGTGCACAGCTAGAATGTCTGCACTCATGAAGCCGTTCAAACACATTGTGCTGAAGTATTTTTTACCGCCGTGTTTAGCTTGGTTGTAAAGCAAAGCAGACAGCCCTCTTAACAAAACAGTAATGCATGTTTTCGTCTTTGTGAATGAGCATCAAGTTGATTATTTTAAGCCTTTTGTCCTTCTCGCTGATTCTGTGCACAATGACGTGTTCATCTTCCCACCCGCAAATGGTTATGGCTAGGGTGCGGTTTTGCTTCTCAAGCTTGCTGCTCTGTTTCAACAGTGTGGGAAACTCAATGCCCTCCCAGTTTATGCCGTCATTTCTTCGGTATTTACTCGACTTTCTGCGTTAATTTGGACTGGAAACAGCGGCTCTCAAGGCCCATTTCAAACACTTATTGTCTCTGTTTTTCACGTCAATTATTTGCCAGTTTATTGGGTAGGGGGACATATGACCCGCCTCTCAAAGGTTGGAAGCGAGCAACATTAACATTAGCAATTTCAATTTTGTCAACATCCCATCCGGATTCTCTCTGGGACCAGTTGTCTATTATGCCTCTGATCCGGTCAATAAATCGGTCAAATATTTCACTGAAAATGTTGTCAAGGTTTTCTTGTGTGAAAACGTGTGGTTCATCTTCTTTTGAGTAGCGTCGCTGATTTTCCTCCATTTCACCATCCTCATTCTGTCTATTATGTCTGAAGTGGACTTCCAACCCGAAGCTTGCTTTCACACTGCCAAGGTTTTTGGTTTCTTCTTGGAGAACCGTAAAGGTATTATTTTTCATTGTTTCTTCGGAAAAACTGTGTATTTCCCTTCTA
>OX419347.1:8744664-8764664 GCA_948470475.1 Galaxea fascicularis
TGATGACGAATATCGAATATCTATGCTTAAACACACTCCATTTGTTAATCTGCTGTTGTCGGCTATTTCGCAAAATGTGCTTAATTAGGAAGTAGACGTTGTAAATTTCGCACTTTGATTGGTCTAGAGAAGTTTGCAATTAAATATAGACGCACAAATGACACCTTGGGTGGAAGAAAGGAAAAAAAAAGGAAAAAGAAAAAAACGTTGTATTAAACAAATAGATTCCGTTGGCAGTGTGTGTGTACCTGATAACACACGCATGGCGTCAAAACGTGGTTAGAATATTACTCACACTACTCACCCGCGGATCGTAGCGTACCTGTTTGTTCTTACCACGTTTTGACGTCATCCATGCGTTGTCAGAGTGCACACGCACTGTCAAATGGAATTGTTGCATTTAATCACCTTAGCCGTGAATCAAAAAAAGCATCATTTCTTCTTGTGATTCACCAGCAGCGTAGCCCCTGTGCTCACGCAACTTCAAATTCCCTGATTTGATTTGATTTGACGAAGGCTAACGCCTGGACCATCAACTCTTGGATCTCATTACGGTGGCCATTGTTTCACATCATAAGCTCAGTTGATTATTACGAAACAGCGGTTTGAAGAGCCACGGAAACCTGTTAACGATTGGCGTGAACCTTGGAATAGCGGGAATCAGCTGCCGTTTAATAGTGCATAAGTTTAATAAGTATAGGAAATCGCACGTCGTTGAGTACAATTTTTGATTATTTGTTACAAGTGATTTTGAAAGTTGTCAGGGAGTGTAATTTCAGAGCTGTCAAACTGCCGAGTGCTCATTAAAACCAGGAGGTCATGCGAGTTTTTTCTTTAAAAGTAAAACTGCAACTTAACTTTTTTTATGTCTTTTCATCTAATTTTACCTGTCAAGACGTTAAAATCTTCCACATTTGGTTGTGCGCATGCGTCGTTGCCATGGATACTGAAATGGGCATTCCTTGGGAGTACAATTTCGCATCGCTCTCGACCAATCAGAATTGAGTGTTTTGATGACTACACTTATGGTTCAAAATGAATCTGTTTACCATGTTTGTTTTTTCAGTCTTGTCCCTTTTCTTTGGAGGTGTATTGTAACAGGTGCGAACCTACGCTTCACGTGAAGTCTATAACAGAGAACAGAAATGAAGTCTCGAACAAAGCCGTTTTGTCTTCGGTACTAAACAACTTTTCCAACAAAGAGAATGTGAAAGGAATGAAGGATCTTATTTTGTATCGATATGATAGCGCCATCAGGGTGACTCTGGTGCTGCAGAACTTGGTGAGTTTTTCCACGGTGATGTTGTTGGTTATTACCTTTTCCTCTTGGCATTGTAAGCGGAATGCAGGGTGTTCACTAGGCATCGGAAAACGGATAATTCCTCGGCTACTACGTGGAATTCTGCAGTTTTTAAGGTGGCCAGATTTTTCTGTTACTATAAAATATCATCCTGCTACTTCAGTTCTTAATGAAAACCCTGTGCATGGTACAATTAAAGCAAAATGCCACACTACGGTTAGTGTTGTAATCAGAAGTAAACATGCACAAGTGCTACCGCGATGAACCACTGGGTTGGTACAAAACTTGGATATAGATCAGCCTTTTTCCAAAAAGAAAAATAAACTTTCACCTCATAAACCCGTTCTCCCTTCCCTAAACTCAGTCTTGGTTTTTTCATAATTATACTTAAATAGCTTTGTGCAGTTTTCTTTGATGTTACCCCTGGTCAGAAATTCAAGCTGACAGTATTATACAAGCTGTAATGGTCCTTCTGATATCTCAACATTCATTCGCCAGTGTTTGGTGCTTCTTTTCGTTTCTTCGAAAATCTCGTCCAATTTTGAGCCAACTTAATTGGAGACTGTCACAGAAATTGCTCAAAATAACAACTGCATGTTGTTAATTGACGCCCGCCAAAGCTAAAAGGCGGAAGCGTGCTTGGCAATGAAAGCAGTCTTGATTGCATTTATTTTTATTCCCAGTCCCACAGTGAGGTTGATGTGAGAGTGAACTGTCGATCAAGTAAAAACTGTTTGAGCCACCGAGGGGATCTGGATTACATCATCAAGATTGACTCCAACAGTGCGGAGGTGATTTGCGAGTCGTTTATTCTACTATGGTACCAGTCTATAGAATATATATATATATAACAATCCTGGCCGAGAGAGTGAGGCATTTCGCCATTTGCTTTTGTTTCTAAGTTGACCAATAACGTGACTACAGTCGAACGACAATTATCCGGACTTTTCTTCCGGTTACGCGGCCATCTTTGCGTGAATATGGATTAGTAGCGAAAATGATGGGCGAAACCCTTGTTTATTCGACGAGTTTGTGTAACTTTTGCGCCTGAAATAAAGCGTTCGCCTTGTTGCATTTTCGTTGCGTACGAAATGTAAATGCAACTAATACAATAAACATTGAGTACGTGTAGGAAGCAGTGAACATTTGATGTTTTTGCCATTACTTATGGGCAACGCAAAGGTGTGAGAATAAGCCCAAACTTTAGTTTATTCTTGTCTTTGTGTAACGTCATTAATAGTCATATTTTCGATTATCTGGACTCTCCATTACCCGGACATGTTTCGGGTCTACCAGTAAGTCTAGATAATCGACGTTTGACTGTTGCTCTTTGTAGGTTTTACCCCGGCTGCAAGAACATCCGGTATCGTTCTACATTTTAGCCAGTTGTGGAGCTTAAATCAACTATAGATACGGTGTAATTTGCAGAGAATTTTGCCAAAACATTACTCACGACAGGAAAACGTAACTATCACCTTTCTTGTTGGATTTCAACTCTGTAACCGAACTTACTGCTTCCTTTGAAGGCTTCTGCAATGCTTTGTTTAGGTGGCTTGATATTCCAGGTGCCACCACCTATAACAAACTTGAGTTACAACTGTCTTGGTTCTATGTAGAGTTGACTTTGCTTTTATAAAGCCTGATATGTCAATGTAAACTAACTAGCTAAGAAAAACAAGGTTTGGACAAAAACGGTAAGGTTTGTGTAAAAAAGACAACCCCAGGCTTGGGATCACTAACCAGCCAGGTTAGTAAGCAGACAAGAGTAACATGGGTTATTATCTAGCAGTTTCAACTGAACCGAAACTAGTTGTCTTGGTTTCACGATAGACGTATCTTGACAAAGCCCTGTTCACCTGCTTGTGCCTGAGGTGTCTGTTGTAACACTGCCTGTGCTTTGTATCACAGATTGTTCACCATTTGGTGCCTTTGGACGCACGCAGAGACTGGTCCGTGAAGCACATCATAACAATCGAGAAATGAGTTATAGCCCGACACAGTGCTCCACCTTGGTTTGTTTCAAGACACGATGGCAACGCATATGCTGATAACCATAACAGCAAGAACCTCTAATAAATGTAAAACAGAGAAGTGAAGTGTTGCATATGCATTAATGATAGTGTAAATAAGTTTGAAGGTTGCGTTTACAATTATTTGAAAACAATCCAGTAAATGGTTTGAATCACGAAAAATAAGACCCTAACGTTTTATGAGAAGCATTTGAACTATGAGGTTATTTGTATTGTTATGTTTAAAAGAGCGAGGCTTGACCGCCGTAACCGGGAATAACTGTTTGATTTGACTGTTGAAACAGCTCATTTCTATATTTATACTATTTATCACCTGCCAAACAATAATCGGATGGAAGACCGACACAGCGGGAAAATTGGTAAAACTATTGTAATACACGCGTGCAGTTTTCCAGACGAACATTTTATGTTCAATTTGCACATAAACTCCAAATGCTGTGGATGCAGGATATACATCTTAACACAGTTCCATGTGTCACATCCAGAATAGGTCAACGCTTTTTTCATTCAAGAGAAAAATTCTCTTCTGTTTTCAACAAGAACCTCTTTGTAGTTTTTACATTGTTCTAACCTTTTCTCCTTGTGACTTGACTCTTTGTCTCTCCTAATGGAGGATCTTCGCTGGTCCTGTACCTTTCTGCACTAGCATTTTAATTTCTCCCTACCTGGCACTTGCATTAACAGGTTACCATAGTGTGAATGCAACTGCAGTTCGATCCGTGATATTCTTTGTTCTATTCTTTGTCGAACCCCTTCATTTGAAGGTCTTTGTCTAGTGTACTGTGAGAGATATTTAAACATTGCTACAAATGAAAGTCAGAACTGAAAGCTGTTGACTTTATTTCTTCATACAAAACCATGAGAACCATTATCAGATTTGAAATTACTGAAACTCTGAAGAGCCATTAAACTATTACGAGTTCGTATTGCAATGAAACAACGATGGCAAAGATTGAAGGCTGTTTCTATTTGGCACTGAGTACGCACGCGGATGACGGCAAAATGTGGTAAGAACAAAGAAGTACGCTACGAGCTGCCAGCAAGTAGCTTGGCCGATGTTCTTACCACGTTTTGACGTCCTTCGTTCTTTGTGAACAGCCTTGTGAAGTGTTTTCAAATCTGTTTCCCAATAGGACTTGTTGCGTTCAGGCGCTCTAAGATTGCAGCTGGCGATATCGTATTAATTGTTTTCAATTACTTGAAGTTGTTGACCGAGTTGCGCAAAGAGAAATTTTTCTTCCTCACTTAAATTTGTGGACGGACATGATTTTAACGCACGTTGAATTAGCCACCATGTGGCACGATGTTGCATGGTGTTGGATGATGTTGAATGAAGTTTGTTTTCCATCAAACATCGTATTCAACATCGTCCAAAATTTCTTCTGTTTTCAGGTGTGAAAAACAATGTTGCATTCGTTTGGCCACGGTGTTAAACCTTTTTTCAGATGCAAATTTCCAAGACCCACAATGCTCAATGTTCCTCCAGTACTTTTCAGCCCTGGGAAATGCTAGACTAAAATTCAAGTCTTTCCAGGTTTTGTGGGACCCCATATGAACCATGATGAAAACGCGCATGTCAACCAAGCTGACTACTTGTGGCGATGATTTATCGTTCATATTTGCTTCGCGCATTGCCGCGTGACTGTTAAGGATAACGTATGACGGAGGGACTAAGTTTTCAACCTCTCAACGAAGAATACTTAACCAGAAGCGATCTCTCTTCAAACAGAAAGAATAAGGGCAAACCAGTCATTGACAACTAAGGAAAGCGAGAAGATCCCGTCTGACGCGGAGGTCGCAAGACTTACCTGTCTCGCCACATTTTCTTGGTCTTTCTAGGCAGGACGCGGGTTTGTTTTCTAAGGATTCTGGGTAGATTTTGGTCCGAAACCCTTGAGTCCAAGAGTTGAATCCAACGTGTTACATTCGTTTGGCCATCTCGGTTCAATACTGTCCAACATCGTGCAACAATGTTGCATTATGTTGCAAAAAAGGATCAGACACTATCAGTGTATTCCCTCAATACCTTCGGTTTAAACTTTGAGCAGAGGGGTACTCCTTCTTAATACGTTACTCTAGTTTTCGTTAAAGTGCACCTAACCCCAAAATGTTTTTTTGCTCAAATATATCTTTGCACCTGTTCGAAACACATTGAGCCTTTTTGCCCCTTTTTAAACCAAATCTTGACTATTTATGGGCTATAAAAGTTACGATTCATCTGTCCCACGACCGAGCTAGTAAGGGGCATAAGTCCATTCCTTACATGACATCACAAACTGCTTTGCATGCATTTTTACAAAGACTTAATGCAATGAAAATCCGTTTGTGACGTCAAGTAAGGAATAGACCAATGCTCCTTCAAGCTCGGTCGTGGGACAGATGATGGCTAGATTTCGTAACTTACAGCCTAGAAGGAGTCAATATTTGGTTAAAATAGGTGCAAAACGGCGCAATATGTTTCGGACAGGTGCAAAGATTTATTTAAGCGAAAAAAATATTTTGGGGTTTGGTGCACTTTAACAGGGTTGTTGAAATTGAGAAACAGCACCATCACTTTTGGTTTGCACCTTTAGATGAACGCGATGAGCTTACTTCTCAATATGTACTTATGCTTATAGAACAAAGCACTGGAAGAAAGTATAAATTACCTGTGCAGAAGTGAAGCAAGATTTTATGAAATGTATTTCGGAAATTTAGTGCCAGCGATAGGGGAGAGAACAGGCAACCTTCACTGTTGTTTGTAACTGGCAAGGATTATATTACTAGCATTCAGGAATAACAAGAACAGTGGGTGTAAATGTAAAGGGGCTATGTGTCGCTATTTTAGCATCTTTTTATAAGTCAAATATGTCTTGCCGTCAATTGAGATCCAAAAATAATGGTCTAGTTTTGTTACTTAAGACTGTTATGACACTAAAAGTGTTTTCTGTCATCTGTTGCTACAAATCCGGCAAGGATGGAAATGAATTGAAACTTGAAAAGGTTGAGCCAACTTTTTCAAGTTTTGATGCTATCTCGACAAAAAAAACACCAAAAACCTTATTATGGGTTGGTCTCTTTGATAAAATTAACTTGAGATCTACCTTATAGTTTATCAGGAACATTGTTTGTACAAATAAAAGCTCCAAGTAACGGTTTTTGGAAAGAATTGATCCAAAACAACAAAATCGTCGTGACGTCCCTTTAAGTGCAGTCGGACCTCCCTGTTTCGACAACCTCTCGAATGTGACCACCTCCTTTAAGAAATGAGGTTTCCAAAATACGAAACTTTTTTCCAGTCAAATCACTACATGTGCCAGTTGCTTTTAGGAAAATTGTTTTTCTTGGCAGTCTGAATTATTTTGGAAATCCAAATAAAAACATCCCATTCTCCCGTCCTTGCAATTAAATAAATAAAAAAATAACAGTCTTCGGCCATTTTGCCGAGAAGTTCCGACGAACGACTTGGATTTCGCATTTCCAGTATACTGCTCAGCTCCTTCTGGGAAAAAACATCGTCTACCTCACAAAATGCTGAGTTCGCAGTAAGACCTACATCGGCGATAGATAGATAGATAGATAGATAGATAGATAGATAGATAGAAACTTTATTAAAGTGTCAAAGCCGTCTAGCCAGGGATAAAAATACACAGAAGTCAAAATGAACAAAGGCTACAGCTTGCGCAGCCATCATCTAAAAGTTCACTTATATTGAGTTGGCATATCTTGCTTTTAAACGACATTAGGGTTGTGACGTCCCTGATACTCTTGGGTAGTTTTATCCATAGCCTAGGCCCTAGATATCTTATAGAGTGCTTACCGTAAGTGACTGTCCCATACCTGGGTATAGAGAAATCTCCTCAAATTGTAATTACTATTTGGTTCTTTAAAGATGTTACTTATATATGCAGGGCACAGTTTATGCTTTACTTTATACATAAGGATGCACAGATCCTGTAAGCGACTATTTAGTAGTGTGGGCAGATCCGCCTTCTCCAATAATTGTTCATACCTAGAATTATTATCCTTGAAAACCGCCCTAAGTCCTGTTTCTTGTAGTCTTTCGAGTGTGACTCGCTTTGCAAAAATGCCACACTAGGTGACAGTACGTGAGAAATGGTAATATCCCGCTTTTGAATAATATTGACTTAGATTTCATAGGAATTAGATTACGTAGTCTCATTAGAACACCAATTCTCTTACAAATAGAGATTATATGCTCAGAGAAATTTAGCTTAGAATCTAACACTACTCCTAGAAGTATGATATTATCTTAAGTTTCAATGACGACATCATTGACGCAAATATTGCTGTCATTTTGAGTGAAGCCCAGGTTCAAAACTTTTTGAGGTTTCCCGCCAATAAGTTAGAATTATACCACGTTGTTGCTAGGTTGGCACTATCCTTTAACTGGGAAGTCACAGCTGCCTGGTCTGCTCTTGCGTGGTAAATTTGATGGTCATCTGCATACATAGACAAGTTCGCTGTTAGGCAGTAGGATAGGTCATTCTGGAAAACATTCCATAACAACGGGCCAAGCGCGGAACCCTGAGGACAGCCACGACTCACGAATCGGTTCGAACTAACATGACGGCCGATCTTTATTTGATATTTCCGTTCATTTAAATAGCTGTTTAAAAGTTGAATAGCGCTTTCCTGAAAACCGTACGCTTCAAGCTTATTCAGAAGTAGTGGTGGGTGTAACGAGTCAAATGCCTTTGACATGTCAGTTGAAGGTATGCTCACAACCTGACTTCGATCCCTCGCTAGTCTCCAATCTTCTACTAAATTGACCAATGTTGTTTCGCAGCTGTGAGCTTTGCGATAAGCGGATGAGTTTTGGTAAATGCGATTACCAAAGCCAGAGTTGATCCGCGCTCCAACCAACTTCTCAAGAACTTTACTTACACATGGTAAGAGAGTTATGGGCCGGTAGTTTTCCTTTGCATTTCTGGCATCTTTTTGTATACTGGGGCCCAATATCCATACTTCCATTCACTAGGCCATGCATTCTTGTTAATACAAGAATTGAACAAGGTGGTTAGTGGAACGGATAATTCATTAGCACCTGTTTTTAAAGCCTTTGAAAGGAGAATTCCAACAGTGCCGGTGGCTTTGTTTATGTTCAGCGAATCGAGAGCTGCAAGGACTTGTCCCTGTGTAACCGATTCGATATCAATGGTCTGAGTGAAATTTCTATTTTTATATTGTATCCTCTGAACACAAGGATGGTCTCTAAAGTCCTCTATCGACTTTCTTTCAATCGCTGTACCGCCAATGCCATCCGCCAAGGTAGCAAAATGCTCAACCAATTCCTCAGCCACTTGTTGATCCGTTATCATACTACCGTTTATTTTTAAGTTGATGTCGTTTCTTTCAGTACAGCTCTTAGAACCCAAAAATGGCTTGAGAGTTTGGAAAAACGCCTTGGGATTGTTTTTCAGATCATTTGACTTAATATACCAGTACTGTTTGAAGGGCGTCACGATGCAATAATAATATTTATAATAAATTTATTTAAATGTTGGTTTTTACTTGAGAGGGGAGAACCGGAGTGTCCGGAGAAAAACCTCTCGGAGCAGAGCAGAGAACCAACAATTCAGCCCACTTATGACGCCAAGTCCGGGAATCGAAGCAGGGACACATGGTGGAAGGCGAGCGCTCTCACCACTGCGCCAACCCTGCTCCCCAAGTGCAAATGACATGCACGTTTCTTTGACTCGCTACGGCTTTCGAGACACGTTGGAAAGACGCCGGTTCGAAGCCCAACTGATATTTCGATACCAGACACCACACCAAGTGGGCTCAACATTATTTCAATTGACTGCTTTAAAACTCTCAAAGCTAACGCGTAGCTACTTTTTTCCTTTAAAAGTTATGGCCATATTGCCCACTGAGTGGCTTTCGGATTATTAATTTGTGTGGTATTGTTGTCACTCGAAGCCACATCCCACAAGCTTCACATTTTTACGCTAATTAGCTATGTATTTTCAATTTGGCGCGAAAATATTCTCGGATATTTTTCCGCGGACATTATCTGTTCCTAGAAGGGAACAGTTTTCGAGGAAAACTGTGAGGTATGAGGAACTGATATTTCCCAAGGACAAATATGCGAGCATATCTTTTAAGCCTAATGGAGACTTTTGTGTTTATCGTCCTTGAAATATTTTTGGCAACGTCCATTAGTTTTCAGTCAGGTGATGCGTTTAATTCAATCGCATGCGGGCAAAAATATAAGATGGATTATAATTCAATTTTATTAATTTACTTTTTCTCAATTTTTGCGGGATCCATTTGAAACACTACGTAGTATGTGCGCCATACGCCATTAATACTCGTTTTTTTCTCTCTCTCGCTCACACACGTGTCAAATGCCGGTTCTGGCTCACGCGCGCGAAAAGCGCACAGTTGTTAACCATTGGTAAGTTTGTTGCTTTTCGCCGCCTTATCATCAGTTGCCCTGCTTTTGTGCTGAAATGGATACCTAAACCTATCTCGGTGGAAAATGAACTACAAACACATGGAAATCCTTTGCAAATCTCATGGAAACCGCGGAAAACAAAATGTAACAACCTTGGCAAACAGCGATTTCGGGCGGCAGCCGTCTGGATGAAGACGCGGCGAAGAGCAACAAACTTACCAATGGTTAACAACTGCGCCGCTTCGCGCGCGCAATCAAGAGCTGGCATTTGACACGTGTGTGTCGAGCCCGAGGCAAACCCCTGCAGTAGCCGAAACTCATTGGGCCCGCGCGGCGGCCGGGTGAAAATTTCTTGTGGGCCGCGCGGAAAATGGCCGGCGGGCGCACCAGAAAAACGGCCTATT
This sequence comes from Galaxea fascicularis, assembly GCA_948470475.1. Classification (NCBI taxonomy): domain Eukaryota; kingdom Metazoa; phylum Cnidaria; class Anthozoa; order Scleractinia; family Euphylliidae; genus Galaxea; species Galaxea fascicularis. The sequence goes on from OX419347.1 coordinate 8,754,799, forward strand.
AGAGAGGGGGCGCAGGGGGCACCATGGCTAAAGAAGGTGGCAATTCTGGCTGGGACGAGGAAGGGGTCGACGTCGACGTCGCAGTCTACGAGTCTTTCGCGGAAAATTCGTACATCCCTTTGCCGAGGGCATAGGGGCGAAAAAGGCGATAATTAACGTCAAAAACCGCGACAACGAGTGCTTTCGGTGGGCACTGAAAGCAGCGCGTTTTGCTGTGGCGAAAAACGCGGAAAGGCCAGGGCGATACCTGGAAAACGACGGCCTGAACTGGGAAGGAATGGAGTTCCCGGTGAACGTGTCGCAAATTGGCCATCTTGAAAAGCAAAACGAGGGTTTGGCGATTAACGTTTTCGGCTGGGAGGACGGGGGTTTGTCAATTTTGCGGATCAGCGGTCAGAGCAAAGCGTTCCCGCGCATCAACCTCATGTTGATCATGGATGAAGAAAAGTCGCATTATTGTTGGATCAAAAACCTAGGGCGCTTCCTTCAAGGCAAAACCAAAACCGAGAACCAGCCGAACGAAAAAGTTCTGGAAAATCACCAGGAGTTGTGCGAGGGGGTGAATGGGCGCCCGACGCGAATAGAAATGCCCGACAGAGGTTCCACGCTAAAGTTCGAAAATTGGCAGAAGCGACAGAAAGTCCCGTACGTCATTTATGCCGATTTCGAGTCCGTAATTGAGAAACTGCCGGAGGGGAAACGAGAAAGAACTGAGAAAATGGAAAAGACGGCGCGCCATGTGCCAAGAGGTTACGCGTACACGGTCGTGCGCTCGGACGGCAAAAGTTGGTCAAGAAAGTAGCGGCAGGGGGCCGACGGGGAAACCTCCCGCGGCGGAGGAGTTCTTAAAAGCAATCCTTGCCGAAGAGGGCCAAATTCGTGAAGAGCTGACAGTACAGGCCAAAATCCGAATGGGGCCGGAAGACTGGGCCAACTTCAAAAGCGCCAGCAGTTGCTGGATTTGCGAAAAGAGCCTGTTTATTCCTGAGTACCTGGACTCGGCGGGGGGTTAGGACGAAAACACGGGGCATTACAAAGGTCAGGCCCACAAATTTGCCGCTGGCAAGCGTCTTGCAAAATTGCGCTAAACCGGCTGACCGTGGCGCAAATTTATCGGCGGATTTCTGGAGCGCCGAACAAAAGGGAGCAGGTCGCCGAGCCGTACCAGGTAAAGTGCCTGTTATATCCAGAGCCGCTGCTCCGTGGAAATCACCGAGAGGCTGTAAAAGACCATTGTCACATTTCGGGGAAGTACCGTGGCGCGGCACACTGGGGGTGCGACAAAACGCTGCGGCTGAATGTGAAAACGCTGAAGATCCCGGTGGTTTTCCACAACCTGCAGGGCTACGACGCGCATTTGATTATGCAGGCGATGGCCAAAACCGACAAAAAGAAGGAGCTTAGCTGGATTGCGAAGAACGTAGAAAAGTACATTTCTTTCGAGTACGGAGGGCTCAAGTTCATCGACAGTTACGCGTTCATTGCGGCCGGCCTGAACATTTTGGTGAAAACAACTCCGGCGGAAAGGTTGGAGAAAACCGCGAGATTGGCGAAGGGCCTGGGGGCCCCATTCGAGTTATTAGTACAAAAAGGCGTCTACCCGTGCGAGTACGTGGACGATTTCGAGAAGTTCAGGGAAACGTCGCTGCGGCCAAAAGAAAGTTTCTACAGCACGTTGGTGGGCCAAGGGATCGGGGAAAAAGAGTGGGCGCACAGGCGGGCGGCATGGGAAGCGTTCGGTTGCCAAACCCTGGGCGACTATCACGACGTGTACATGCAAAAGGACGTGGCGCTGCTGGCGGACGTTTTCGAAAACGTCAGGCAAATATGTCTGGAGAAGTAGAGCCTAGACCCGGCGCACTACTTAACAGGCCCCGGGCTAGCGTGGGACGCCTTGCTGAAAAAGTCAGGGGCAGAGCTGGAGCTGCTGACGGACTACGACAGGCACTTTTTTGTCGAAAAGGGCCTGAGAGGGGGGATTTCGATGGCGAGCAGGAGGTTCCCTAAAGCCAACAACGTGTACGTGCCAGGTTACGACGAGTCGCTGCCGGGAAAGCACATCATTTACCTGGACGCGAACAACCTTTACGGCTGGGCGATGAGCTAGCCGTTGCCGATAAGAAACTTCAAGTGGTGCAAGCGGCTGTTCAGCGAAGAGGATGTTCGAGCGCTGGGGCCGAGCGCAAAGAAGGGCTACATTCCGGAGGTCGATCTGGAGTACCCGCGAGAACTGCACGAGGCGCACAACGCTTTCCCGCTAGCTCCGGAAAAAAGGCGGGTGCAGAAAGAGTGGCTCTTGCCGTACCATAACCGGCTGTTAGAAAAGCTGGGCCACGGGGTGCCGCAGGCGCAAAAGCTGCTGTTGACGCTTCAGGACAAAAAAAACACATCGTCCATTACAGGACGCTCCAGTTGAACTTGTCGCTGTGGCTGAGGGTGAAAAAGGTCCACAGGGTCCTCGAGTTCGAGCAAGAGTGCTGGATGAGGTCCTACATCGAGATGAACACCGCGTTCCGGAAAAAGACGAAGATCAATTTCAAGAAGGACTTTTACAAGCTGATGAACAATGCAGTTTTCGGGAAAACGATGGAAAACCTGCGGAAAAGGACGGAGATCAAGCTGGTCCGTCCGGGCGAGGAAAAAAAGATCAGAAAGCTGGTGACGAGCCCGCTGTTCGCAGGGAAAAGGAGATGGAAAACGGCTTTGCGGCTGTGCACATGCACAAAAGCCGTTTGAAACTGAACAAGCCGGCCTACACGGGCATTTCTACACTGGAAAACAGCAAAATCCTGATGTACGGTTTCTACTACAATTTCCTGAGAAAAGAGTACGGCGGCCGCTGAGAGCTGCTGTAAAACGGAAACGGAAGGCGTTTACGCGGACATGGTCAAAGATGCGCACCTTTACGACACGAGCGACTACCCGCCAAACCACCCGGCGTTTTCGGAGAAAAACAAGAAAGTTTTGGGGAAAATGAAAGACGAGATGATGGGGCAGCCGTTAGCGGAGGTCGTTTGTCTCAGACTGAAAATGTACTCATTTCTCCGGGCGGACGACGTCGTGCGCAAAAAGGCAAAAGGAGCGAAAAAAAAAAGCGTGGTGGCGAAGGAGATCCGGCACGAGCATTACAAGGAAACCCTTTTCAGCGAGACGGAAAAAACGCACAGCATGAACTTTCTTCGAAGCGAAAAACACGAGATTTAGGGGGTTAGGGTGGACAAAACGTCGCTGTCGCCGATTGATACGAAAAGGTGGATTGCAGACGACGGGGTGAACACGAGGGCCTACGGGTTCAACCCGCCGCCGCAATTTACGGAAGAAGAGGTGGCAAAAATACTTTAATTATTTAGGCCTAGGGGCCCTTTCCCACCTTCCGTTGGGAGACAGTGTTTGCGGCGGCTGTCTGTCGACGGGGGTGGAAGAGGTCTGCGACGGCTTGGGCGGAAGGGCTTTGCCCCTACTCTTCATCATCACTTTCATAACGTTCATCTTTGAAACAATCAGGGTTAGTGTTAACTTTAAGGCCGGGGAAATGCTTGCTTAAAATTATTTTTACGGACTAGAGAATCGCCTAGAACGTCATTTTCATGAGTTCGTATTTGCTCCCATTTGGTCACAAAAGACGGCAGTCCGAGTGTTTTTTGAGAAAAAGGGGTCAATGCGCCCGGCCGTATCGGCATCGATGGTTTCAACAACCAGAACGTATTTAAAAGGGCCGTCGAAACAGTTCTTGTACGCCCGGTGCGTTAGCCTTTTCGTGAGGTCTTTTGTTCGGCCGACTTTGTAGCAACGGCCTGCACCGTCGACGGCGTCGAGGAAGTAGTGGTGGGCAAGGTAAAAGCCAGGGTTTGCCATTTTGCTAATGAAGCCTTTTTTCAAATGGCCAACCGCCGAGGGGGCAGCTGTGTGTCTGGAGGGATAACCAGCAGTTCTTCGCGCACGAAACTTCGCTTTGGGCCGTCACGCAAATAGTACATAACCGGCGTATCGGGTTTTTGGACCATCCTTTCAATGTTGAAAACTTTCAAAGACCAGCCGGGGTCGGTTGCGCTTTTTGTGCCGCCCTCCTGCTCGCTGGGTTGGTCAAGATAGCGAACGCGGACGGTGAAGGGGAGTTTTTTTTTTCTTTCATCCCCACAGGCCAGTGGTAGGTTGACGACGGTTTTGCAAAAACAGACTTTTCTTTGATAGCTTCGGCGGGTTTTCTGCCGGTGCGTCTTGTTTTTTCGTTGTTGATCGCCGCAACGACCTTGGGCAGACGTTTCACCCACGTGGTGGACTGTTTCCCTTCAGGCAGCAGCATTTCGACGGCGTACTGGTGGCCGAGCAGGCGCTCGGCCAGGGTGCGGTTGAATCGTTCGACAATGGCCTGGTTGCGGTGAGGCTCCGGTTGCTCGCGTCGAATAAAAGTTTTGTGTTTTTCCATCTCTTTGGAAACAGCGCCCATGAACTCGCGCCCTGGGTCGACCTGGAGCATTTCAGTCCATGTCAGAGGGCTGCGCTTGTAGATTTTCTGAAAAGCCTGCGCGACCTCGTCGGAGGTTTTCGAGGTCAATGGTTCGGCCTCTTTGTAGCGCCTGGCGACGTCGGCGACGGTCAGAGCGTACTTGAAAACTTTGCGCCCGCGCGGTAGCTTGTCATGAGGCAAAAAAAGAAGGTCAGCTTGGTGCACCTTGTTGAGCGTTCGCACGTCAAATTTAGGCCGAGGAACGTGATGCGGTGGGGAAAGGTAAACCTGTCAAAGTACCTGCTTTGCAAGCCATTTTTTTGCGGTGTCTTCAGAGACCTTGGCTGCCTCAGCCAGCTTTTTTATCGCGGCGCTCCCTTTCCAGTAGCCGCCGGGGCTGTAGTAGGTCTTGGCGAGTCTGTCGTCCATATATGAGGAAGGGCAAGTGTTTCAATTCTTTGTCCTTTCTCCCGACGGGGTGTGAGACCGGGCCCCCATCAAAGGAAACAAAACGCGGCGTAGCCAATGGCGAGGGTCCCAGCGCCTAAAAAAACCAGCTCGCCGTTTGTCTGCTTCGCGCTCAGCTGATAGAAATCAGAAAACTTTGGGATGGGCCTGGTTGTAGAGCTTGAAAGCATAGTCGGTGTTGGTAAAATTCTGCTTGGCGTGCGCGTGAATCTCAGCATTCGTCTCGATCCAGTGGAGGAGCTGGGTGCGATCGCGGGAGTATTTGTTGTAGGCCACCTGGTGGGCCTCGAGAGCTTTGTGGTTGCGCTTTTTTTCGTCCAGCGCGGCTTGGCTACTATCCCCGCCGAGCGCTCTCGCGAGATAATTGCTGCCAATGAAGGTCTCGGCGTTTAGCACGGCCCCGCCAACCATGATCGCGATGCTCGCCATATTCACAGATTTTAGTTTTCAATGGGGCTTGGCCCACACCCCATCGGGTCCTCTTCATCGGACTCGTCGTGATATTTTTCGCCACAACCCGTACATGTTTGCTCGAAAATATCAGAAAATATGTAATCTATTAAAAAGCAGAGGAATAAAAACTCGCTCACACCCATTGAAAACGCTAAACTATCTCGAAATAGGTATCCCGGTGCAATGGAGAAAAAATACATTACGCCCACACCCGATAAAAATGCCAAAACTTTTTCCTTGGATCGAAGCTGAATGACAACATTCACCATCGTTGGGTATGCAAAGCTGCATATTTTTAATTGCAAGTGCGGACGGGTGTGGGCACTCGGTGCGGGGTTCAGCCCGCTCATTCCAGGTCCTTGAGTTCGATATTTTCAGCGGCATCGATCATGAGGGCTTTGGCGCGAAGAAAAGCTTTTTGCTCCAGAGCGCGATCATGAAAATGATCGGTGTCGATTTTTCTGATGGCCTTGATCATTTCCTTTTTTGCGTACACCACTTCCCTGGGATATTCTGGGTATAAATAATCACTTACCCATTCTGCTATTTTAAACGAAAAGTCGCAATAAAGTCTAAATAAGGCCAACGCGACAATTACATGCTTGGCGATTTCTCCGGGGCCGAAATCATTTGATTGCGGCTCGGCGGTCAGGGTCTCGGCGGTTTGTGGCTAAACGGGGGCCTTGTCAAATTGCAACTGAACCAGGGATTTGGCTTGAGGCTGAACGGTCACGGCGGTTTGCGCCTGAACAGAAACGGTCTCGTCGGTTTGCGGCTGAACGTTTGTGGATATAGCGGGTTCTATTAAGCGGCAAATATTTTTTTTAATTGCCGGCCTGGCCTCACACCCCCCGTCGGGAGACTTCATGTTGTCAGGGAGGATTTTCTTGTCCGTGAGATTCTGTTTCAGCGCAATGCTGGCCACCGTAATGGCGGTAAACTTTACGTAGTTCATTGCGCTGCTGCTGGGGTCCAATGTGAAATTTTCTTTCACAATTTATTTGCGGCCCAGCCAATGCCAACCGTGATCCCGGTCAATGTTGCCGCATCAAGAACGGTTTTGACAAGCATGTTGTCAGATGACATGGCGTGCTATACAAAATGTTTCAAGTTTCAAGTTTATTAAGTCTTCCAAAAGAATTAGTTACAATGAACACCGCCTGCAAATAGCGAGCTAATCTAGGCAGGTGGTTGTTAAGGACACACAAACACGAATTACTAGTTGAAGGCGTTAAAAAAAGTCGAGTTTAAATACATTATTTGTCAAGAGAGGAAAAAAAGTGTTCAAAAGTGGAGAAAAATAATAAGTTATGATTGAATTATAATTAAGATGCCTTTTTTATTTCAGAAACAAGAGTGCTAGTGTCAGCATAACTGTCCAGACTTTCTAACGTTTCAAATAGTAATGCTTTAATTTTCTTTTTGAATATGTGCTTTGGTAATCTTCGATAGCTTTCGGGAATGCTGTTCCAGATTTTAGCCCCAACGATGGAAAAAGAATTTTTATGATGATTGAGCCTAGAATGATTAATATAGTAGTTCCCAGAAGATGCTGAGCGGGTATTTACGGTTGATCAAATCATCAATCCCTTCCCAGGTCCGCTTGAGGTTGTTTGTATTGTTTATAAAATAATTATGGAAGTAGATTTTTTTACTCAGTCGAGTTAATGTTCAAATTTTATTTCTATATATCTTAAAGAGTTTAATATTACCCCCGTCGAGAAGTTTATTTTTCATTTAAATGGATTTACGAATTCCTTTTGTAATTCAAGGTTTTGAAAAGGATTTAATCTTCCGCCAAGATATTGGTTTTAATGGAGCGTGTTTATTGATCAATTTATTTAATTTATTATAAAAACAAGAGAAAGCCTTATCAATATTAGTTCGATTACAGAAAATTATGTCAACCTAATCAATACGCGACAACTCGCGTATAAAATTTTCCTCAGAAAATTTAGAAAAATCGCGCGCAAGAGGTCTGTCGGGCCAAGTTTAAATGGTAATTTTCCCATGGGGCTGCGCCAGGGGGCTCTGCTCCCTCTCCCCCGCACGGAGTGCCCCACACCCCCGTCGGGAGACCAAAGACCATTATTCCATCTGACGGCAGCCTCTGCGCGGAGCAGTCTCCCGACCGGAGGGGTGGCTTATCCCCGGACTGGGCTGTTCAACCGTTTCCAGAATGGGCTTTGGGGGCATTTCCCCGGTAGGTCGACTTTTGAATGCGGCCTTTAGTTCGTCGCGCTTGTAGTAAATGCCGATCAGCCCAACGACGATGCTACCGACGGTACGCCATTGAGTCGTGCTTAAGACCCCAGAATCGGATTTCGGCTTTCCATGCGCGTTTCCCAACAGAGTGTGGGGCAGAGCCCCCTTTTCTTAAGCAGGTTCCTTGACGGGGGGTTCCACAGCTGCGGTAGGGCTCTTTTTTCGCCTGGGGGCGAGCCCCAATCCCCGCGGCCGTCGCAGACTGGGCTTTAGCCGCCTTTTCTTCGGCTTTTTTCGCCCTTTCTTCAGCATCGGCCAGGGCTTTTTTCCGAGCTTCGCGAGCTTCTTTTGTTTTCTGCGCAGCGGCTTTTCCGGCGGAAACCCTTTTGGGGTCTTTGGGAGGCTTGGTGGCGGCAACTGGAGTAGTTGCTTGTCCTGTCTCCCGACCGGGGTTTCGGACAGAACCCCATTCGGACGGGGTGTTTCCCTCTTCTGCAGATATGGAACTGTGTGTATATTTCTACTTTCAAATGGCTGCGGAATATTCAGGAACTGCTGAGGATTGCTGAGGAAGTGCTGAAGATTGCTGAGGAAGTTCTGAAGATTGTTGTCTCCCGACGGGGGTGTGGGGCACTCCGTGCGGGGGAGAGGGGGCAGAGCCCCCCTGGCGTGGCCCTATCGGTGGCGAAAGTCACGTGCCTTGCAGTGATCAATGCGGTATTGGCCAACGCCAGAAATTGCCAAATTTCAAAGCCAAAATTCTGGAAAGAACTCGATCTCAAGCTGCACCCCATCTTGGGTGTTGACGAGGTGCGTCCCGCTGCCGTGCAGGTCTTGGTCAATCATGGAGCGCAAGTCGATCAAAACCCCGAACTTGTCAAGTGCGGCTTTTTGTCCTTCTTTTTCAGGAAAAAGTGGCTGGTCTCTTTTCAGAAATCTTCCGCATGCAGCCAGTCGTTGTACAGCTGGTTGGGCGAGCCGTTGATCGTGACGGCAATTTTGGAGATGTCGGGGTTAAAGTATTTTTGTGAATCTCGGGTGCCGAGTGCGTACGGCTCGATAAATAGAAGAAGGATGCCTTTCAACGAGCGCCTTTCGGGGTTGACCCGGAGGTTATTCTGCGTATCACTGCCCCACGCGATTTTTTATGACTCTGTTCCGCTGCACGTGGTCGTACAAAAACTCTTTCCCCGTTAAATAGATGCTGTTCACTTCGCCCGCCAGCGTTTTGCTTCGGATCATTGGTACTCGAGCTGGATGTTTTTGAGCTTGTAGGTCAGCTTTGTCGCGTCCGAGCCGCGGACCGCGTGCCCCGGATCGGCCAAAGTCAGTTCGAACAACAAGTCGTTGTACAAAGCCTGCGGGTAGAAAATGCCGTGGTCGAACTAAAACGCAGCTTGGAGGCTGAGAGACGGCAGCTAAAAGAGACGCAAAAAATGGATGCATAACTTGATAGCCGAAACCTAGCTTCGCAAAAACTCGAAAACCATCTTGCCAGAACAAAAGCCCAACGTAAGCAGTTGGAGGATGATGGAGGCCCTGCAATCGAAAACCAACCAGAAATCGAAAGGAAAAAAATCCTGGAAAAGAATCTGCAAAGGGACATTGCTGAAGAGAAGAAAAAGATCGCTGACCTCCAAAAACAAAACAAAACCAAGGCAAGGGTGGAGAAAACCATTGAAGAGAAGACCGCACAGCTTGCGAAAATGAAGAAACGAACGGCTGCCTTGGAAAACGCCCTCAACAGCACACAACCTCTCGATGACTCAACCAACAGGAAACTGAGCTGAAAGAAAAAATCGAAAACGACCAGGCGATAATCGATGATCTCGATGCCTCTCCTTCTGCCAAAGAAGCAGCAAGAGAAACAGTGGCTGACAACCAAGAAGAGGAATTCGCGCGTTTGCAAACGCAAATTGCGGAAAGAGAAAACGCTCTCCCCCTCGGCGAACGGGTGAAGGAGATCTTCAAAAAATACGGCTTGACCGTTACCGCGATCGTTCTCGCTGCGGGTGCCACGATCGGGACCGTCGTCGGCGTGATCAATTCGCTGAAAGCCTTGGGCAACGGGATGGCGAACGGGCTAAAAACGATCGGCCAAAAAACAGCTTCGCTTTTGCCCTGCCTGCTCGGTTCGATCGTTTCTTTCCTTTTCAAAACCGCCGGCCTGGCCATTGGGTTTCTGGCTGAGCACACGTGGCTGCTAATTTTGGCCCTCGTCGCTTTCTCAATCGAGCGCTATGCCAAACGCGCCTAGCTTTTGCGCTTGGCCCAAAAGAAAAAACCCGCAAGC
>OX419347.1:8772164-8782164 GCA_948470475.1 Galaxea fascicularis
ATACTTAAGAGCCTCAATTCCATGTATTGTGATGAAATGGAGGCTGACGAAATCCAATATGGCCGCGCCCATGGCTTGATGATTTCTTCTTTTGTATCTCAAACAAGCAATTTCTATCTTGGTAAAGCCACTTATACGCTAATTTTGCTGGCAGTATTCTAATAATTTTCCATTTTTTGTACCGAAATGATATTTTTTCTCGTCACTTTTTTGACAAAACCAGACTTCTTTATTATTATAACTGAAGTATGTTATGGTTTAAAGCATTTTGAAACGTATCGTTAAGGTAATAAGTATGAATACCGTGGAATGCTTTTTGCTAATTAGCAAGATATTACAGCGATGGTAATTTTTAAGAAAAATTGCACCTGTAGTTCTTTCAGTTTAGTATTCAGCCGAGTATTCCACGGTTCTTTGGTTGCTTAAACGTGTTAGAAAGGACAAAAAACATTCTCACTGTGTTGTTAACAGTGTAGGATGTGACCAATCTCTGAGAAATATAAGACCGGTAGGAGCTCGAGTCATTTGTTGTTGGAATGAGCATAGTTCGAGTGCTAAAAAAGCAAATGAAGTAAACCCTGTTTAATTTTTGCTTTTCATGTTAGCTCATATGGCTAGTCAAAGAGAGGATAACGAGGATTTCCTGCCGGGAATAAAACGAAAAAGGATAGAAGAGACATCACCATCACAGAAATGTATTATCTGCCAGGACATTCATGGTGAGAATCTCAGGAAAGGCAAGGCTATCGCAACTTTCGTTCGTGCTGTAAGGCGCCGTAGGCCTGAAGTTTATAGTAGGCTTTCTGGAGAGGTAGATGATCTTGCCAAACAAGATGTATACTGGCACTCGTCTTGTTACTCTAGCTACACAAGCGAGCAGAATATCTGCTACGCTACTGCAGCTCAGCATCATAGTGATGAAGAGGTCTTAGGCAGCAAAGGAAAGGAAATTCAATCAAGAACATCCCGTTCAAGTGTTAACCCCACTGACTGGTCAAAATGTTTGTTTTGTCGTAATAAGACACACAAAAAAGTAGCAGTGATGTACAATGTCTGCACTTTTGAAGCCAGTGAAAGAATCAGGAAAGCCGCCGAGGTAAAAGGCGATGAGCGAATGTTGCATTGTCTCCTTAGTGTAAATAACGATTTAATTGCCGCCGAAGCCAAATATCACAAAGATTGTCTTTCCTCTTACGTGAGCAAATCCAGCTTAAAGCATCAAGGGTTTGATGATGGCGTGTCTGTGCATGAAGCCGCTTTCAAAGAGCTTGCACAAAGTATTGGTCACTGCATCCTTGAAGAAGGTAAAGCATACGACATGTCAAGTCTTTTGCTAAAGTATCAAGATATTTTGAAAGAACGTGGAGTTGATGGTGCAAGCTACACTAAGCATCGCTTGAAAGAACGCTTGAAGAGATACTTCAGGTGTGACAACAAAGCCAACAAGCCAACAAGTGCAAATCAGAAATTGTCTACTCTGGTGCTTTGTCTATTCATGATCTTATAAACGAATCAGCAGCGAGCAAGATGAAGACCACAGCCTCTAATTCTGGGAATTACGAATCAGCTGACTACCAGCAGATAAGGAGTGTTGCAGGCCGCATAAGAGAGGAGATCAGGAAGAGCAATGGAATCAAATTGCGTCCACTTGATGTCAAGGAAATATGCTTGGAGACCGCAAGGAAAATTGTCCCCCCCCCCCCCCCATTCTGTACCTGCTGTTACGTGAGATCATCTGTCAGAGTGAGATAAAAGAGCCTGAGATTTCAACTGCGTGTATAAGAATTGAAGATGAGCGCAAAGTGTTAACTATCTTTCAAGACATTATCCACTCAGCCTCAAACACTAGAGTGAAACTTCCCAAGCAAATAGGTCTGGCCATGGCTGTACACCACCTCACGGGCTCAAAGGTGTTGATTACCCTGCTAAATCGCATGGGACATTGCTCGTCCTACCGTGAAGTACAAGAAGTTGATACCAGTCTGGCAATGGAAGTGACTGCCACGGCAGAGCAATTTGGAACAGTCGTGCCATCTAATATTTCGCCAGGTCCGTTTATTCAGTTTGCGGCTGATAACAATGACTTAAAGGAGGAAACATTGGATGGGAAAAACACTACACACGCAACAACCATGGTTGTTTATCAGCGAAAGCAATTTGGCCCAGAACTCCCACCCACGGCACAAACTGATCACACAATGCGCAGAAGATCCCTAGAGGCCGCTAATACCTTGTACGACATCCGCGAATGCTGCATGCACGGCAGAAGATTTCTAATTACTGAATACAAAGGGACCATTCAAACGGAGTGGTTTTCCAGTATAAGTAACGAGTTGTCCAACGCAACTGATAGGGATAATATTTGGGTCCTACTTCGCATTGATCCCTCTCACGTGCTTAATACAACAGTTGTAGCGGGAGCGACGCGCCAGCTTGTTCCGAGCTGGAGTGGATTTAACGCATTGTTATTTCCTGATATCCCACGTGTTACCAACATTGCCTATTGTCCGTTACTCGATGCTTCATCTACTGAATTCAGCACAGTGGATACCGTTATGAAGCATGCACAGCAGATTAGCTTGAGTGTTGGACAGTTGGAGTCAGTGATTACGTTCGACTTAGCTATCTATGTTAAGGCGAAACAGATACAGCTTAAGTTTCCCGACGAGTTTTCCGAAACCATTCTTCGTCTTGGTGGTTTCCACATTGCGCTGAATTCTCTCTCTTTCCATCATTGGAAAGAAGTATCAAGGTTCTGGTCTGGATGATCTGTTAATAGAATCTGGAGTGTATGTCGCCGGGACCACATCTGCACTGTTGGCTGGTCGATCTTACAACTGCGGAGTAAGGGCTCACAAACTGTGTTTTGAAGCTTTCTTTCGACAAATGTGGAAAGCTTTCTTGACATGGTGTAGCAGAAGAGAGCAAGCGGAAGGGAGGATTCGGTGAAGACGATGCTCGCAGAATGCAGACAGCAAATAGATTTAAAGAACAGTGGTAGAGCCATTGAGAAGTTTGGAATCCTTCAAGAAGAACTTAAGGACGTCATGAAGTGGTTCAAGGAGGTCAAGGAAGAACAATGCGCTTCGTCGAAGCTTTTCGCGTATTGGGAGGAGTATAACGTTATGGTTAATCTATTGTTACACTTCCTTCAAGCAGAAAGGACGGGAGACTGGAAGCTCCACCTCTCAGCTGTAGCAGCTATGGCACCATATTTCTTTGCCATGGACCGGCACAACTACGCGCGATGGCTCCCAGTTTACCTTGCCGACATGCATCAGATCGAGAACAAGCATCCTAGAGTGTATGTTGAATTTATGAGAGGAAATCATGTTGTCTGTCGATCTAGCCATCCCTTCTCTCAGGTTTCTACAGATATGGCTCTAGAACAATCAATAAATGCAGATTCGAAGGCGAAAGGAGGCATCGTCGGGATTTCAATGAGGCCCGCTGCTCTACGACGTTAGTTCTTGACGAGTCACGAGCGGGCAGCTATCACATCGTCACTGAAGAGCATGTATGCAGTGGTAACAGAAGATCGTTTAGGTGCATCTCACAAGAGTCCTCTAAAAACAGGGTTCTGAGGGATGAAGGGGATGTTCAGAAGTTGATAAACTGCTTTACGTCTAATGTAATGACCGACCCTTTCTCTGATGAAGCAGGAGGAGAACTATTCAATTTTGCTACCGGAGTACTTCTACCAACCAACGTCGTGGATAATTTACTAAGCAGCACCGAGAAAGTCCGAGAGCAGATGGATACGTTTGTTAAACAGCGTCTTGAGACAATTGAAGTTAACTTCTGGGATCCAGTTCCAAACCTAAAGGTTAAGTCTTTGGCCAAGAAAACAAACGTGAAACCAAATGACAAGGTCATCACAGTCAGCGCTGACCGAGATCTCTTTGGAAGACTACTGATTGCCGCAAATACCCGAGAGATCAATCTGAAGGAAGTGTTAAGTTACGAGCTGTCAGCAGTACCATTTGCACTTGCGCATCAAGATGGCAGTATCCGCAAGACCACCAAAAGTGTATTGGCTAAAATGCTTGAAACTCAAGTTGAAGTCCTACCTCGCCTTTCCCCCGCCTCAGCACTTGAAACAGTCCACACACTAGATGGGATGGCAATAGTGCAGATGATGAAGTCCGCTGGGGCTAGCACCTTTGGCCAGCTGGCCTCCAAGTACTACACAGCCATCACAGCACCCTTAGCACAGAGTTCTTGTAAAGAGGTCCACATGGTGTTCGATCAATACTGGGAAACATCTATCAAGGGTGGAGAGCGCTCGTGAAGAGGAAGCTCAAGTTCACTGGAGGTGTACATACACGGCCCTTCCACGCCAATCCCCAAACAGTGGGCCAAGTACATTACAAACCCACAAAACAAGATCAACTTATGTGACTTCCTTACAAATACCATGTGCAGCCGCGGAAAAGAGCAGCTAGCAGATGGAAAGAGAATCGTCATTGGATATGGCTATAAGGACGGCGAGATTGCAGTTTCCATCTCAAACGGAGCGTTAGAATTCACTGAGCCACTTGCATGTTCCCATGAAGAGGCAGATACAAGATTGCTATTGCATGCCAAGCATGCTTCAAGCTCCAGTTCACGGGTTATCATTCAGTCACCTGACACTGACGTGCTGGTTCTGTGCGCAGCACACTTCGAAAGCATTGGCTGTGAGGAGCTTTGGTTCAAGACGGGTGTCCGAGATCACCTCCGTTATGTGCCGGTACATAGACTGAGTGAGAAGCTTGGCCAGAAATTGTGCAGGTGCCTCCAAGCATTCCATGCACTGACGGGGTGTGACACGACAAGTGTATTAGCTGGAGTATCAAAGAAGAAGGCGTGGGAAAGATTAAGCCGCAACGAAGTGCACCAGGACAAACTTGAATTAGTTGGACAGTCGGCTGCTCTTGATGACGTATCCAGAGCAACGTGCGAAGCGTTCATCTGCGACTTATACCCTGCAGTGAAGAAGCAAACCAGCAGTGCAGACGAACTGAGATATGTCATGTTTTGTCAGAAGCGACACAAGAGTGAACTCTTACCTCCTACTTCAGACAGTGTGCTCCAGCATGCAAGAAGAGTCAGCTACCAGGCCTTCATCTGGAGAAATGCTTTGGTAGCAAGACCACGCCTACCCTCCCCAGAAGGAAATGGCTGGGAAAGGATCAACGGTATCTTACAGCCTTGCTATATGACGAAGGCAGCAGCACCAAGCAGCCTCCTTGCACTTACCACCTGCCAATGTAAGAAGTCGGGGTGTCAAAGCAAGTGTTCTTGTGTCCACCTCGGACTGTCTTGTACTGAAGCTTGTTTTTGCATGGCAAACATGGACCTGTGCAAAAATCCACATGGTG
Organism: Galaxea fascicularis; assembly: GCA_948470475.1. NCBI lineage: Eukaryota > Metazoa > Cnidaria > Anthozoa > Scleractinia > Euphylliidae > Galaxea > Galaxea fascicularis. The sequence continues at coordinate 8,777,528 of OX419347.1, forward strand.
CATTCCTGGATGCAAGCGATGAATCTGAAGGCGATTCTGACACTGAGACTGATTAAATGCTCACAGAATGACTCTTACCAGTTTTCTTATATTCCAATGTACAATTGACCGGGATGCCTGTGGTGTCTCACGGAACCCAAAATCTAAGCAGGAAGCGTAGGAAATGAAGAAATGAAGTTTTTTCTTGCCCAAAAGAAACATTAAGTTGCAGGTGAATTTGAATTTAATGACCTTAACACTCTGTAAAGTGTGCCGTACCAAGAAAAAAGTAAAGAGAACTGTCTACCAGTAATACAACGCCTGTTTTATTTGTCTTGTGTCATGTGGTAGGTCACGTGACCTAAGTTATCACCACAGCGGTATTTCTTGTATCCTCAGATAACGTTAACACAAACTTTAGAGTCATGCCGGGACACTTTTAGTAAAAAAATCGTCAGAAAATGCCCATCAGCTTGTTAACTCGCTTTCATGTGACATTAACAGTGACGTCAGAAAACACCCCCTTAACTCAAAACCTATACACAAATCGACCCTACGAACTACCTAGCGTTATTCAGGAGGTGTTGTTCTCTCAAAATCCGTTATCAGACCTTTTCTGTGGTGATGGGAGGGCAAAACCCCTTTTTTCCGGTCTCAGCTCCTGGACTATCATGAAGCTCAGTGAGGAAAAAGTTCTAGCGAGATGCAGTGTCTGCCTCATCTAATAACCTTCGTGCGTATTTATCTCGCCGGGGCTATGAAGTCGACTGTTAGGCGCAGTGAAGGTTATCGTAGAGCTTTGCTTTCGGAGGAGCTTTGCCTCAAAACGTAGGTGTCAGGGTTGATTTGTAAGCGCACATGGTCAAATTATACTTGACTTTTGACCAGGCTAGTAAAAATTTAGCAAGAAACAAGGGCTTGACGGAAGTTCGCTTGAAATCGTTTTTCAACATCCGGGACTTCAAGTAACTGTCAGGCGAGGACAAGATTTGCCTCGGTATTTCTGCGCGAAAACCGTAAGTTTTTCCGGTTTCCCGACTTATTACCGCCCTTGCGGCTTTAGCGATTCTACGCTAGTGATCTGATAAGTGATATGATAATTGGAAGTGTCATAATGTGTGATTTCCGGCCTCAAATCTAGTCGTAACATTTGCCACATGTTTAGGTAGATGTAATTTACCAAGAGCTTGCTGTTATTTGTGTTAGCCACCAGGGAATTCGGTTTAAAACGTTGCTTGATTTCGTGCAAATCGATGCCTCTTTCCGAAGGCAACTTTGCTTTCGGCAAGGCCGACGTTTTGAAGCAAGATTTGGGCAAAACTGACACTACTGCCCACACGATAGTTCAGGTCAGAGGTTACGTCGATTTCATGTCTAATTAGTATAGGTAATCACATGATTCCGAGTGCAATTTGGAATAAATAAGCACGAGTGCAATTTGTGGTCTTCGAAAAAATTTACAAGTGCTTATTTATTCCAAATTGCACGAGAGAAGTCATGTGATTACTTATTAATAATACACTTGAAAAAATAGACTGCTTATAAAGCTTCAAGCCCATACATTGACTACTGAGGTACGCAGAAGGCATTGCCCTCGATCTTCCGAGGAAGTGTTCGATAATCTTCGGAAACCTTCGGTAGTGTTCGGGTGATCATCGGAAATTATCGGAAACATTCGGGTGATGTTCGGAATTCTTCGTGTGCTCTTCGGAAATCTTCGGAAGGTTTCGCACGATATTCGGCGGCCTTCGAAATACATCGGTTGGTCTTTGGAAGTCTTCGAGTCTTCGTTTTAACTTCGGAAATCTTCGTTGTAATTTGCACTGGTGTTACACTTTCTGGACTTTGTTACACTTGAACTGCACTGCTCTCAGCCAATCACAATCGAGTAATTTTTTCAAGTGTATTATTATATAGCAAATAGCCATGTTCTTTTTTTTTCCTTTCGTCGACACTGTAATCTGGTAATAAGCAAAAAGTAAGTGTCCTTGTTGAGCAACGGAGGTAATAGCAAAGGAAGTTCTAAAAAGCCTCGAATTTTCGTCGACCTGGTTTTCATAAGGTCAGTAATATATATATTTAGGCAAACCTAAAAGCGGAGCTCCACAGTTCTTTTTTTATTGTATGGCATTTACCGATAAAATAAAATCAATGCCAGGACTCTAGTAAGGACTTCTGCATTGTGATTATAGTTTTTACTGTTTTGCTGCAGAGCCACAGCCACCATTCAAACATGTGCTAACGTACATTTTCGATTTATCATCGGCCTTTGCCACGTTGGATCAAGGGACTACTGACCAGAGCATAAAGGATTTTACTTCATCACAGTTTAATTACACCCGATTACATTTCAATACAAATGGTGTAAATCTCTAAACTATAGATTAACAGTCCCAGTGTCTCACTTTTAAATTCAACATCACAACCGGTTCTGTGCTTTGGCTAAGTCACAAATTTTCTAACATGTATCGTTGACATTTTAACCTCAACAAACCGAAATATTCCACAACAAAACAAAATGGTAAAACCCCAAAGTGGGTACTCTTCGACACCAACCAAAAAAGAAGGAAAGTACTTTGTTCGCCGTGTTTTGACTATTTTATGGCGTCATTTTTGTGATCTATAAGAGTAAAGACGATAGAAAAGTGCTGTCTGTGTCCATTGTACAATAGCACCGAAAAACATTAAGTGAAAATGACTTTATCTTTTCGCTGTGAAAAGTGGCTGCGGCACAATAAGCCAAGAATCAACTCAGGTGATCAACTACAAATGGTTGAGAATGGTTTTATTCTTGGCTTCGATCAATTACAAATATTTCAAACTACAAACGTTCACTATGAGTCGTGGGCGGTATTATTTTTTACATCACTGTTAATGATAACATCTGATTGGCAATGACAACAGACAAACAAATCGGTTTCAGAAAAAAATTTGTCAAAACATTGAATTAAAGACGAAGTTTTTACTGCAATTAGCCCGTTAAGTCTACGATTTTTTAACTAACAACGAGAATTGCTGTGAGGGACAACATATTGCTGGCATTTCGACCGCTAAAGCTGTTAAAAATCGTGTTTACTTTTGGCAAGGAGTTGTCGCTCTTTACGAGAGTTTTTCGGCCAAATGTGAATCCAGCTCTTGTTTCTAACAAAGCGGAGCCGAGGATTTAAACCGTCCGAACTTCGTTTGGCTTTTCTTCAACCAATTTTGTACCCAAAAATGAGCGACAGCAGGGAAAACGAAGAGTTTTAGGATCCACGAATGAAATATTGGATAGGAAACATTTGGAAAAAACACGAGCATTTTTTAGTCCAAACCAATTTGAGATAAAAGCGTGAAAACAACAAAACGTAAGAAAAAAAAAAACGATACGAATGTTTCTTCGGCGTTTTGGCGTTTCTTGGAAAAATAAGACAAGTAACAAACAAAACTCGTGCAAAACCTAGGCAAATCGCTTGTCCGTGTGTTCTTGACATAAGTATCCGTATAAAAGACAAAACAGGAATACTAAGCTGCGGATGCGGACAGTTTAGGTCAGTCAATAATCACTCCGAACGCAGAGCTGACAAAATAGCCGTCATTTCACACAAAATCATTGCTTTGCTAAGAATTGCGGCGAGGGACAACATGCTGCAACTGTTAAAAATCGCGGATACTTTTGGCATGGAGTTGTTGTTCTTTCAAATGTCAAACTTACCAAGCGGGGCCGAGGTTATAAATCGTCCGGACTTCGCTTGGCTTTTCTTCAACAAATTTTGTGCCCTAAAATGAGCGACAGCAGGAAAAAACGAAACGTTTTAGGATCCAAGATGAAATATTGGGTAGAAAACATTTGGAAAAGACAAGAGTCCAAACCAATTTGAGATGGAAGCGTGAAAACAACAAAACGTAAGAAAAAAGAGACCGATGGGAATGTCTATTCGACGTTTCTCGTACAAATCGGAAAAAATAAGACAAGTAACAAACCGAGACAAATCGCTATTCAATTTTCTTGACATAAATGTCCATATAAAAGACAAAACAGGAGTATTAACCTGTGCACAGTTTAAGTCAGTCAACAATCACTCGGAACGCAGAGCTTAAGCAGAAGCGGTCATTTCACACAAAAGTAAGTCATATTTCGTCTCATGCCTATCAAGGAAGCTTGTTCAATAAAGGATTTTAGCAGCAAAACCGTCCAGTTTAATACATAGCAAGGTCCGAAGACAGCGCATAATTACTGAAACCTTGCCAGACCACACGATCTTTTCTCTTCGTGCAAGCTTATGCAGCCCGTGTTATGCAGGCAAACACGGGGAAAAGCTGAAACTTCCTGACACTTGGTAATGTTTTTACAGCTTGACAAGAGACGCTCTCCAACTTCTCCTTTTCGCTGTTCCTCACTATAATTTCGTCTCCTTTCTCGAGCTTTTTGTTGTTCTTTGTCCTGTTACTTGAGCCCTTTCTTATTCTTTCTCCCGTTGCTCGACAATACAATTCAGCTGGTTTGCTCGTGCTTTTTCTCCCGCCTTTTGTCCCTGATACTCTGCCTGTTTACTCGCGCCCTTTCTTGTTCTTTCTCCCGCTGTTTGTCACTGATATTCCGCCAGCGAATAGACAAAACTGACTTTGTTTTAAAACTGTCTTCAAAATTTGGCCATGCAATTTCCCGCCACAAAAAC
>OX419347.1:8787164-8789664 GCA_948470475.1 Galaxea fascicularis
CAGTGTCATAATTGTAATCTTGGTGTTGCCTCATGGATTAAAGAATGAGGTATATTCCATGGGTGGTCACCTCACCGCTTGTGTAAAGTTTCACTTAAGTCCATTGGACAAGACTGCAATTTTTGACTACCCATCTACTGTGGACTTCAATGGACTCCATTGGACAACATTTCTATCGCCCTGGCGTTGAATTATGTAGACTTCCGGGGTTTTTTTTTTCATGACTAGACTTCCTCCCCCTCCCCTGGCATTAAATTATGTAGAGTTCATCGGACTGTAATTATTGATGACCCGTGTCTCCAGTAGACTCCAATGGACTCCACTGGACAACATTTCTATTCCCCTGGCATTAAATTATGTAGACTTCCATTTTTTTTTTTCACGACTAGACTTCTGGGATGATGCGACTTCCAGTTACGGGTTTGTATGACTAGACTTTTTCTGTGTCCATTCGACTTAAGGTTTTGACGACCAGAATGTGATGGTGTATATCGGACATGAATGGCTAAAGGTTTTGTTTTTGGTGTGAAAAGTGGAGGACTCAATCCAGTTATGCTCGTCTGACAACCTCCCTGTTGCCACGAAAAACCTCAGTGTTAAAGGTCCCTTGTGGGTCTCCATGGAAGGGGTTCCATTCTGGTTTAAGGGTTGTACTGCAGGTGATGGGTATTACTGTTAGGTGTTGTAGAACCACACCTCTCGAAGAACCTCATTTCCTGTTGTCGGGAATGCTTCATATCTTCTCTAAAATTTGTAAAACTACTAAGTACAGTGTAGTAATTGTAGATTAGAGAGTGCATTCCAATCTTGCTAGTTTTGGTAAGTTAAAATAGCAATGTGTGATAGGTTTTGCATTTGAAAGCTGACACCCTGTTTTGTGTCATGGCTGTTGTTGGTTTTGTGTTATTTGTCTGCATAACTCGGTGAGTTAATTTTCTGACCACAAATCATGGCCATTTGCCATCGCCAAGCTACACAACTTGGTGGGTTAAATAATTATATGCATAGTCAGACGAGTAAAATTACACAACCTGACTTCTTGTCCAAAGCGAGTGGATTGAAATCACAGCACCAAACTGCAGCTTTTTTTTTGCACCAGAAGTCATACAGTGTACATCCCTAACACATCAATAAATGTTAACAACAATAGTTTTTAACCCCATTACCTCCAACTCCAAAAAAAAGAGACTAAACTTTCCACTTACCACTTTTGCACACTGTAAACTTCTCCATGCAACTTGAGTGAATGATTCAGAAACGAAACAATCAGATATGCATGTGCTTCACAATGATGTACATATGCTTGGCCCCCGCAGATTGCAGGGGCAGTGATTTCATGATCAATCGGTTGACCCAAAAATCTCAATTTAGTCCGCATTAGAACTGCGTTCTGCAAATGCAATTAATGTTCTTAGGTGGGATTATCATCTAGTACCTTGAAGTTGTTCAACAGCTTTTGCCACCTGATCAGTTTTAGATCTTTTTAGAGAAATGTACGTGTAAGATGTTTCTTTTATGCCAGATAAACTACTAGCACAGTCATCGTGCTAGATAGAAATATGTTTCTTCCTCCAAGTGTCCCAAAAAAGCTGAACCCAACTTACTCAACTAAGGTCTTCTGACTATGTCAGGGGCATAATAGGGCTTCCTCTTGTAATGCACCATGGGCTATGGATCGTGGATCATGTGTCATGGGTCACAGTAGCAAACTTAATTTAAAAAGATGTATACATTCCTGTGGTGAGCAGAAGGTCGCAGTCATGTGTTTTCTGGTTGACAAGAGTCTCTTAAGTTTTAACCAGTGTGTAAAGAAGGTCACTTAATTGACTTTGAAGGGAAAACCAATTTAAGTAGTGGCATTGCAATCTGTGTTGAGCTGTTCTTGCCCCTTTTCATAGGCATCAGTGCTGCTTGCTTTCTTGTTATTGGTGAGGAAACCAATATTAGACTGTATATTTACCACATCAGTGATGTGATCTTCCTTCCAGTTGGCCCTCTGCCTGAGCCATCTCTTCTTTTTCCAACATCTCTGTTTTCAACTTCTCTCTGACAGTCATTTTCTTGAGTAGTGGCACACTTGAGACATTTTACCCAACATGCCCCTTTGATCTCAGCCAAGATTGTTATTGTTCTCTTCTGCTATAAAAAATTTCGATCATACACAGGTGCTTTCACCATACTTTAAACAGGAATACTTTGTTTGCCTGGAACAACCGAGGCAAGAAAACAGCAAATGTTTCCTCCTCAGCCCTGCAATTAAGAAAGACTAGTGCGTAAATTACCTTAGAGAAACGTATGTGAATGTGGAGTACAGGACAATTTGCTGTGGGTTCTCCATGGACACCAGGGGCCCGTAAAAATAATTTGTAGAACACTAAAAATAGGTATGCAACGTAATGTAATGCAATTTATTTAAGGTTGATAGCGTAAGGAGTGGTTGCCCAATCTCCCGAGCCAGGGGCTCATGTATTAAACATTCCAGCATTCTGGATCGAATTGG
>OX419347.1:8797164-8834664 GCA_948470475.1 Galaxea fascicularis
AAAGAACATGCATTGCAGTATTGCCAGTTTCATGAATGTATAAAATTAATGTATGATCAATTGAAACATCAATCTGCTTCTCATAATGGTCAACATAAAAATATTTATTGGAACCTCTTTGTTGTGATTATGCACCGTGGAATGAAATTGCTTTAAGCATAATCATAAATCCTTGACTACTATTAAAAAACAGAAAACCTGAGATTAAATTGGCTAAAAAATTCAATTTTTAACTGTTTTTTTTTTTTTAAACTGCTTCGGTAACAAAACCTCTTGAAGCTAAAACAAAAACGCAGTTCGCTAATCAGTCACTTTGAAGTTCAACAATGTTCTAGTGGGCAAAGTTTGACAGTATTGGTCTCCTGTACACAGTCTTTCCAACTTGAACATCGACAACGTGAACTTTCATCCTTTCCAGGAGAGACCTTAACCACAGGGGCCATCTTCCTCTTGGAGTTTCCATAGACATAGTAGAGATCTTAAGCAACAATATGGGAAGAGACGACGGAGACAGGAAATCTGTGTGAAGTCTGGTGTGAGACGTGCATCGCATTCTTGTTGCTTGGGCATGTGAAGCAACATTGCGACAGCAAGTTCCTGCCAGAATATGAAATGAGAAAATGGTGTGTTTTGCAAAAGGTAGAGATGAGTTAGTGGTACATTATGATCAGGGAACAATAGATAATGATGAATTTGCCCTTTTATGGGAGTAAAACTTCTCAAAGAACCCTTGAATGGATCTAGGCAAGAATCTCACAGCACAGTCTCTCATGCTCTTCAGTCCAGTACATCGCAAAGCTGTTAAAATTTACAAATAAAACAATAATACCTTCATGCTGGTTGTTTTTTCTTTGTCTTTGCCTTTAAGTAATTTGATGGATAACAACAACAACAACAAATTAAGTAAAATAATAAAGGCAAGAGAAAAAAGGTTTATGACTAGAGAAATGTTAACTCTAGAAGGAGACGATACTTGTTGAATTTTGAATTATTTTCGAAGCAAAGAGCATTTATTTTAGAAAATCATGCATTCAAGCATAAAAATACTTTGTACATCAACAAGAATTTGCTTGAATTAGCCACTCATCACTCTGCAAACTTATTGTCATTGTCCTCTTAATTGAACTAAACATCCCTTTTAAGGTATGTGACAGTAGAAGGCAAGTAATTATTCTTTTCTGTGTTTGTTTCTCTATGTTTCTTGCAAAACTGAAAACAAATGACTACACAAGAAGTTGCTCCTATTACAGATGATAAGTAGCACAATCATGATGTACATTTGTGTAACACAGTGAAATTTTACAAAACATACAACTACAGAATGCTTTAGAAAACTTACATCTCATTCTGAAAATAATGTCATTTTTTGTACTAACATAGTGAGAAAAACCAATTTTATGAATTACCCACAATGCCTTGCAAGCATATAAATTTTCAAAAATTACCATAATCAAAGTTAATAACTTCGTATAATCTTGTGGGTTATTCCTATTATTATTTTTTTTATACACTTTTATCATGATAAAGCTAAAAGGTTCACAATGAAGCCATAATTTCCTCATGCTCAATAACTGGAAGTTTATAAATAGCTCCCCCTCTTTTGGTTTCTTTTGACTTTAAGACAAGGTCTGCATATGTGGCGAACAGTTCCAGAAAGGACAGCTGCCTGTTTCCCTGCTTCTAGTTTGAAAGTGAAATCAATCAAGTTCTCCCTGAGGAAAAAGTGTCCCAGTAGCACTTTTTGGCCACAAGAGAAAATTGACCCATAGTCATCCTCAAAGTCACTGTCAAGTGTGACCACACCATTACTAAGAACTTTCAAGAGGTAGTAGTCATAGTGAATGTCGTCATCCGCAGGAACTGCAACAACACTTCCTTCGCCTGTAAGTTCAGCCAGATGAACAGAGTGTTCAATGTCACCCACATCTTCTGTTGATCTTGTTTGTGCTGCACTTGGTTCCCTCTGCAGTTGCACTTCTCTCCAAGGCTCCACCCACCGCTGATTCTCGCACTCATCATACTGCTCCTCTTGACAACTGAAGTAGTAGCAGGCTCTTTCTCTGACGTAAAAATTCAGCTGCTCACTGAAGGCCCTAACAGAATGCAGCTGCTGGATGCCCTTTATGGTTCTGAAGCTTCCATCTGGACGACTGCGTGGAATAGACTGAGCTCCAGATGCTGGGATATGAAAGAACACCCTGCGTTTCAGATCAACTGAATCCTTTTGAGAGGAAAATGAAGAGGAAGAGGGTTCAGAGAAGTTTGTTATTAGGAAGGCACAGAGGTCTTCAGCATTGCTGATTGTTGCATTCCTTCGTAAGACCTCAGATGTAGCTTTTTGCTTGACATGTGATCCTGCAGCATCCTGCTCCCCCTTAGCATGTGATGTTGCAAAGTTTCTTTGCACAACATAGCCCAGATGCTGAAGAGAGCATGATAGATCTTCAAAACAGTGCCTGCTTTTATACTGCCCTGCACACCCATCAGTGAACTCATGCATTTTGGTAATCTGTGTTTCTACTTCGTCTTTCAGATAGGTGGATATTAGCTTCTGTATATGAAGAACTGAGTCATGGTCTTGGGTGACATCATCACTGATAGCAAAGAGGTACTCCTTGATGACTTCTGGTTCTTCTGTTGTGCTGGTAACCCCATCATACTCTAATGAGGCATGCCTATAGAGTACCGTTACATGGATACTAACTTTATCCATGTTGAAATACTGCGATTGTATTTCATCCTGGTACCTACAGGCATAACTCTCAGAGTAGTCATGGATGCATAGGGTATGGTCAAGTGGAAGATGTGTAGTAAGCTGATCACACTGTTCCCTCTACCATTTGGCAAGAAAAGAATGGTAGGGAAATGATTTCAACAGATTACAGAAGTAATCAAATAGTTCCTTTCCATTCGCACCAGTCTTTCCAGTTGGCAGATAATCGTACCATTTCCACTTTACGTTTCCTTCAGGTGAGGTTTCTTTGAGGAAGCAAGGCAAATTTATCCACACCACACTCACTGCATTCTCTCTTAAGGCAGGAAATGTTGTGAAACTTGTTTTCACCTTCCACAGGGCACAGGGTTTCAGAAATAACTTCTCCAAGAGACGAATAAATGGTGGCACCAACCCCGTCTTTTTCTGCAATCTGTGACCAGACTTTCATACAATCTGTGAATAGCATCTGCACTTCAACATGTTGTTGACACATACATGTTTGCCGATCTCTTTCTTTGGCGCCTTTCACAAAAAGGGCTTAAGGGATTCAAACTTTCTTTGCTTGATTTTAACTTGAGGGTGTTCAGCTTGAAACTTCTGAAAAGCCTCTGTGTCAGTTCCAGGACATGCTTAGGGTGCTCAACTGAAACTTTTGGTTAAACGCGTTTTTGCATGACATCATTTTTATTTCCAGTTGGCCTACTAGCCAAGTGTGTCCAAAAGTCATAAACCAGTTTTTTGGTTTCCTCGGATAAAGCATCACGGCGTGTTTGCCGTTTTTTGCTAACCAGCAGGACTCTTCTCCTTTCAGAGTCTTCATCCTTTTCTCAATTGATGTTGAAATGCTGCGTCTGTCAAGTAAAAAAAGCTTAGAAACCGTTTTTCTTGATCGGCTTTTCTTTACCGCCTCCTCAAATGCCAAGGACTTAGCTGCTGTGTAGGCCGCTCTTCCGTAATTTGTCTTGTCAGTTTTGATTGCACTTAATCCTTCGCTGAAATCTTGCGCAACGGCTTTCAAGACTTCTTTCTCTTCTTCTGGAGTTTGCAATGCTCCTTTCTTTATAAGAATCTTCCTTGTTCGGGGACTACTGCTTATATCAAGTACAATTTTGGCTTTTTTGCTTGGTGTGGAAGGCATCGCGTTCTTCACTTTTTCCAAAGCCTGTTTTTTTGCCATTCGGTTTGGAAAACTGTTTTCTTCTTCCCGAGAGTTAGAGCCATCTTCATTTCCTGTAGAGGTTTGGGACGTTTTAATTCTTTCTCTGTACCGTTTTGCTCTTTCCCTTTGTAAGGCTTTTCTCTTCTCATCCTTTTCCAAAGTGTCTTTGTTTTGTTTGAAGCGAGCTTCATTTTTTGTTGCTTTCTTCAGTTTCTTTTTATTGTGCCGTGTTGACCTTCGTTGAGACGTGGAGGTCGAAGATTTTCGCGACTGCCGATACTCCGAATTTTTTCTGATAATCTGCTTCTTGTTTTTCTCATAATACGCTTTGTTCTTTGCCTTCTTTTCGTCTGCCGTTTTCTTTCTCCACTGTTCTATTCTTGACAACTTTTGTTCAGAATCTGAAGCCATTTAAATGTTGATTATACACTTCGCGCACTCCGCAATTGAGAAATTCCCGCGAAAAAGTTTCGACGTGGATTGCAAAACACTCGGTTAAAAACTGGTCAAAGTCCGTGAAAAAAACGGATAAACTGAATAAAAACAAGTTAAGGCCTGGCTGCTAAGTTTTAATTAACGCAAAGGGAACGTTTTGATGGCGAATATTCGCTGTGACGAAGAAGGAGGCATTAAGTTCTTTCGAGCGCAGTAACTACTACTTTGTAACGCTAGGAGGAAAGAAGCGTTTCAGACTGACAAAAAAGTCTTGATCTTCGAAGATATTAATCGTTTCTTTCTGAGATGTAGGGTGTAATTTGTTTATTAGGTGAGCATTCTGTTTTGCATTGGGGAGTGTGATATGAGCTGTCACAAGCAAGGCACCAAGGACATTTTCCGAACGTTCGCTTCATTTATTGTGCAAATTGTAATGGTGGACAACATGTTTAAGACCACGAACAATAACTGCTGTGTTTCGGGTGAATGGAGTTTTTCAGTGAAACTTTCACAAAACAAAGTAAAACAAACGAGCATTCTTCAAGTGTATTTAGTTCTTAATGTTATGCAAACGTTGCGAGCCCACAGTGGAAGGTTTCACGAAACAATGTCAAGGATTACAGGAGCGTGATGGTGAACCTTGTTTTGCTCGTTGTCTTTGTTTCTCTTAGAGGTGAGAAATTAACCACAGTTGTCATTTTGTAAGTTACAATCACTGTATATTTTAAATGTTTTCGAAGTTTCTTCCCGATTAGTAAAGTATAAGTTCCCTAAACAGTGTTGTTGTTGTCATGTTTCTAATTTGCATGTTACGCGTGACGTGCCATTTTTGGTCCTTGACATGAATTCTCAAATACATTTATTCCATTTTTAAGCCACTGTTATTCCTAATTAACCCCGTACAAAATCATTAATATCTAAGAAATATTCCTGCAAAATCTGAGTGGCTTGCGCTTTTTCGTTGAGGAGATATGAGCAGAAATGTTTGCCTAAGATGCAGTTTTCAGAACTGTACGTCACAATTGTGCTACTCATCAGATATGCTTTCATGTCATCTGCTGTACAGAAGACTGCATTTGTTCTGTAAACAAGATCAATGGGCATAGAAAATATAAACATTAGATATCTTAGTTTACCGAGACAATTTCTTTGAGCTTGAGGATTTTTCTGCTTCAGGGACAACGTTCATCTTAAAATTTCTCTAAAACTACTGTAAAACTGAACACTGTAAAGATGAATCTTTATTATTCTTGTAAAAACGCTAGTTGTAGCACAAGATGAAAAAGTTTGGGATGGAAAGCAATGTTGTCCACACAACGTGAGAACAGGGAAAGTGGTATGTTCAAGTTCACACTGCAACCAGGTGGACAATCAGACATGGTTTGATGCTACTCTGGTTTGAAAATTGATGAATGTAACTTAAAAAGTTACAATTCACGACCCAACGTTTCGACACTCCTGTCTAGTGTCTTCATCAGGGGTGATCTAGTGTTGCAAAAAGGACCCTTTTATACGCTTACTAATTAACGACGTTTTGTTTTGATGAGGTGTAAATAGGTGTCAGGTAAAAGGCCGCCATCGTCACGGTTTAAAGGAGCGTGGGCAGAGTTGATGTGCCAAGCTTCCAAACAAAGCCGTTGATGGTACCGCCGGTTAGTGGTGATAATTTTGGAATGATCCCACGCTATTGTATGGTTGGTTTGGCAAGCATGTTCTGACAAAGCGGAATTTTCTTTTTTGCAAAGAAAAACTGCTTTTTGGTGCTCTTTTAAACGCGTGCCAAGCTGACACTTGGTCTGTCCGATGTACTCATGATCACAGTCATTACATGGAATAGACTGGGGAAAAGGGAAAGTGGTGTTGTCGATGTATTCTGCACATGACTGAACCAGAAAATTGACTTCCGGTATGCAGTTCTTGTGTCTAATGTTCTGTTTTTTAAGGTCTCCAATGATCGCGACATCACCAACTTTCAGGTTAGCTTGATCACTGCGCCACTTCTTTCTTGCACCTAGACATGGAACCCACTCTTGCAACCACCTGTGCCAAAAGTGGCACACAAGTTCCTGTACCTGACGCCATCTTCTTCTTGGGTTAAATGGTACTGTATGCTATTGACATAATCTGTTATCTGCTGACTGATGAGTCAGTGGTTGAGAGTTAAGATGGATCTCTTAGCTGTTTTGATCATGATTTGAGAGGATGATGAAAGTGCGATTTTATCCCATGGCTTGTTGTCGTGTCCTGTAGTTCTTTCAACTCATTACTTCCTCTGACAAAGTTACACACAAGATCTTTTGGAAGGCCCCATCGTGACGTTGTCCCATAGAACACATTTAGAAATGAATCAAGGTGAAGGCTTTATGCTACTTCAAGGTGAACAGCCCTAAACCCCATTTAGACACAAAAAAGTTGGCGTGGCACCCGAATTTTCTGGCACTGCACTGGCAAATTTTCGGCATGGCACCCCAAATTATCTACATGTAAATGTATCAGTACCAGACAAAGTTTGGCACTGGTGCCCTAAATTTTAGGAGTGCTGACACTTCCTCACAGAGGTAGTCTTGCAGAGGCACTCTTGGCACCCATAATCGTGGCACAGTGCAGAATCACTGGTGGACTCTGATGACATGCGATCAATTTTCCTGCAGTCACAACCGAGGTGCATGCATTCCCTTTGCAAAAATGGCCACCTCTGAAGCCATAAGCTCACCAAAGAAGAATGGTGGAAAAGAGTGGTCTTGCGAGGCCACATAAACATTGCTGGAATTGTGGGCAAAGGAGTCCATACAATGGTCTTTAGAGCATGCAAAATCGTCGGAAGAAACTTGAGCGGCGTACGAAAATTCTCATACCATTGCCTTTCATCAAAAACTGTGTCTGCCATGTCAATCCAGGCCTGATTACTCGGTCTCATCCACAGGCTTCTTTCTTGGAATAACTACCATCACCATCGCTGCAAATAACCACCTTTTGTTCAGTGCTTTCTTTCTTATTTCACCAGTCGTTTTCATGTGGCCATGTATTTCACCCCTCAATTGTTGGCGATGTTTTATTGGGTCTCCGACCGGTTGGCTCAGTTGGTAGAGTGCCGGACTACCGTGCAGGAGGTCGTGGGTTCAAAGCCCCGGCCGGACCAACACTCAGGGTCTTTAAATAACTGAGGAGAAAGTGCTTCCTTTGCAATGACATCTACAAATGGTTAGACTTTCTAGTCTTCTTGGATAAGGACGACAAAACCGGAGGTCCCGTCTCACAACTCTTCACAATTAACACTCTGTGGGACGTTAAAGAACCACTAGGGACGTAACGAACCCTGGCTGTGACCACCCCTAGTGCTGACCTTGTAGAGGGCCACAAGTTTATTAGTTGCTTCAACTATTCCGTGCCACCCTCTTTAAATAAATAAATAAAGTGTATTACTCCTGTAATGCATAATATAAATATATAAAACAACACATGAAGAAAAGAACAGAAGCAAGACCCAAAAGGGGTAGGTGCTACGGGACTGACATCCCATGTGAGGCACCGCCCCTTGGTTAAGACCTAGGTTAAAAAAAAAACTAAAATAAAAATTAAATGTAATGATAATATTAAATCATGAGTGGCATGGGCACATAGTGACTAGTGTCCATGTGCAGGGGTAATTGATTTCATATACCTGCAACAGGTAAGTGCTCATTAACTTGCAAACAAAAAGTTGAAAGGCAGTAGGCGAGGAAAAGCTAGTTGAGGATGCTAGCTTACAAACATAGTTCCATAGTTATACAATTCTATTAAAGTACAAGGCCTGGAAAGTTGATGTTTTGCAAAAAAAAAGGGGGTGCATAGATTAAAGGAGTTACTTAGTCTTGTACAACCATGGGAAACTTAAGATACATAATTCAGAACATCAACATAAGTACTACAGTAAAGGCATTTCTAAAAAAAAGATAAAATCTGTGAGTTCACGATCTAGAGAAAGTGGAAGTAAGTCTAGTAAAATCAGCTGCTCTTTGTACAACATCTCGTCTCTGCGCATGCATAAAATCCACCTGCTTGCACATCTCTGCACCTGCTCCACCTTAGCATTCAAAAAGACTTGTGTGGTGTGACACAGTTGTGACTTAAACCAAAGACAAATAAAGGGAGTGCCTAACAGAGATGACGGTAAGCAGGGGACAAGTCTGATTTTGCAAGAATCCATGATGCAGTATGCTTATCAAGTCTTTCAAATGTTTGTAAAATTGGTTGCCCATGCAGTGCTCCAGAAGTTTGCTAACAATTGGGAGTAAGGATATAGTACGATAACTTTCCGCAGCTTCTTTAGAATCTTTTTTGTGGATAGGTGTAACATCAGCAGATTTCCATTCACAAGGAATTTGGCCTATGTTCAGTGAGTGATTAAAGAGAGAACACAAGCTGGGTGCTATTTGCTCGCTGCACTCCTTCAGCAAGCAAGCTGGAATTTTGTCTGGACCGCATGCTTTTGTTGTGTCTAGTTCACTCAAACATTCCATTACTTCATCCACTGACACCTTGATCAGTGGTAGAAGAGCTGGTAATATGTTCGCGCTCTGTTTCTCCCCCATCCACCCCCGGCCCCAACAACAGTGATAATGGGTCTCCCATGTACAGTGTGTTTTGAACTTAAATGATCTGGCGGTAAAGAATCAAAGTTTTGTTTTTTTCGGCCATCCCCAATTACCTAAAGATGGATTATCAGGGTTGCCACTAAAAAATTGGAACTGGTCCCAGTACAAGGAATACGTTTTCATTTTGGTCTTGGAAATGGGGAGTGTCATGCTGAAAAATCACCAGTGCAGTGCCAAAAATATAGGGTGCCATGCCGACTTTTTCGTGCATGTAAATGAGGTTCTAGTTTCCAGGCATCTAGCCTCCTCCTTGTTTGGTCTGGAAAGGTCCGCTAAAATCAACAGATATGTGCCTAAATGCTAGTAAGAACTCCTGTGTGCACAACTCTGGCAGAGGGGCCATAATCTGCTTGGCTGGGGAAGCTTTCCTTCTTATACACTGCATACATTCTCTTTCCTGCTCCCTTATAGCCTCTTGCCGAGATTATCTAATACTGGACTGAAAGCTGTGCTAGTACTTGGTTCGTCCCAGCATGTTTGTTTTGCTTATGTGCATGCTTGATTATAAGTGTTGTAATGCAATGGTTGCATGGCAGGATGATGGGATAACCGGTCTCCCATGGCAAACACTGCAAAGCGAAGCCTTCCATCACATCTAAGGATGCCATCATCCAGTACAGGTTTCAGTGGCAGCAGCTTACTCCCACCTGGAGTTCCCTTCCAGCTTTTAGTGCTCGGATCTCTTCTGCAAAGACTTCCCGTTGTGTCTGTCTGATGTATCTCCTTTCTGAAGTTGCAACCTCATCAGGTTTTAAGGCATCTCTGTGGAGATCTGGTAAATGACAGACCTCTTACCAGGTGGGTTATTTTGAAACTTGAGTACATCATCCATAGGACACCACAAAAGGACAAGTGTTTTTAACAGAGGGCAGCTCTCCACTGTTGAGGTCAACTTCAGTCGCACAATCTGAAGTTGGAATACACTGTAAAACTTCTGGTATGTTTGATAACCATTTTCTGCATGCATCCTGGCAGTTTCCGATAGTTTTGACTCTATACCGGTTTTAACATCAGGAACAGAGTCCATATAAAAGTTGTTAACAGTGCAACACCATGCTCGAAACTTTGAAAGGGGGAAAGGGAGGGGGTGTGTATTGTACATGTTTCTCACAGATTTGTTAGCAGCAGAATTTTAGAGAAAGAAAAGATGTTTTTGATTGGGAATGTCTCAACAATTTTGCAACTGGTTGCAGTGCCAAAGTATTTTTTTTAGCAATGCTGATGTACTTGGTGCCTTAGTCCCAATCCAGTGTGTGTTATAATTATCTTTAAGTAAACCATATTTTTTGGTATGCTGAAAATAGAAACACTTAAACCAGGACTGGTTTGCATTAATAATGTTGATTCATATCACAATTTTTATACATGTTGCACGTTTATGGACATTTTTACATACCTGAGAAAGAGGCCACATGTATGTTTTGCTTATCTATCATTGTCTGTTGCCCTTTTCTTTCTTTTATTGTTACACATGGGAATCCTCTGGTGTTTTCAGGGCCATATTCAGACAAGGCCTTATTCAACAAATCAAGACTGCCAATTTGATAAGGCAAACAAGCCCAGTGAGCCCAAAAGGTGTTCGCAATTCCTCATCTCACAGTGTAAAGAGCAGAGATTTATAATGCTCAAGTCCTCCTCCAGTAGGAAATTAAGGTCATCGCAAAGTCCAGAACATCTGAGAAAAGAAAAAGTAACAAAGGTATTTTTAACAATTATTGTAAATGGGTTTGGCTCTCGTTTGAAGTATAAGTTGATTGCTGGCATATTTTGAATATTATATACATGTAATTGAAGTGTATATAGCGGATAGCTGTAGTGGTAGGGCAATGAGACTGCATAAACGTATACAGAGATAATACCCTCATTGTATCTTGTACTGCAATGAGTTCTGGATGCATGTCAGTGTGTTGTGTTAGTTACCTTCCAATGTTTGCTTCTGATCTTAGGCAGTTCAAACAGGCTTCATCTGCATCAGCCCCATGAGAGGTGCATGCCTGTAATTAATGACACAACAAAAAACGTAAAGTACAGTTTGCTTTACAAGCATGAGGTAAGGTAAATAATGATATGCCATCACCCCAGTCTTCTCTCACGGACATATTTGCAAATATCTTCAAAAGTAATGGTCCCTTAATTTAGTTTTGATTTTTCCTGAAACAATTAGCTACTAAGTACTAGACCTATTAACAGAGTTTTCATGTTATTGTCTACGTATCATATTGATCTGCCAAGTAATGTACTGGTGTAGAGGTATATACTTTTTTCCTCAGCCAGTGAATTAGCAATCCTGCCCAATATCTCAATTGTTGGTCAAATTAGCAGACAACACTATCAGTCAACAGTGATTTCTGGGACCTTATTGAGCACTTGAACTACTGATGTTACTGTTAAATATTGAAATTATTAATTTTATCCTTATGGCATCACAAAATACACAACATTCTACAGTACATCATAGATTTTTCCACCCAAAACAAAGTCCTCATCATCTTTTTTGTTAAGCAGAAGCAACAGAGCCTTGTAGTATAGAGTCACTTCAATAAAGAAAAGCATAAAAAAAGACATAAAAAATGTGTTAATACACATGGTGATTTAGAGGACAAAACGATTATTTTTTTTAGCAAGTGACCAGACATCAAGTGAGATAGACATTTCCTACTTTGGTTCTGACACATGTTGCCTACCAGACAAATGTAAAATGTTGAACTGATCATCATATACACAGGAAGAAAGTCACTGTGAATCTCATGTGTAAGGGTTACTGGTGTCACTCTACTGCTTTTCTCGGTATAGAGTGCAATCAGGGTCATTTCCTGTACAAATTAGTACATTCTTTGCTTGTGTTTAGGATAAACTATAACTGTTAATGTTAATAACTATGTTATCCACTTGTGATCCAATGCAATTTAAGTTTTATTTTTCTTGATACATGTACAGAGGGTCCCCTATACCACTTTGGAAAATGCATTCACGTAAAAATATTGAGACTGTTCACACGTTACGGATAATTCTCAAAATTCGTTCATGATCACGATAAAGCAAATGTTGGCAATCATGAATCACGAATGAACAAATAAACTTAAATCACGTTTCACGAGAAAAAAAATAGTCCCAATCACGTTTCACGAAAAAAGTATAGGGGACCCTCTGTACATGGTAGCAACTTTAGTTGAAAAACATTTTGCACACTGTACCTGTAAACTTGATGTTGTACATTTTTCCATCCACCTGAATGTCATATTTTTTAATGCGGTTCTTTTGGCTATTCAGATTTCTTAACAGCTGTTTTAGATTTGCTCTATTTCAGGAGGAAAACAGTATAGTTAAAGGCATTTTAAATTTCTATTTTGGTATGCAAGAGAAGTGATTTGATACAGCAGTTGCCAATAATTGCATGTGATCTTTAAAGGAAAAAAGTGTAGAAAATGAACTGAGGCTCAAAGGACAATATTACCTCTTCCTGTTTGGTGAAGCTTCACAAACATAAGTACAAGGGACTTCTTAACTTGAAATTTAAATCACGAATAGATTATATTGGAAGATTTAATCCAACCAAAGAGCATTCCATGTGTCAAACCCAGGAGAAATTCTAGGAAATCCTATTTTATTTCTTATGACATGAGTGTCAATCTGTAGACAAAAAAAATACATTCTCCTGATGAAACCAAGTATTTCAATCCAGGAGCAGCTTAAAGGAGAACGGAAGGTGAAAACCTAATTATTAAAATGTCGTTCTTACGAAAGCACATGATATGCCGTTAACAAATCGCTATGTTTTAGGGTGTGAACTTACCTTTTAACCTGATTATAACAGCAAAAAGCTCCGTACCAGAACAATTTGAATGTCCGCCATTTTGGAAGCCATGTTGAAGGCTTGGGTGCATGGAATGACGTCACTGCGCACATGGGAGATTGTAGTCAAATCGAATAAAATATAGGACTGTTTGTAGAGCTTGAAATGTTACGTTTGTGTATAACTGAATCTTATGTTGGAGGGTTTACCGAGCTCAACAAAACGTTCGAAATAATTAATGTCACAGCTGGCAAATTATTTCGTGAGCATTTGTGTACATAAGCTTACATGTTATTTAGTTCTCTTGGTGCTCTCATTCCGTGCACTTGACACAAACCCACGATAGCGGTCTCTAGGACTTCCTGTTGTAAACAAATATTTTGAAAGAGAGGGTGCTGTGTTATACTCTAGGAGTCGGTTGATCTGCCTCTATGTCTAAACAAAATTGATATAAGCAGTTATATCGCAACCATTTCGCAGTTAGTCTGCCACGCACGCCACCACAAAATACGGAAAAATCAGTCAATCAGAATCAAACAACACTTTCTTCCCACCGAGTCCATGGCTGTTTATTAGCTTCCTAGTGCCAAAATGATTAACACCTGCGGAATACAAAAGTATTATCACCTGAAATTTTATTTACGGCTTCCTCAATCTCCTTGTAGCATAAACATCCTTTCTCTTGTTGCCCTTCCCAGTTCGCACAACACTCGCATACACATCACGATGTATTTCCTCTTCTGCGCTCATCTTGACTCTCGTCAACATTGTCTTCGTCTGACTCCGAACTGTCTCGCATAGGTTTAAGAGAATAAGGCTCGATCTCAGCCATAATCCAAGCTAAATGAAGTTTCGATAGTCCGTTTCAAGACAAAATTCTTCACAAGTTTTGTTGACCTCAAAAAAGGCCTGTGCAGTGACGTCACAGCATGGCGGCGGGCATTCCTTTTATGGAAGTAACCGGAAAGAAAGATGTCCAAAATGGCGGACGTTCAATTTTGAAAATGACCACGGGTTTTGGACTCTTTTCGTCACCTTCAACAGGCAAAATTCACTTTTTCTTGCTTTTTACTAGAAATCTAAGATATTTCAACAGTTTTAAGCCCCCATATAAAATACGACTCCTAGCCTTCCGTTCTCCTTTAAGAGGCTGTCCGCCTAAGAATCGACCACTTAATTCGCATCCAAATTTCGATTTCCTTCAAAATTTCTACACGAAACAAGGTTGATATAAGGTAAAAGAGATTACATTTCTTTGATCTTTATTATCAATAATAGTCGAGATTTTAAGGAGAATGTGATTGATACCCGAAACCCTCAAATTAGTCCTTTCACGAAACCGAAATTAGTCTTCTTTTGGATGCTTGCTGCTGAGCGTATATTTAGCGTACGAAGATAAGAATTACACCAGCATTAGACACATCATTTTACTTAAAACAAATGGGAAAATCAAACCAGAGTACGGAAAATTACTAAAATTGTAGTCACTTAAACAGGACAATGTCAAGGCCATTTTCAAAAAGTGGGCCAAGTGGTATAGTGAAAAGCAAAATTTCTCATTATTCTGACTTATTCAGAGAACCTCTTCCTGAAACCATGAAATAAAATTTATCGGCATTCTTCCATGTGAAGAGTTACGATCGTAATAAAATGACACAAATTCGCCATTTGGCGATCCACCGCAGTGTGAAGCCACCTGAGCAACGGATTGGTTTTAGCTTATGTTTTCTGATTGTTGTAGCTCAAATATCAGTTTAAATTGATAGATGTAGCATAAGTAATGGCTGATAACAAAAGTAGCATTCGGTGTAAAACTTACCCTAGACAAGTCTTAAAACTATCCATTGAACGTGAAGTCGATGTGTTTGAGTGTAACTCACGACTCGTACTGACTTTGCCACCTGAAAACCCGCCGTAAAAGGAAAGCAAAATCCCGAGACTTTCCTCGATTATACAGTAATCAATTCATTGATATTTTACCCAAATGCAAACTTCTGTCTCTGAAGAGAAGTCAATCATTTCATCGAGCTTGTACTCATAAATCACGGTAAAATCGGTGAAATATTATTTTGTTTTGACCTGTCACACTGCTGACAAATATTGCAGTCATTACATCAGCAGTGAAAGGGGGATGGGGGTAAAGAGGGTCACACATTTATTTTTATTTTTCCTATTCTTATTTTTTCATCAGGCTAGTTTCGGTCCAAAAACAAACTTTTAGCAGTCTCTGTGGTCTGATAGATATCATGTAAATTTCTTTCTGATATAGAGACCAACACAACATAGTAATCAACAGTGGCATCTCACATAAGCTTTGTGTACTGAAATTCACATCTGCATGTTCACTATATTAAGGCACCACCAGAAACATAGGCTTCTGGGACCACTATAATTACATCGTCAATATGGCTGAATTTCAAGGAATCGAGACGTTGTTCAGGCCCTTCAAAACACGGACATTTCTGCACAAAAGCGGCCAAGTGTTCCACCAAATCTTTTTTTCTGTCCTTTGATTTCAATAAAATATCAAAGTTTTTCAGGATGGCTTTCAACATGACAACATTAAATTTTGACAGTTTGCTGCTCTTGCAGTACTCACAAAGGTTTTAAACGTCGTAACAAATTGGATGGCGAAGACCAATCTCTTCAATAATGCTGTTTATAAGTAGTTGCCTACTGTTTTCTTCTTGCTCTCCTAGTATGTCCTCAAGTTCCGCCCTGTCATCCACATCACATCATCCTGTCCTTTCCTCTTTGCAGAAGCCAGCCAGGAGAAGTAGCTTTTAATCTGATTTTTCATCTCGGGTGTTTCTTATGTCGGCTGAAACTTGATTGGAACCTGCCTTCAAGCCTGTTTTTTCACCAAGGTTGAACTTTGCATCCAAATATGCCTTAACCTTTGGAGTAAAACGCATTCAAACACGAGGCTTTGAAAGAGCCCATTCTTGGCTCAGATCTGAAGGCAGCGTATCTGCAGTTTCTTCTGAGCTGCGAATGCCACTGCCACTTGTACTACCATCTGCTTGTACTGGATCAACTGTGGAAAAACGCTGGGCCCATTCTCTCTTTATGTGGCCGTAAAAGCTTTTGGACACAGGCCTATTTCCATGATTTCCGATTTCAGATTTCAGCATGTATTTCAAGCTCACAGAAGCTCTTGAAAACCTTTTGACACCCAGGTTCTGGACATTGCCTCTTTGCTACTCTACAACTACATCATCAAAAGGAATTAGTTTTCCCGGTCCTATGTCGTATGCTCTCCAAACGTGAAGGCCTTTGTCATCCCACGTGAAGTTATGGCGCTCGCTAAAGCCATCAATTTTGTTTACCTTAAGATTATTCTTTTTCTTGTCGGTGGAGCACACAGATGCACTTACCCCACGGACTGGCCTCTCAAGAAGAGCAGTGCGCATGTTTGCCACGTCGTTGATGTCATGCCCTTCGTCACAATAGCAACGAATTGAACTCATCATTGGGCACAAAATTCTGTCACATACATCCTTGCCATAGGCGGCTCGGAGTAGTCATAACGTTTTGCCTGAACACTTAACCTCAGCCCAACGTCTTTCAAAGATGCAATGAGGGCATTGTTATGATAGCATCCCGCCTCATCCAATCAAAGAAACACGCTGTTAATCAAGGGCTTCGATGCCAAGATATTCTTTAGAAGATTCTCAAAAATAGAGCAGCCTGCAAACCAGTCCTGCTGGCAATAATCAAACCGGTGGGCGTACGTTTGGACTTCCACGTCACTGGATGCATCTTGTTTAAAAATGACGGTTGAGACGTGCCAGCTGATACCTCTTTCAGCAAACCAGTCTGACTGCTTCTCGCTGTACTTCATTTGCAAGAATTTCATCGCCCAATCCATTACTACCAAGGCAGAGCTATCGTTAAGATTGCTTATGATGTTTTGCTTTGCCTTGTCTTGATTCACCGATCACAAAATGTGGGCTTTCCACTAAAGAATATCAGTTCTGGCCTGTTCAAAGTCATACACGAGGTCCTTCTCAACTGGGTCACTTAAAGCAAATTTTCGGCAGCGATCTTTGCAAGGTGAGCTCTCTTCGGTGCAGTGGACTCGGTAATCAGTCTTTACACATCATTTTCCCTCTTGCAGTCTTCGTTGTGCACGTATGCACCACTCCCTGTCACTCCCTTTTTCCTTGAGATCGTCTACAATTCTCTCCATTGTTTGAAAACCCGAAGCACTATCAGCAGCGATATTATTGTAATAACCAGCCATGAGCTTGATTGAACATGCACACATTTAATACAGTACATAAAATCAAGGTACAGATCATGTGACCACCGTGTGACATACGTAATGTCACGCCTGACTGTCGCGCGAGTGACTAGTCACATCATTACATTCCTCCCCTTCAAGATCACAACTTAAGGATCCGCAACAAAGAAAAAAAAAAAAAAACGAACCCTTCCAACAGCAAATACATTAACAAAAAGGAGCACGTCATTTCAGTTCAAAATCAAAGTCAGCACTGATAGTCCTCCAAATATGCAGGTCGAACACATCTCCACAAAGGATGTGACTGCTAAGGGCTAAGGTTCACAGATGACTCAGTAGATGCTGCGAATGGGAACTTGAGGATATCTGGTGGATCACTACTGCCAGGGGTAGGCAAAGTGGCAAAAGAATCAGAAACGCCCATTGGTACTATCTCTGGTATGTCACTGGCAACTGACTCCGGCACGACTTCCTTCCCACAGACTAACAGTTGTCAGACTCTAACAGTCGGACAACTGTCCCATTATCCAACTGAATTCGGGCTGACACTGGACCTGTTTTCCCAACCATGGTACCAGGCATCCAGGTCTTCTTGTAATGGAAATCTTTAGCATACACAGCTTGACCTTCCTCAATGGTCCTCTCTCTTGCATGGTAGTCATGTGTTGCCTTCTGTTGAGACTATTTGCTCCTGACACGATCTGCTACAGTAGGAAGCATCCGATCAAGCTGGGTGTGCAACTTCCTCTTTATCAGTAACTCTGCTGGTGGAACGCCTGTGGTACTGTGAGGGGTTGTTCGGTAACTGAGGAGAAATCGAGATAACTTTGTTTGAATGGTTCCCTCCTCCATCTTCTCGAAACCTTCTTTGAATATTCGCACAGCCTGTTCTGCCAACCCGTTTGAGGCAGGGTGGTATGGCGCCACCTTGATGTGTCTAATGCCGTTCCTCTTCATAAACTCATAGAGTTCTGTGTTGCTGGTAGGCCATGAGTCGCAAACATTTCTCTGAGCTTTTCAATAGTAGCACTGGACGTAGTAGACTTCATACAGTGTACTTCCAGCCATTTTGAGTAGGCATCTACCACAACAAGGAACATCTCTCCTTTGTAAGGACCAGCATAGTCAACATGAATTATTGACCATGGAAGTCCCAGCCACTCCCAGGGGTGTAGGGGTGCTTCAGCCGGTGTGCTCTGGTTTGCTTGACACTTGTCGCAGTCCTTGACTTTCTTCAAAACATCTTGATCCAGTCCCGGCCACCAGACATAGCTTTGGGCAAGTGCTTTCATATGAGATTCGCCTGGGTGGGCCTCATGCAGCTCAGTGAGTACTTTAGACCTCCCCTGTGGGGGTACGATCACTCTGGTTCCCCACATAACACAGCCATCTTCCACACTCAACTCTGTCCGCTTAGAGTAGTAAGGTTGCAGCTCTCCTGAGTTTGCAGTCTTGGGCCATCCTTCTAGGGTGTAGCAGAGCACCTGTGAGAGTACTGGATCCCGTTTGGTCCATTCCTTGATGTGCCTACTGTGTACTGGAGTACCTTTCAAATGTTCCATTAACAAAATTGTTTCACCTGGTATTGGAACTGAATCAGGCATCTCAGGTAAGGGGAGTCTGCTTAGACCATCAGCATTACCATTCGTCTGGCCGGCTTTGTACAATATCTTGTACTCGTATGCTTACAAGGTTAGAGCCCATCGCTGGATGCATGGTGCTGCCTGGGTAGAAATTCCTTTTCTTTCACTCAACATGATAAAACATTGCTGATAGTCAGCTTGGCTTGTTGTTTTGCAATCCTGGTAAACAGTTACAGATATTCAACTTTAATAAGTGAAAAAAAGGGGAAAAACAGGTAAATTACATTCGTGTTTATTAAATAACTGAGTTACTACATTGGTCGATAGGTGTGTTTAGATGAGAGTATGTGTACGCTGTTGTGACGTTTTAAGATTATTTTTTAAATGCATACAACACTTTTGTGTTTACATAGCCTCATCTAAACACTCGGGGGGCTCGGAGAATTCTCATGTTTAGATGAGGCTATGTATACACAAAAAAAAATTGCTCAATTGCTTAAATATAAGACTTTTCACTATGTTTATGTAGTACCTGTTGCAACTTTTGACTGATGGGAGGCTCATCTTCTGAAAAATTTTGCAGCCACTTCGCTCCCTCCAATTTTTCCTTATGTTTTTTTCGGCATGTTGTACAGATTGCTAACCAAAAACAAAACAAAAAATGAGGTAAATAACAATGTATGTACACTAGAACTATATTTTGCCAATCAAATTTCTACAGTGGTACTCTTTCAAGTCTTAATAATTATTTACTTAGAAAGTAGTATCAGACATGGTTTGATGCTACTCTGGTTTGAAAATTGATGAATGTAACTTAAAAAGTTACAATTCACGACCCAATGTTTCGACACTCCTGTCTAGTGTCTTCAGCAGGGGTGATCTAGTGTTGCAAAAAGGACCCTTTTATATGCGTACTTATTAACGACGTTTTGTTTTGATGAGGTGTAAATAGGTGTCAGGTAAAGGGCCACCATCATCACGGTTTAAAGGAGCGTGGGCAGAGTTGATGTGCCAAGCTTCCAAATAAAGCCGTTGATGGTACCGCCGGTTAGTGGTGATAATTTAGGAATTATCCCACGCTATTGTATGGTTGGTCTGACAAGCATGCTCCGACAAAGTGGAGTTTTCCTTTTTGCAAAGAAAAACTGCTTTTTGATGCTCTTTTAAACACATGCCAAGCTGACGCTTGGTCTGTCCGATGTACTCATGATCACAGTCATTGCATGGAATAGATGCATAAAAAGTAGTATATTTTTTACTTACGGGACCCTACTTGTGCTGTTTCACAAAACAAAGTGTACATCTCCTTTGAAGTCTTCAAGTTGATTACAATTTCTTCTTCAATTTTTTTAAACTTCCCGGCTTGTTCCGGGTATTGGCAGGTTCTGGGGCCTGCCAATACCTGCCAAGGTTGTTTCTGTGTTTTGGGCACACAGTCATCTGTTTAACCTTGCATGCACTGAGGTCAAATAGGCCAGCCCGAGCAAGAATTAGGTCGATCTCGGTGACATTCTCGCGTGACGAGTGACATCTGCGAAGGTGATTACTCATTTCATGCTCACATTCGTGCAGAAAAATTATTTTTCCTTCGCCTCTATTTGGTCCGCAATGCTCGTTTAAGATCACAAAAAAAGAGCAAGGTTTCTCCACTGACATAATCTTGCTGAAT
Source organism: Galaxea fascicularis (assembly GCA_948470475.1). Lineage (NCBI taxonomy): Eukaryota > Metazoa > Cnidaria > Anthozoa > Scleractinia > Euphylliidae > Galaxea > Galaxea fascicularis. Next base: position 8,817,400 of record OX419347.1, read on the forward strand.
GATTGCTTTGCAAGCACTTTGTTTATTGATTATCCATTGATTTGCTCAGTTGCGTAGTTTGTTGATACGGTCAGCGGCAGTCCTTGAAGTGGACAAACAGCGACTTGTTTTTCGAACGTATTGCTCGTATTCTTTTTACGTTTGACGCCACTGGTGGATTCGTCAATTGAAGAAATTGTTGATTCGATTGCCTACACTCGTTTCACGGAACTAATCAGACCTATCGAATATTTTGGGATAAAATGACAGTCACACAAGATTGAGGAATCGAACTGTGCTGCCTGTGCTGGTCATAACAATGGACTGATAGCCGAAAAAGTGGAAATCATGTCATGGAAATGATGCTGTGAAAGTAAAGCAGTGAAGATTTAAAGGTGACATTTTGAATGTTCTTCCTCGGTTGTGATAGCAGGTCATCTGTGTAAAACAAAAAATTCGAAATTTATGCACTTAGCATAGTGGTCATGATGTTTGTGCAGACTGACCAGTGGCTGAATTTCAGGCAATTTACTCCGTGGATATCCGTTCATATACTCAAGTGCCAATAGATTTTATTTCACAGTTTCAAGGGTCTATCTTAATACTTTTCAGAAAAATACAAGAGGTTCTCCAAATAAGTCAGAATTATGAGAAATTTCGCTTTTCGCTACACCACTTGGACCACTTCTTGAAAATGGCGTTGACATTGTCCTGTTGAAGTCACTATAATTTTAGTAATTTTCCATAGTCTGGTTTGATTTTACTATTTGTTATAAGGCCAATGATGTATCTAATGTTGGTGTTATTCTTTTCTTCGTACGCTAAATATACGCTCGGCGGCAAGCATCCCAATTAAGGCTAATTTGGGTTTCGTGAAGGGCCCAATTTGAGGGTTTCGGGTATCGATAAGATTCTCCTCAAAATCTCGACTATTATCGAGAATAAAAACCAGAGAAATATATTTTCTTTTACCTTATATCAACCCTGTTTTGTGTAGAAATTTTAAAGGAAATCGAAATTTGGACGCGAATTAAGTGGTCGATTCTTAGGCGGACAGCCTCTTAAAAACGCTGACACCATCAACTTTCCATCTATAACAGACTTTGAATGCAATTTCCAAATTCTCAGATAAAAGTCATTATTTGAGCTAATAAAAATGCAGTTTAAATATACTGACATTTTCTCTTTACAGTTGGCAAAAGCAAGAGGATAGATAGACAATGCACTTTCAGAGCTCTTGTTGGCGAAATCAGAAGGTGCAACACCTAAAGCAATTTGGTCTTTCCCTTAAGGAAATAAGATAGAAATTATGAAATATGCAAAGTGAATTGAAGTAATGATGACATAGAACAGGTAGTGAGCCATGGAATACAATATAGCTGTACCAAAGAGGTAAAAAAAAAAAAAAAGGAACATGCAATACTTAATTGCTTGATCAAGCTGTATTTGGTGTTTCATCAGTTGAGGTATTAAAAATAGTTAAATTTCCAAGTACATAGTAGGTCACATGTTCAGATCTCCTATATCAAGGACAAATTTCAGTGATAATTTGACATCCTGTTTCACAGATCATAGTTAAGTTTCATCATTGGTAATGTTATTTGTTTCTTCCCACCCTCCTCACCCTTTCTTCCTACATATACACCTCCTTTCAAGGGTGGTGTTCCAGATTATCAATAAAGCCTCTCTGTGTGCCAAACATACAATGTCTCAGCATCATTTATTGGAATAGTTCACACCGAACTTTAAAAAAAATTCCACATTATAACTTTTATTTGCCCAGGAATAGCATTCAAATTGCATTCAAATATTTGAATACCTCCAAGAGGCTGCCCATCAAGTTTGATGTTAAATTCCATTTCTTTGCTGTCACATCCATACAGTCAACGCTCTTGTATGGCCCACACAAGAACCGATTGAAGGTCCACATCACAAGCTTCAAAATCCACATCTTTAACTTTTCCAAAACTTTCGAAACAAAATAATGTCTACAATAACATTGTCTACTAAAGCAGCATTTCTGTATTTGCATAGTTGTGTAAACAATAACCACCCACAAATGTTGTTAATCTTGCTTATGAAATACACTGAAACCTATATTTAGCTGACCCCATATTAAGCCAAGGTGCCATATTGACAGACATGAGCATTAAGTGAGTCCTACATGTATACTTTTCTTCTCTGATTTTCTGTAAAACAAATCTTTATTAAGACAACACCCCAATTAAACAGACAACAGCACAGAGCACATGGCCTTTTAATCGCTGCAGTTGGAACCAATCACAAATAAATTGATTTTATTATAAGAATATTTCTGGTCATGAGTTTTACTCCTATTAAAATTGGCAGGTGGTAGCTAATTTGAGTATTTCAAAATGTTAGATAACAATAACATTCGATTTAATGCAAGTAAATATAAACATTATTGAACATCACAGTACAGTATATTAAACACACGTTTGCAGTATGAACTTGAAAGAGCATAATATTTAAAGTTCAAAGCTTATCTGATGCTGCCGGTGGCACAGCCTCCACTTGCAACAGTTATGAAGTCCACAGTTATTGTCACACGCTAACAATGTTCAAAACGTGTCCAAAGAACAAAAGAGAAAGCATTTTCCCAAAACGAAGTGAAGCAGTGAACAACATCCCCAACAGTTCATACCATAAAACTCCCTTCTGCCTGACCTCATGGTCCTGCCCAAATATAGTAAAACCCTGGCTATACAATATTTGGTCTGAGAAATTACGATAGAATTACATGTACATAACAGTGACTGGTTACATGTAACACAAAACAAAGAGAATTTGCAAATGAAATTGAAAAAAAAACAACAACAACAACAATTAAACAAACAACTTAAATTTAACAGCATGCTTTTGTTAAAAATAAACTTAAATAAAAAAATTAAATCTTTCAATTGTTTAACTTACTCCACTTTTTCCAAGTTTGGTCAACTTCAGCAGCATCTGCCAGGCAGAATCTGGAAGTTTGGTTTGCAGCTTGAAATACAGGAGCATGCAGTCTGGGACTCTCATGCTCTATACAATGTGGTCGAATGTTTTGGAAGAAGGAAGCTCAGAAAGGCCTCTTTTACTACCCTTCGCTCCCATCACCATGTCAACAATATCCAAGATGGTTTCTGTGACCTCTGAACTCTCAGCATCATCACCAAAAATGAAGGGCTTCCCTAGCACACAAGGAATAGATTCACCATATTTCTCACACACATCACTGACTGAAGGCTTTACTTCTCTGCACCTTTTCAACACTTTTCTCTTTCTAGTTGTTGATCCAAGATTCGGGCTGTTTTGGATCTCCTTGATATAGCCAACGCTTGCTTCTGACGGGGTGGGCATTGAGGAACAACTAGAGTCCAGAGATGATGATGCCAGTAAACTGCAATTCCGACTTGAGGTCGGCGATCTTAGCTTGTAATGCTTGTAATTGAAGCTCAAGGGACTTAATGAAAACGTTTTGCTCGGTTAATTCAACACTGAGCAGGCCTGCCAGAGGAGGTTTTCTGCCAAAATCTTCATCATTTGCCGCATGTGGTTCCAAATCGATCGAATTTACTAGTTGGACAATGGACTGACTATCAGGCTGAACATCTCTCTTCCACAAGTGTCCAACACAGGGAGTAAATGTAGAAACCACGTACAATTTAGCTGGGTGCCTGGTGTAGTTCTTGTGCGATTTTGTCCAGGAATAATTTAGATATGTTTCTAGCATGAGCTAATAATTTCCTTTTAACACAACATACCACTTCCTCTGATAGACATAAAATGTCGAACGAGGGCAAGTCTGATGATGGCTCTTCCTCCATTAGAATGGTAGCGCACAAAACACACCACAACGACCTAAAATCTACCAGGAGTAGCAGAGGGGAGAAAATCTACACCAAGTTTAAACAAGCTTGTGATGAAGCCAGTATTTGCTCATAAAAAAACTTGGCTTAGACGAAAGAGAAATGGTGCACACTTTTTGAAAAATACAAAGCTGTTTACTATAGTAATTCAAAAACTAGACAAGGCTGTGAATCCTTTGAACTTTATGAAATAATGGACAAATTCTTGGGTTGCTCAGACAAAGTGAGACCAAGATTTGTACGTGAAACAGCTGTATGAAATGCAGAGGTAAATTCAAGTGCCTAGGAGGAATCTACCAGCAGGATGAGTGAGAGCAGCAACGCTGAAAACTTAAATCAGCAAGTATCCCACAATGCCCATGACGAGGCGGCACCAATGGCAATGGCAGCTGCAAGCCACAAACAGCAGAAAGCCAGCGTAAATAAGGGACAGAAGAGGAAGCATGATGCGGCAGGTTTAGAGGACTGTGAAGAAGACGGCGATCATAAAATTAGAAGAAAAAGACCAAAAAATTATGGAAGCAATGCTTACGTTTTAGGAGGAATCCAAACAACGTCATCAGCAACTCCTTTTTTCTGTGCTTGGAAAAACTGGAGACATTTTCGCTAGTAAAAAATAGACGCATTGCTATGATTACTGTCTACAGGTTTTTATATTTCATTGTTGTTGTACTAAACAGGATTTCTTGGAACTTGTTACTGATATCTTAATGATATAACCGTCTATGCTACGCCGAATGTGACAAAATATCAAGGCAGCTAATAAATTCACAATTCATTATCAAGTAACCTACAATCAGTATCAATTTGTTTGTTTACTAAATCAAATCTCTTGCATTTGATATTAACTCTCTTGTTGTACAATTCATGTCTTCAATGTCCGGTTTACGCGCGACTCGAATGTCAAGTTTGATGTTTTGCAAATCAAGACGCTTGTTTTATAAATCAAGAAGAGAGATGACAGCTTCTGATCAATTCTATTTTGGAGGGGGACTAAACACGAATAATGGCGGCCAACCTGTTCTTTGTCCCAAATGCTGATGAGTTTTTCCAAGGATTACTAGCCCTGTTGCAACAGTGTGGACTTCATTGTCAAAAGAATTCCGATGGTGGACAGGCAGAGTTCCTTGGAAGGTATCTCGAAGAGTATCAATGCACTTTGCGCATGATGTATGGCCTAGTAAGAGAGTCGGTTCCTGGTCACGAAACTCAACTTACTTGCAATATGGAACGTTTATTGCAAGTAATTGGAAGGCAGCTGGAATCGCTGACCACACTATACAGTGATCGTGATCATGAAATTGATGCAGAAATAACAAGCACTGAAGAGGATCCAGCCCTTTTTACTATTTCAAGATCAAGTAACGCTGGAAGGCCAAGGTACGAAATTACATAAGAGCAAATCCATGTACTGCAGGCCTTGGGATTTCATGGGTAGACATTGCTAGAATGCTGGGCATGTCAACTAGGACACTCAGTGGGCAGCGTCAAGAATTTTGTATGTCACTTGGCCATCAAAATAATTTTTTGTTGCTGTCTGACGAAGAACTGGACAATCATATCAGAAACATTTTTTAAATAACTCCACAGACAGGTGTGGGTTTAATACAAGGAGCTCTCAGATCAAGAGGCTTAAGATTACAAAGGCGTTGTGTAATTGAAGCTCTTCAGCGACTAGATCCTGTAACATCAGTGTGCGACAGTCACGAAGAATCATTCGTCGCACATATTAAGTGCCTGGTCCAAATTCTTTGTGGTGCATGAGTGCATAATTTATTTTCTCTTAAGCTTATTTTGTGGGCGGGCATGCTTGAAGGGCTCCTAGTGTGTATGATCAGCTTTTTTTTTTCAGATGATTTGCCAGAGCAAGAATTTTCTTGTATGTGTGGGTTCATACTTTGCCAGTAAAAACCCATGTCTTGCAACCTGTTGGTGGGAAGCTGTATTGCTACTTGACAGAAAGCATGCACTTGGATTTTCCCAAGCTGGAATATATTCTGGTACTTGAAACAGGGTGTTCACTCTAATAATAGGGAGCTTTCAGAAATAATAGTTCTTTTCGTAAATGCCTTGTTAAAGCTGATGTTCAGTCCGTACTGCACACTCTCAAGAGTTTGTTTACATTTTTTGGTTTGATTCATGTAAGGCATTCACAAGATGTAATATTTTGCAATCACTTACATGACTGAAGTCAATTCAAAGTTTCATGTCAACCACCATTATGGATGCGAAGTTTTATGCTTCGTTCTTTCTGATATCAATAGAGAAAACAACATTTGTAGTTTTAAAAATCAAAGAAACTGCTGGGAAAAGAATTGAAAATGTATCAAAGGTAAGATAAGTGGTTCCTAACTAATCACATTGATTCGCATTCTGTTGAGACCGTCAATATATGTAAGCACGAAGTGTTTAATGCATTCTGAAAATATACCGCCCACACCCACATGTGCAAAGTTCTATTTATCGGGCGGTAAACAACGTTATGTAGGCATCACGAGATGTACAAGCATAATGTCTTTGTGTAAGAAACACAGGATATAACATCCTATTGCCAAAGTCCTCTAATCTTAGCACACTAAATTAGTACGAAAAGAAAAATATCACTCAATGGAAAAAAATAGTAAAATTGGTCGACCGCAAATATCTCTTGAATGTTTATCAAATGATTTACATATGCTAAGAGTCTGCTAAAAGCTAACTGTTTTCATTTGACATCTACGTGACATAATCAGTCAAATAAGCAGGTCTACGCCGCTCCCTTCTCGGTCTAGATGATGGTTCTGCTATGGGCACATCATGTACTGGTCTTGGAGTCTCTTGTGCTAGCGTCATAGACAGTGTTGGAGAATCCTGCAATTGCTGATTGGCATCTTTAGGTGATTGGTTTACAACATCCTCATCAAGGGAATCTCTTTGCCCAGGGTCATCTCGGGGTTGTAGCTGTTCCTCTCGGAATTGTAACGATTCCTCAGATGGTTGGTTGGTACTACCAGTGTTCATAAGTAGGGTTTCCCTCCAGTCTTCACAATGTCCTCCTTTTCCACCTCCTTCATGCATGATGGCATTGGCTAATTTAAACTGGCTTGAGTCTCTGCAAATTTCTCTACCGTCCATGACTCGCCTTGCTGTGATTGTAGATCCACTAATTCTGATAACTGTATAGAAGATAGGTTCATACGCAGTTGACCATTTGTTGACCTTCTTCTGTTTCAACAGGACATAGTCACCCACAATAAAGTTGTGCTCCCTGATGTTTGTACCACTGCGTTTCATCTTCTCCTTGTAAAGCTTATCTTTCTCATCCATCAAGTCATCTTGCTCACTCCTTCCTCTCAGTGTTGCATAGCTCAATTTTGTCTGGATTGGCCTGTTAGACATTGCTTGATAAGGTGTCACACCAGTAGCTGGGTGTGGTGTGTCCCTGTAGGCCATTAACAAGTCATGGATAGCCATGTTTCTGTCAAGTCCAGTCTTCCCTTGGAGATGGGCAATTTGTTCTGTTTTGTTAAGAATCTGCATGAAGCGTTCCACTTGTCCATTAGTCGTGGGGTAGGGAGGTGTCACTCTGTGGTGTTGAAATCCTTCTTCTTCTGCAAAGGCTGCAAATTCTTTCGAATTAAATGGCGGACCATTGTCGGTCTGTACTTGTTTCGGTATGCCACGGTGAGCAAAGATTTTCTTTAATTTCTGCTTGGTTGGTTTTATCGCCGTTGAAAACACTACTTCCACTTCCGGGTATCGGGTTCTCTGATCCAGAACTACCAAATTGTAGTGACCATCCGGGTAGGGTCCTCCAAAGTCAACTGAAATTTCTTCCCATGGTTCTTTCGGAATCGCTGATGGTTTGATAGGCTCATGTCTACGGTCTTGTGTAGTGACTTGGCAATCATAGCAATGTCCCACCATTTGGTCAATCATACCATTCATACCAGGAAACCAGTATTTGGCTCTGAGCATTTGTTTCATCTTCGTTCTACCAAGATGTCCTAGCTTGTGAGCTGTTTTGATGATTTTTTGCTGTAATTTTGTTGGTAGAACAATTCGTTCCATTCTAAATGTCAGGCCTTGTGCTTCATATACCTCATCTCTGATTGGATAAAATGGAGCCAGATCAACATCCTTCTTGCTTGTTTCCCAGTTCCCTTTCTTGATGGTTGTGCTGAGCTTCTGCAGTGCAATATCTCGGTGCGTTTCTTCTTTTATTCTGTCCAACACAACTGCATGCTCTGTTTCTATAACTGCCTTCAGAATCTTCAGTGCTGTTGTTGCCAATGATTGGTAGAGGATGTCTTGACAAAAAATCCAGAGGATCAGCTTCATCTCTTCCAGGCTCATATTTCATTTCAAAGTCCACATCTTGCACGTCCATAACCCATTTCTCTATGCGGGGTGGAAGCTTTGCAGTAGGTTTATTGAACAGTGGCAGGAGTGGTTTATGCGCTGTGACAATCGTGAACCTTGGTGCTCCAAGCAGGTAGATGGAAAATCGATCTTTAGCCCATTTCACACATAGGGCATCCTTCTCTGTTTGACTATACCTCTTTTTAACATCAGTCAGCCTGCAGCTTATAAAATGCACCGGTTGCCAGCCCCTGGTGGATTGTTGGAAAAGGCCAGCCGATAGTCCCTCATAGGACATCAAACTATTATTGTTATTAACTTAGGGCTTGTATGTAGGCTTCCGTTAAAAAAAGGGAGATGTTATATCCTGTGTTTCATTGTGCTCCTTCCAATTGCTTGCTCCAATTAAGATGTCATCTCTTTGATTGAGACACCGAGGAATGTCCCCGAAGATTCTGCTCATAGCCTCATCAAATAGGTCTTGAGATGCTCTTGCGCCGAATACCAGCCTTTTGGGTCTGAAATTACCCCATGGTGTGCTGAAAGTTGCAATGGACCTTGATTCCGGGTGTAACACTAACTGGTGGTACCCCTGCCGAAGGTCTAGTTTTGTCCAGATGGTGCAGTCATGGAACTTGTGAATGAAATCTTCAACTATTGGTGCCCGTGAAATTCGACTTCTTTCCATATGCTTATTTGGGACTCGCAAGTCGACACTCGCCCTGATCATATGAGCCTCCAGTTTGTCTGACGATGTTCCTGCAAACTTTGGCTTTGGTTGTACTACTATGGGAGAACACCAAGTTACCGGTTCGTCATCAGGTACCTTCTCAAAGATATCTTCATTTACACCCTGCTCCAGCCATTTCTTTAGGGGTTCTTGGAGAAAATATGGTACCTGTCTAGGTTTCTGCGCAACTAGAACTGCTTCAGGCTTCATATGGAAACGGCCTAGGCTTTCGCTGCCATTCTTCTTGTCTTCTATCTTGCCAATACCTTGAAATAGGTGGCTGTACTTGGTAAGTAGATCCTTTAAATCTTGTTCACCTTTATCTTGTTTGACAGTGTTTACACTGTGTCTTTCCTGAGAAACTGCCAGGTCATTGGGTTCTGCAAAACGGCCATCAGGTTGGATCTTGAGCATTCCTAACTCTGTTAGTGTTTCCTTGCTGATCAGTGGGGGTGAATGTATTCTTCCAGATACCACGACAAACTTAGTAACTTTCCCGCACGTCCGATTACGAATAACTGTCTGGAATTCTCCTTTGACTTCAAGTTTGTGTTGAAGAGTACGCAGCTTGACATTACTGTCTGTTAGGGTAGGCTTGTCATTGGTCCTATGTACATGTATGAATGCCTTGAATTGGTGTTCGTCCATGATGTTAACATCAGCACCACTATCAGCCTCCATTACCACATCAACGTCATTCAGCCTTACTACAACAGTTCGATAATCACCACCATCCTTTCCAATCTGTCTTATTTTCTTGGCCTGTGCCAGGTGCTCTGCTGCCTGATTGAAAAATTCGTCATCTGAGCTTGTGGATTCAGCTTGGTCAGCAGTTGTCTTCTTAATCCTTTTTTTTCTCGCTCTGCCTGGCTTCTGTTTCCTGGGTTTGTAGCTACAGTACCGCTCAAAGGTAAGTTGACAGTCTCGACTCGAAACTCGATTCTCGATCCTCGAAGTTTTCGAGAATCGAGAATCGAGTTTCGAGGCTCGAGTTTCGAGTTTCGATTTTCGAGGGTCGAGTTTCGAGGATTGAGTTTCGAGTTTCACGACACTCGAAGAAATTTTCGAGAATCTCGAACAGAGCTTTCGAGAAAACGATTTAATTCTCGAAAACAAAACAATAGTGATGAACAAAACAATTAACGTGCGGCATTGTTCGCGCAAAACCGCTTTTGAATGTATGCAAATATTTTTTCGTGTTGTGCATTTTCTACAAGACACATGTGGTTCGCTTATCTACACTAAGCTGAGAACTCGATGACAGCAAACTAACTTAGCATCTTTGTGCGTTATTAACTTTTTCCTTCCAGAGCAAGTGGTTTTTTCTACACGACGACTATCCCGGAGCGAGTGTGTTGTTTTCATTTGCGCGATTTCAACCGGCCGCTCAAAATGTAAACAAACGCTAATTGCAAAAAAAATGTTTTCTACGAAACCCCGCCTGACATACAAGAATTAAATTTCGGCCGAAATAATTCGCAAACGCATGAGTATTGAGATTTTTCTCAGCTTTACCGCACGGAATGGAAGTAGAACATATCACGCGCGAGTCCATGAAAGTCGAATTATGTTTTCATACATGTAGATGAATGAAATTTTTCGAAAAAATGTGACTCTTTAAGCAGTATTTCTACAAACCATAGCGCTTCACTCTAACGATAAGATGGAATCAAATCACACGCAAATCGGCCAATTCATGACTAGAGATTTAGAGATAAATTACGCGAAGACAAAAATATTTCTCTCACAGCGCGGCGCGACAAACAAATTCAGTGAAATCTATTTTTAAATACACTAAAGATTATTAAAGATTCGTAAAAGGATGTAAAATTCATTCACTAAAAGGTAAAAGAACTTCTAATCATGGAAATAAGTCTGATAACATGAGCATTTTCGCGCAAGCCGTCACGCCGTGAAAACTACATTGACTGCAGGTGATGTTGTGATTACCGTCCGAAACAACAACAAAGTCATGGAGTAGTTACACATTTTCTTAGCCAGTATTTTGTAAAACTCATCGAAGAAAGATTTCGGTAAAAAGTGTTAAAGAAAGAAAAGCTCCGTCACGAATATTTGGCGAGAAATTATGGCCTGAAATCAAAATAGATCTACTGGCAAAGAAAGCTAAAATATGCTTTCCTTAAAGATTCAGACGTGTTAAAAGTTAATCGCGCGAAAAGTCCTTTGTTTTTCCCACTCGAAAGTCTCGAAACTCGACTCGATAAATTCTCGAACGGTCTCGATAAATTCTCGAAAGCCCTCGAACGTCTCGAAACTCGACTCGAGCCTCGATCCTCGAAGTTTTCGAGAATCGAGGATCGAGAATCGAGTTTCGAGTATCGAGCTTCGAGGGACTGTCAACTTACCTTTGAGCGGTACTGTATAATTATTCCCAGATTTGCACACGGAGGAGAAATGATTCCATTTATGACACTTGTGGCACTTCTTACCAAATGCAGGGCAATCTCTTCCTTTCTCGTGGACTCCAGTCAATCCACAAAATTGACATTTATGCTTCTTCCCAGGTCGCTGAGTTCGATCGAGTCCATCGCCATGCTCTTGTTTGGGTTCCTGCTGTTCAACATAAACATGGGAAATATCCTCAACATTGCTCTGTCCACTCCCCATATCTCTCATTTGCCTTGCGATATCCTCCGTCTGACTTGCTTCGGTCAGGAATCGCGTCAGGTCCCACGTTTTGCTGATAGCTTTTTCAATCAACTTCTTGTTATCAATGGTTTGGATAATGTGCTCCAAGATTCTCTCATCAAATGTGGTTCCAAATTCGCATTCCTTGGCTTTCTCACGCAATCTCGCCGCATATGCACTTGTGGTTTCACCAACATGTGGCCTCATCTTCAGAAATAAATATCTCGCATGATGCTTATTCTTCTTCGGAGTAAAATGGTCGTTCAACTTCGTACGCAACTTGAGGTAAACGTCTGCCGCTTCTGGGTCCGGTAGGCTTTTCTCTAGTCGGGCTATCTCCTTCCCTCCGTAAATAATTATGGCATCTTTCTTGTCGACGGCTTCTGTAATTCGAAAGTATCGAAATTCTCGCTCAATTCCTTCTAGCCATTCTTCCCACGCCTTGCCAACGCGATTTGTTTCGTCCGGAATGACAAATGGCTGTGTTCGAAGGTTTCTCGTCTCTGTAACGACACGAATCGCCTGTGCTGCTTCTCCTGCTTCATCTCCAGGCATAATATTTGCTTTCCTCTGCTTGCTACTCCCGAAAAATCCTCGTCGCCAATGTTGAGACCGTCAATATATGTAAGCACGAAGTGTTTAATGCATTCTGAAAATATACCACCCACACTCACATGTGCAAAGTTCTATTTATCGGGCGGTAAACAACGTTATGTAGGCATCATGAGATGTACAAGCATAATGTCTTTGTGTAAGAAACACAGGATATAACACATTCCATCATGTGAGGCTCAGTACGGACTGGAATTCACCTTTAAATTGTCAAGAGAGGGAGGGGGCAGGTTTGTCTTTATATATACTACCCTGCCCCTGATGGGGTTTACATGGGGTATAGGCATTCTTAGTTTTTAGTGGACACACAATCAGATTTTATTACCTTTCGGGGAACTCGTGGTTTGTCATGGAAATCTTTCTCTGCCCAATGTAATTCAGTCAGGGAACAAAGTGCCAGTAATCACAAAGTGCCAGTAATCAGCAGTGCACATTTCTTATTTTGCTTAGTAACATGAAAAGTTTGGTTGTGTGATCACTTCAGGAGTACTTGCAAGGACAATGTTGCACCATTAAGTGTGCCATTAAGTTATTTTTAATATGGCACTTGTTCCCTGACTGAAGTAGTCTTATAATACTGATTAGATGTATGATAAACATCTAAAATACCCGCTTTTCAAGAAAGCCTGTTTCATTAGGACAGCACTGATCCTACACAAATAAAGTCACTTAGAACTGTTGCTTTTAGCTTTGAAGCAAGAGCGTTTCGCTTCGACCAGTTTTTTTGTCGTTGGAGCTTCCTTCATTGCTATGGTTGCTGCAAGATTTTTGGGGTTTGTTGGTGCAACCTCTACTGGTCTAGATGCAGAATCTTTGTCTTCTGCTCTTTTCTGTAAGATCTCTGACAGTAAAACTGGCCAGTAACTGTATGATTTATCCTCTTTATAGGCTCAGTGCTCCAATTTCCAGACCTTTTGGAGTATTCCTCCCCTGGATGTCCTTTCTGAACAAATGAAAATTGTGATCCAGGACTGCCAATAGGGTTCTGCCAGTGAAGACTTCATACCTGTAAACGAAATGTCATTTTTTTAATACTATGTACCGGGGTAAACAGAGAAAGGATTTCAACATTTCTTAGTTTAAGAATATTGTATAAGTAGGTTTCAGCACATGGAAATATAATAATAATAATAATAATAATAATAATAATAATGATAATGATGATAATAGTGTTGCTTTGAAGAGTGCATGTATCAAATAATTTGCTGTTAGTAAATTCCCATAACCTTCACCTTTTCCTGAGCTTTGAAATCACAGAGAGAAATTTGATGTTGGCCACTGTTGGAACTCAAGGTTTTCCATACTTACGAAAATGCAATCCTTTTTTAGGCATATTTAAACACCATAGAATTGAAGCTCTCCAACTTACTTGTGTGTCTGAAAAGAAAAAGAAAGAATCTTTGATTATGTAATGGTAATTGCCACCCACCCGTGCATTCACACTCTAAATACTAGACACATGCACAGCTGTACATTACCTAAAATTGACAGTGCTGGAGACTCTTGAGCCAGTCACGATCAAACACAATCTTCCTTAGTTCCTCTGCTGCTATGGAATCTTTGGCGAGTATTGTCTTACCACCTTCTGTTTCAGTCAGTTGTCCATGTGAGCATACTCCATACTCCCACTCATGCTCTCCACACACATGGTGTATAATGCCAAGCCACATATCCTGGATAACAGTCATTGACATAAGTTACAGTTACACAATTGTTTTGTTACATTTTATTTCCAAAAATGCAAGGCCATTCGCAGCATTTTGAAATCTGAGATTTCACAGTGTGCAAACTGTATTCATTGTACTGTCAACATATTTAATTATCTACATACTTCAATCAGAGAACCATCTCATCACATCAAGGCAGAAGCCTTTATAATAGGCTAAGTCCTTCTTAATGCTTTTCTTAGACTTATTGTTACCAAGTTTCGCTCTTCACAGTCCACTGCACTTCAAAGACTTTAATCTTATAAAAATTTAAACCTACCTTCAGTTTTGATGCATCTCCAGCACAAGCTTCTGCACAGTGCCAAAGGTGGTTTCTGATTGGCTGCACCCATTCTGCCAACACCTCGCACCCTTTGATCTTTGCTGCCTGTAGAAAAGTAGTTCAAAGTCAAGTACAAATGCCACCAACTGTTCTAAGACCCAAACAGTACATGTCGTCAAGTTTTGTTATATTTTGGTAATCGAAGAAAAACAAATGTAAATTTCTTTTTTCATTTTTCTTAAACAAACAGAAACATTACTCAATAAAGTTTGTTGCATGAATAACACATTCACTGAACATGCATTATTTATGTTGTTAACCCAGGCTTTGAGGAGAGGTGGGGTAAGGGGAGGTAAAAGAGTCATAACAATGGGCTTCAAAACAACAAAAGCAAATACACATACTGTAATAGCCACAAGCTTTATAGGAGGCGAAAGATCAGAACTACTTGATTTTCAATATCCAGTAAACAACATAGCAGGAACTACGTGCAAAAAAGCACGACGGTTCACATGGTGCTTACGTCATCGGAAGTGCATTGAACTACATATCATCACATCCCTTTCCTCCTGATGAGGTGAGTTATAGCAGCAAACAAACAACAACTAACTAGTACAAAGGAACATAACTATAAGTCAACAACAAAAGTTCCTTTGTTAGTAGATCAGCATTGTTCAACAAAGTTGATCCTACCACTCCAAGTTACATAACTGCCTGGGAGTGCAGCAGCTTGATTCTCAAAGGGGGCAGCTTGTACCATAGCTTGCTCATCTGTATCTGGCTTGACTTCTGTGTTGCTCTGGGGGGCAGGACGTATATGGGTTCTAGTGTGCCTCAGCTCTCTTCCAGTCGGGGTTGACACAGCATATGATAGGGGAACCCCTGGAAGCTTTTCTCTCACTTCGGCTGGTTTCCATTTCAGTGTCATTGGATCCTGGATGCTTACTCTTTGTCCTGGTGTTAGTGCAGGAAGTTGCCTTGCGGACCTGTCATGGTAGAATTTTTGCAGCTCCTGCCTCTCCTCTAGTCTGGGGGTGACTACTTCATTTAAGGCGTCTCTGGGGATTTTCCTTGGGAGGTTGTCCTGGATTGCTCGACCAGGAAGTAGTTCAGCAGGTGATGGCAGTTTGTGATCAATGGGTGTGGTTCTAAGGCACAGGAGGGCCATATCAGGATCGCTGTGAGTGGTTTTCGCTTTGCGAAGAGCAGCTTTAACTGATTTCACCTGGCTTTCAATAAAACCATTGCTATGTGGATAATGTGGGGAGCTTGTCACATGCTGGAAACCCAGTTCTCTTGCAAAATCTTGGAATGCTTGACCACTGTAGTGGGGCCCGTTATCGGATCTTACTACCTTAGGAATGCCCTGCTCGCTGAAAATCTGTCGCAGCATTTTGGTAACTGTGTGGCTGTTAACTTGTCCCCTTGGTATTTGCCTAACGAATGCATACTTCGAGTAGTAATCAGCAACTACTAGGTACTCTGGACCCTCTAAGGTGAAGAGGTCTGTACCAATAGTGTGCCATGCCCTTGGCGGTACCTCTGTGAGGATCAGGGGCTCTTTTTGCTGGCTTGGGTGCAGCTCCTGGCAAGTGCTACATGTCTTGGTTATTTCATCTATGTCTTTGTTTAGCCCTCTCTAGTATACAGCGGACCTAGCTCTGAGCTTTGTCTTCTCAATTCGTTGATGTGCTGCATGGAGCTTTGTCAAGATTTCCTTCTGTAGCACAGTGGGGATAATGATGCAGTGACTCTTCATGGCTATCCCATCTTCTATGGCGAGTTCATCGCGAAAAGGCCAATAAGGTTTTAAGGGCACTGGGACTTGCTGGATGGTCGACGGCCAACCAGAGTGGATCATTTCCTTCAGTGCATTGAGTTCTGGGTCTGACACGGCTTGTTCTCTAATTCTCTGCAAAATGCTGTTACTGAATTGAGGGTGGATGTCGTGTACTTGAACATTCATCCCAGGGATGGCTTCTGTTTCTTCTGGTGATAACCAGGAGAGTGCATCTGTGATCTCGATGCTCTTGCCAGGTTGGTAGCAGATGACAAGGTCATATGGTTGTAGTCTCAATAGCATCCTCTGAAGACGTGGGGGTGCAGCTGTCAAGTGTGTTAGGTGAATACTCTCAAGGGGCTTGTGATCAGTGTTGACTGTGAAACTGTGACCAAACAGGTAAGTATGAAACTTCTCGCACCAGTTTGTTTCCACATCAGTGAGTGCTTTGCTCGCAAAAGCAACAGTCTTGTTATCCTGTAAGAGTACTGCGCCCAGGCCTTTCAGCGAAGTGTCAACTAGTAAGGTGATCTCCTTCTTTGGATCAAAGTAGGTTAGAGTGACTTCACTACTGATGGAGTCCTTGATGTTGTTGTAGGCTTCTTGGTGTGCTGGACTCCAGTCAAATTGGTGGCTTTCCTTTAGGAGCTCTCGAAGTGGGGCTGTTAGTGTGCTTAAATTCGGGATGAAGGGGCCCATGTAGTTTGCCAGACCTATGAAGGTCTGCAGTTCTTGGCAGCTGGTTGGGGCTGACACTTGTTTCAGTGCTGAGATTTTGTTTGGATCTGGCTGGATCCCATCTTGGCTACAGACAACACCATAAAATCTGATTTTCTCCTGCTTTACAAAGCATTTGTCAGGGTTCAGTTTCAGGCCTGTTTCTTGGCATTGTGTTAGCATACCATGCATGTTTCGGTCATGCTCTTCACTAGTCTTTCCAAAAACTGTGATGTCATCTGCAATTCCTGCCACCCCTTCACACTCCTCAAATGTTTGGTCTGAAAGATGTCTTGTGACATTTTCAGCCCAAAGGGCATGCGGTTGAATCTGTATCTACCAAAAGGGGAGTTGAATGTGGTGAGGTAACTCGACTCCTTGTCGAGAACAACGTTCCAGTACCCACACTTAGCATCAACAATGGAGAAAACTGTAGCTGAGGTCAATTTGGGTAAGATCTCTTCTAGAGTGGGGGTAACATGGTGTTCTCTCTGGATGGCTGCATTGAGATCTTTGGGGTCTAAGCAAAGTCTCAACCTCCCATTTTGTTTCCATCGGTAGACTAGACAGTTAACCCGGGGTGTGGGTTCACCTTCCTC
>OX419347.1:8839664-8872164 GCA_948470475.1 Galaxea fascicularis
GAGCAGAGTCAGATAACGCATGAACTAGGACTAGCACGTGGTACAGGTGTAGACTGGGACAGCTTTTGCTGAGAGGTTTGTGAAATAACAATGTTCGATAGCAGTCAAAAGATAGGCGGGGAAGGAAAGATTGTCCAAATTGATGAAAGCAAATTTGGAAAGCGAAAATATCATCGAGGACATCACGTCGAAGAACAATGGGTTTTTGGAGGAATCGAGCAGGAGAGTAGAAAATGTTTTATGGTGGCAGTCGACAAAAGAGACGAAGCAACTTTGTTGCCCCTGATAGAAAGGTGGATTGAACCAGGAACAGTTATAATATCCGACTGCTGGAAAGCGTACTGCAATCTCGAAAAGCATGGCTATACACACAGAACAGTGAATCACTCGCAAGAATTTGTAAACGAACAAGGACACAGTACCAATAAAATTGAAGGTCACTGGAGACAAGCAAAGGTGAAATTACCACCATTTGGTGTGAGAAAGCATCACTTCTCCTCGTACTTAGCAGAGTTTATGAGGAGATATAAGCACAGGGAAGAGGATTTATTCGAAATATTCTTGAGAAATGTGAAGAAATTGTATAGTGCATAAGTTGAGTTAGGTGCGTTCCTTTCCGGTTTCGAAACAAATTTGTAGTTATAAGTATGAAAATGTGATTATTTCTCGTTCTTAAAGTGAGTTCGGGTAGAACATTATCTTAGCTGCTTCTACGTTTGAAAGTGATTGCATGAGGAGTAAATAGAGTTCAAATGTTAGAGAGTATGTCAATTTTAAAACGCAGCGAATCGACTGAACTGCAGTGTAGCGAAACGACCGGTAAGCAATGCGTGGTGCGCTGAGTGGTTACGTTGTACACGATTTAAATTTTAGCCAGTAACTCTTGTAGAACGAGGAATAATGATAGTGCAGCTTTGATATGTCAATACACCGTAACGATTATATATCAAATAGCCCAAATGTTTATCGTTAATCGCCTACTCGGTAGCCAAGAAGAAAACTGAAAGCGTTGCCTAGCGCAAATGGCATTGAATGAAAATCCTTGATTCACCACGATGTAATACACATGCACAGTAATTTGTCATTATTCTTGTTAGTTGTGGTTTTGAATAAAAATGAAAGAGATTATCCTACAAACGTGGTGAAAGATTTAGGCTTATTGTAGTATGCAAATTAGATGACTGCGGGACTGCGGTAGCGGGTTTTTAAGTTCTAGACTTTAGTGGCCGGGTATTCTAGAATCTATCCTTGATTTTATTAGTCTCTTCATTTACAAGTTTTACCCTTTAGCTACAAATATTTTGCCGCATATATATATATATTTCTTTATCATCTTATAGGAAAGTAATGTATCCTGCTCCTGTAAGAGCACTTGCTCTACAAAGCAGACATCAACAACTTCAAATCGAGGATGCCCCTGCAAAACAAAAGGTGTGATTTGTACCTCACAGTGCAAGTGTGGCTCGCAAATGAAACCGTGTCGAAACAAGGTAAGCTCACGTCATTAGTGCTTTCAAACAAAGCCTCAGTTTCAGCTTCCTATATTATTTATAGCTTGTTCAATATCTGTGGTAGAATTAAGTGTTAAGCCCGCCACTTACAACCTTGATCAGAATTTTTTTTTGTCAAATGTTGCCCCAGTGATTTACTGTCATCAAATGCAACCTTTCTATTCATCACTCATACTTTCTGTTTACCTATTGGAATTATACTGAAATTATAATTTGCTTTTTGTCAGTCCACTGCTGGACCAAGTGGAACAACATCTTCTTTTCCTGTACCAAGGCAACAGAACAATAATTATAATGTTGACAGACCCACTGAAGAGGAAAAGAGGATCAAAGAGAATCAAGATGTGAAGGTAAAGGCAAGCTAACAATCCTTTATTTTTACACTGTTCAGTTTATAAAGCAATCAGTTTGCTTGTGGTGTCGTGTTTACACTAAAAGCAGAAATATGTACAGTAATGATAATAATAATAGTAATAATATTATTATTATTATTATTATTATTATTATTATTACAATGATAATAATATGAGGATGATTCTGCGATTCTAACAACTCTGATAAAATAGTAAGCATGGCAACACAATATCCTCACACGTGAAGGATAAAAATAGTACATTCACTGCACACAATGAAGATATGATTTTTTAGTACAAGGAAAAGTCCTGCTATTTCACTAGTGTTTGTGTAATAATTATAAATATTTCATTTTACGTTTGTTGTAGGCTTTCATTAAAACTTTGGATCAAAGAATGATCAGGAAACTGTGTGTTAGAAGCCTTCAGCATGGTGTGGGAAGCATGGATCATATCTATAGCCTGGTAATAATGGAGGATGAAGATGACAGTTATCAAGAGGATGATGGTGCTGACCATTGCACCCCACTTGACCCTGAGACCATGTTAGGAGGAGCTTCACTTCCAGCCCACAACCCTGAGCCTCCCTCCCCATCAGAAACTTCACTTCCTTGGTGCAAGGACAACTTGGAACTGACATATTGAAATGCTGCCCTTTCACAATCTATAGAGGCTTTTAACTATGTGAACTGCACTTGAATAGATATAAAATATACATGTATAATTAGTTGGCTAAAATCCAGCCACTGTTCCAGTTGTAGTCTGTATTTCTCAGAGCTGTTTCTTTGCGTTAAGAAAACAGAACAATATTGCTTAGAGGGTTATATATTTCACCTTGTGAAATGTGCTATTGTGTACCAAGTGCTCAGGGTTGCCACTCACTGGAAACTAGATTTGCTTGACTTTGCACTGAACTTAGATAATATTAAAAGACAAGTAAAACCACAGGCTCCCAAATAGCAACAATATTGTCTTTTCACTGACGTGGACAAACACCTAGGACCTTCCAAGACCTTTTTTTTCAAAATTCTTAGAACTTGAAAAATTATTGATCTCCCCTGACAGTGTCAACCATGAATGAACAAAAATACATTCCACTCTGAGCAAACTTTCACTTAACAGTATTGCACAATGATACAGTTCAAAGACACCAGCATTTATTTCTAATCAGTCTACATATCATACATGTAAATGTTGTATCATTTGATGAAACTATTAATTTACACTTTGACAACATGTGACTGGATATAAAAGTTTTCAAAATATGAGATTTCATTCAATCTACAAACAAAGCCATTGTTGAATTTTGTAGGATATTAATCCAGCATTACAAGGTTTAACAGTATATGAAAAGTAACACTGACCCAGACTTGTGAATTTTTTTGTTTAAGGATTTTTCTTTGTGCACAAAAAGGTGATTTTAGACATCAGCTGACACCATATCGGTGTCTTGCTCCTCAAGTGTGTCTTCTGACACTTCGCTTGGGGAGCTGAAGCATGATGCATCAGTCTTTTCAAAGCGGCTTTTTCTGCGCAAGTATAGTTCCTTAGATGGTGGTGCAGGCCTTGCAGCAATATTTGGAGCGATTAAAGCTGAGTCACTTTCATTTAATGAAACATGTCTTGCTACCAGTCCAACATAGTCTTTGCGTAAACGTATTATTTTGGCCATCAGCATTGGGATGTACTCGTGTTTTTTTTTTTGGTTTTCACAACTTTGGAATCCCACTCCTTGGTTCGCTGATTATACTTCCTTGTGACACGTATTTCACCAGTTTTGGAAGTTGCAGCTTCAAGTTTCAGATGGAAGTTCCAGTCTATTGCGGCTAATTGTTTTCGTGCCTTGTATGCTTTGTAACTGATAAACAAAGAAGTGTTGAAAATGAATATATCATCTCAGTATTATCTCAAGACATTGAAATTTTACCCAAAGATGATAATTGGGCATTTCTGAGTTTTAACCCACAACCAGAATAACAGCTTTTTGGTGTGAATGTTGCTGTTGTTTGTATTTTTGTTTGACTTATGAAAGTTGTGAAATCTCACCTGTATGAACACCTCTTGAGTGACAAACTGTTGGCACATTCAAGGCTTCCTGTGTGCCTGGAATATAAAACACATTGTTAATTCAACTACAGAGCCTTATGGTTGGTTCACTGGACTCCAGAAGAAGTGGTCTGGGTCCAGCACTGTGTTGTGGGTTTAGGCTAGCCAACTCACTTCCACCCAGGTGTACAAATGGGTCTTCACAAATTGAATGCCAGTAACTCTACAATAGACTACTATCCCATCCCTAGTCACTTCTTGCTATGGAAATTGGGATAAGCTCCAGCCTGATGATCTACACTGCATGCAGTTGTAATCACTATCATTCAAAACTTATTATTGAAAGAAAAAAGTAATTTTTACTCACCTAAATCGTACATAAAACGTGAAGCTTTCAAGAAGCTTTGGCTCCAGTATAACTTTCTGTAAGGCCTCAAAATCCTTGTCTCTCCTGTCGAACCAAGGAAGATCATGTTCTTCTCCCAGCTCACCATGACTACACTGACCCCCCACCCATTCATGATCATTACAGACATGGTGTAGCAATCCAATCCATTTGTCCTAAGAAAGAAGTGCAGAGGGTACCTCATTTACCACACCAGCTCAACAAACCTTGTTAAAAGCAAATGTGAAGGCCTTAACCGCATAAATGTACAATTAAAGTGCACACTATGTACCTTTAATTTGACTAAGGCTTCTTCATCAGTAGTTGCTTCTGTTTCTCTACATATATTTGCACAATGCCAAAAATGCAAGATAATATGGTCAGACTATGCCTTAACTTTCTCCATGTTTTTGAGCTGTGCTACCTTGTTAAACAAACAATAAGAGAGAGAAAGCAGTTTCAATTATTTGAAATTACAGTTACTCAAAACATAAATCCCTACAATTGTCATGTAAAGTATAGTCAAGTCTAGATACCAGCTTTGTGGTCCATGAGGCCAGAGGATATCCTGGTTTTTGTACAGTGGCATGAAGTAACCAGAAGTATTTCTAGACCACCCTGGATAAGACGTAAGACCACTACAGGATTAGCTGAATTTCTGTGATATTACATTTTACACACCTTTGCAAGACACTTCCTAATACTCTTGGATTTGTGCCATATGTCAAGACTATGGAAAACCAAAGCAAAGTTGTCCGCTATATAAAACAAAATGGCTCAAACAATACCATTCAAATAGTTCCATCTGTATAACAACACACTTCCCTTATTTGTACAGTGCTTTCAATTTTTCAAGTAAGTGGCTTCCTCAGAACAGCACCTGCCGGAGTAATATGAGAAGCCCAGGAGAATTAAGTCTCCCTTGAAAAAATTTTAACATAAATGTAATACCTGCCAGAGCTCCACTGTGTGCTGGATTCCATTGAAAGCTCGCTTATTTGAAAAGTCTGTGGTTAAATGTTCAATGTTGTTGAGATCTGGTGTTTTCTTTTCATTTGAATTTCACACCATAATTATTACAGCTAACATACACATGAAATGAAAACAACAAATATTACTGTGCTATGGGTAAAACTGCACCAGAAGAGAAACATTACAGGGAAAATTAAACAAAGACATTCACAGATAACCTAATTACCATACCTTATACAGTATAGTTATGCCTTTCCACATAAGGGGAGTTCCAACATTTGACTTACCAATCAACTTTTTTATGGTTGTTGATGCATCAGTTACTATTTCCACAACATTGAGGGTTTCACGAAGCCGTTGCAATGCATTCTGCAGGGCTGCCTTTCCATATTTCCTGACATCAGGCCCACATGGCGTTTATCACGGACTTCAAGTTCAATTATGTAGCCATTGACAAGTTCCATTAAATAGTAACAAATAGCTGTTGAGGGGTCTTGAGGCCCTATTTGTGCTTCTTCCCCTCCTCCTTTTTGTGAGATGAGAAGTTGGGCCTTTTTGAGTTTAAAGATTGGTTGAGGTACTTGTATCCAAATTTCTTGCCTTTTGTGTTCTTGTAGGACTTGTTGTAAGCCTGCCCTCTGTACGACTCACGTCGTGAGTCGCTGTTCTTACTTATTTTCTTGCTGACTTTAGTGGCTTCAGCAAGGTCTTTCAGTTGTTTGGATAGATCTGGGTCATCTCCAAACAGGAAATCCGTGAATGGCACTGTTGGCGAGCACAGATGCTTCTAATCTGCATTTAGCTCTGGTTTTATGTTGTCGCATCTTTGTATATTGATGCCAAAGTTCGCAGCTCCCAATATAGCCACTGAGTCAGTGGCGTTTTTAATGAGGGAGGCGATATCCAGTATTTCAGGGGATATCTTAACAAGTTGTTCAATAACTGAAACGATGGGGATGATGCCCTTCAGTAGGTTAGCTTGGATTTTCTGGAGTCTTAGGTCATTTGACTTTGTGTCATGCTTGAATTTGTCCCAGATCAAGTGATTCACCTGCGTGGGCTCCAAGCATTCACAATTCTCAGGTCTAATGGAGAGATTTTTCGTCTTGGACAAAACGTGGTCATCGAGTTTCACTCTCACAACTTGAGAATGCCGCGGCTTTCTTTTGGCCCAATTTTAGAGACGACATAATGCTTGCAAGCGTTGAATTTGCCTCTTTGAAAGCCTCAGGGCCTTTTGTACTGTTTTCCTGTGGCTGTTGATTGTTGTGATCAGAGCTGCTAGAGCCCGATTGATTTTTATGAGCATTGGCGCCATCTTTGTTTGACATGTTGTCGCCCTCTCTCTCTGTGTAAGAGGTGAGAAGAACATCTTCGTAAGGTTCCTCAGTGAGGTTTACTAATGTCTCCTTCATCTCATCAAATGACTTGTCCATTGATGAGTTTAGTGTACTAATAGATGACACTAATTGCTTTGTCATGAGCGAAATCGCTACAATAATTGAGTCAGGTTTGTCGACTGATACATTTGGCGAGTCGCCAGGTTTGCTTGAGTCAAGCATAGTGATTTCGACTGGATTTTGTTTGTTTGTCGACATTTCAACGTCAATTTCTTCTTGATTTTGCAGGTAAATAGTGTTGGAATTCCTTTGTTTCACATTCACGGCCGTCTCGAGCAAAGGTGGGAAATGCACTGATCTCTCGGGCGGCTAGTGCTTCTCACGTGACTGCATCAGTGCGCATGATGACGAGGCAGAACTCTAGTACAACACGAATTGTGCACGTGCCGAGCAAATAAGAAGCGCGCTGATTGGCCAAAACTATCACAAACTGTGCACGTGCTGAACAGATTCTGCTGAACAGATTGGCTAAAAACAGCACAAATTGTGTCGTCACGATCTACATTACATTACATTACTCTACACTTTCGAGCGTTTCTGAGATAGATATCTTCTTGCGGCTCTATAATCTGCCACCTCGTCAGGCCTTCTGGTCTTCCAGAAGGCCTGACTCTTTGGCAATAATCAGAGTACATTTCACAGCACATTTCATGGTGTTGGGCTACTAAAATATGTTTCTTCATGAATTCCACACAAGGAGTCTCATTATAAATAAAAATATAATATAAAAAAAATATACTGTTTATAGTGGAAGTGCACTTAGCTATGAAGTTAGTTTACAGGCACTCCACTTAAATCCATAGAAACAAATAATTCAAATAAACTTAACATGATAAGAATCCCAACCGGCGGGAGGCAAACCGGTTGGCTATTTTACAAGGATGACCAAGGAGTTGAACCAGGTACTTACCCAGAACAACATCAGCTATTGGCAAGAGCGGGATTTGAACCCGGGTCACACGCATTGAAATCCAGCGCTCTAACCACCCGGCCACCCTGCCACCCACATACCTAAACATCTCTCTCAGAGGGTTAGAGTCATGACTTGCTCTTATGGGTTAGTCAAGAACAAATTGTGAGCTCTCACGTGAAAACGTACACTAACGGCTATCCGTTCGAACGGCAAAACGCACGGCTACTGAACAGATGACAAACGGGTAACGAAGCCGTTTGAAACGTTTATCATGAACGGCTGAACGGCTGAAGAAAAATTTTGAACGGCTCAAAGTGAATGACTGAACGGCTGAAGAAAATTTTTGAACGGCTGATGGTGAACGGCTAACGGCGAACGGCTAAACGGCTACATAAGATTTTCAAACGGATCGCTGTGAACAGTTAAACGGGAAAAGATGATAATTATTTTGAATCGACGACCGAATCCGTGTTTGTGTTTGTGTTTCTGACATTAATAACTCGGAACCAAACATCAAACATGCTTGAGCACATTTCTCGTTATATTCCACCAGTAACAAAGGTACAGAGAGCTAACTTTATTTTAGGACGACGAAACCATCTCTTTCTGTCAAAAAGAACTGCGAGCAGTATTAATACTTACCGAAGCACATTATTTGCATATGCATTGCGGTGTTTATGGTAACACAACACACCACACGGGAACACATGACCCAGATAGGCTACGTTAATGTTAGTGTTCAAAGCAATCATGTCTTTTAACAAACAGTAATCATGAAGAGTATATTATTAGTATATCTTTATACGTTAACAGATAAGACAAAAGAATAACCACCTTTTTAAGGATTTTAGGATTCGTGGTAACCGGTGCAATAATTATGCGAAATTCTTGTGTGTGAAATTTGACCTCATAATTATCAGCGATTCACATCTTTGTTTTGACGAGGCTGGATTCGTAGCCGTTCGAAAGTTTCCATAATCTTTCGTTTGCTTTTAACGGGTAACCCAACTTGTTTTTACGGCTAATTATTTTTTCTGACTGATGAACAATGGTTGAGAATTTTTCTGAACGGATGACAGATAACCCCAGCCATGCGAACTGTTGAATTATATTTCTCTCAACTGATAACTGGCTGAAGTGGATAACACCAGCAGTACGAATGGATGCAAACTTTTTTGAACGGATAACCCCAGCCATGCGAACAGATGCAAATTTTTTTTGAACGGATAACCCTGGCCGTGCGAACGGATGCAAATTTTTTTGAACAGCAAGTGAATGGCAAAATGCCGTTCGAACGGATAGCCGTTAGTGTACGTTTTCGCGTGAGAGGCCACAATTTGTCAACCATGTGATCTCTGAATTCCTTCACTGCTAGTTCTGGTGATACACTGCAGGAGACAATCAGAGGAATGTCATCCCCACACTGACTGGTTTCTGTTAAGGAAAATAGCATCATGCCTGTACGAAATGGGCAGCGCTGTTGCAGCGCTGGAAAAGCGCTTCAAGAAGCGCTGCAAAACCGCTGTGAAATGGCTGGCTGCAGCAGTCGCAAATTTTGGCTGCTAAACGCTGCCACGAGCAGCCATTCAACAGCTTTAAACAGCGATTTGATGGCGGCGCAGACAATTTTCATGAATTGACGATCAGCGTTGCCGGAAGGCTGCAATTGGGCTTCAAATATGCCAAGAATGTGTTTACGAGATATCAGTTTACGGTATATCGAAAGCGATAAGCAGCGATGCGGAAAGCTCATGAAATTGCGATCGTCGCTGCAGGATAGCTACAAATTGGCTTCAAAAATGTAAAGAACGTACATAATTATAGACTTTCGTAAAAAGTGACGGCTGTTTAATTGCAAGGAGCGGTACAAACCGCAGATGGAAGAATGCAAAATATATTGTAGATTATTGAAAAGATAATCAACTAGTTACATTTATAGTTTTTCCTGTCAATAGCCTACTATTATCGATAGACGGCATTCATACAATCATACAACCACATAAAAATAACAAGTCTAAGCTGATCTTCAGTTTTACTACATTATATGCTTTTAACGAAACAAAATGAATGTTTACATGTAAACATAGCAGTCATGTGATATGTAGTGACCGTGACCACGTCGTTCACAGTGTCATTCAATTGCGAGGGCATAAACCAAAACAAACTCGAAACGAAATTTGGTACTTGAATGGAAGCTACGGCGAATGATTGCATTATTCAGCTCAAAGCTGTGCCCGCTACAATTATCTTTCCGCTCCTGAAAACGTTCACAAATATATTAATTTTAACTGAAACAATGTATGGTCTTACATGTAGGTACCATGTGGAAACAGTAAAAAGTAAATATTGAAATATTATAACTCAAGCCATCAATTCTTTCCTACTTGTACAAGGTTCAGTAAAAATTTCCTTCATGTTCTTTTGCCTCACTAGTGTCTTATGATGTTAGCGTTATGCACTAGTCAACGTTAGGCCCCAGCGGGGGGGGACACACTTAGGGAGATTTGACTTTTGTCTATTTTTATGTCAAATGCTTTACCCGGCAGGGGGAAAACACTGATGTCAAATACCCCTTCCCTTGTTCTAAATTTTGTTTGATTTCCTGTAGATTTTTTCAAACTACCCCACCATCGGGAACTTGTGTTTTGTCAAATCTCTAACCACTCCCCACTCATGGGAAAGGAAATACTGTCGAATCTCCCGGGGTCCCCCCCTGGGGCTTAACATTGACTGGTTCATTATTAAAGGATACTTACCGTAAAATAACTTAAGTTCACTAGGTTTTGAGGTCCTAACTGCAGAGAATAATCAATAAAGGGTGGAAAAGATTTCAGTCGTGAAGGCCAACTAGTGTTATGTGTTCTACCTGAAAAGCTACAGGGACAGCCACTTTTAGGCGCGATCACAACTGACCATTTGGGCAAACTGCGCGCTGTATTCATGGATGCCAGAATTGAAATAGAGCAAAGTAGAAAGAAAAGGGTTTACAACATACCTAAAATTGCTTTAATTTCTGCATCATAAAGCAACTCTTCAATTTTTCGGCCTGATCTTCTTTCCCTCCATTTTACAGGACAAGTAATCCCTTCCATTAGTACGCCGTTAAACTTGTCAAGGACAATATCGATGGTCTGCACAACACTGAATTGGTTTTCATCGATCCAGAAAACAAGCGCAATTATCATCAAAGATATATAGTTCAACTATCACAAGGTTTAATACCTGAAGACTTCTGTTTCCGAACAACAGCTTCAACGCAGCTCTCAGTTTGAAATTAGCGGGCCAAGGGTCGGTTAAAATGCTGGCACGCTATACACTATATTTT
This sequence comes from Galaxea fascicularis, assembly GCA_948470475.1. Classification (NCBI taxonomy): domain Eukaryota; kingdom Metazoa; phylum Cnidaria; class Anthozoa; order Scleractinia; family Euphylliidae; genus Galaxea; species Galaxea fascicularis. The sequence goes on from OX419347.1 coordinate 8,850,570, forward strand.
GATTGGCTTAAACTAACTTGATTGACATTTCAGTAGCAGGTCATGATAGATTATTTTAGTCAGAGATAACTGACAAATGTGTCCCATGCGTACATGCCTTCCCGTTTAACAGGGAAAATGTAAAGGGACCTCCAAGAACACATGACCAGTGTCTTGCTGATGCTAAACCAGCGATCAAGCAAGGAAAAGCAGGGCAATACTTGGGTTGTGCTCCCCTGTTGGATAACATTCCCTTCTTAAACGGGTACGAATCAGATCAGTTTACCACTCCTTTTCTTACGAGAGGGTCATGGCTCGTAACAGTTATACTGTACTCTACCAAGACAGTGATCTTGATCATTCTAATCATGGATCTGCGTATGGGAAAAGTTGAGTTTTATTTTCAGTACCAACTACCATGTACTAACAATTAACCTCTGCTGTACATTTACCAGAGCTTGAAAGCCTTAAGGTTAAACCGATATCTGCTATAAAAGAGAAACTTGTTTTTATGTAGTTTAAGGGAGAAGAGACAGCCTTTTTTGCCCAATAGAGTTGAATCGGATTAAGTGGTGAAGTATATAATACATTAGATGTAGTTATGCGGCCTTACACATTGAAAGTGTCCTTTACAGCGCAGGCTTCGAGAATATATTTGATTTTTATTCAATCTGACTTTTTGGGAAACAGGAAAATGATATCATGTTGAGATGACACGAGCATGATAGGTATTTTGTGCAATAAAAACAACCAGTTGAAATTATTATGTGCTGTGGTGTTTGTCTGACCAATAATTATTTGAATGTAGTTTCACCGATCACCCAAATGAGATATGACTAAACTGTTGATTTCCCAAATTTAAGAAATGCTCCAAACCATTTGGCAGAAGTACAACTAATTTTGACAGTAAACAAATCTGTTGTTATCGACAACAGCCGGACCAACACTCAGGGTCTTTAAATAACTGAGGAGAATGTGCTTCCTTTGCAATGACATCTGCAAATGGTTTGACTTTCTAGTCTTCTCGGATAAGGACGATAAACCGGAGGTCCCATCTCACAACTCTCTACAATTAATTCTGTGGGACGTTAAAGAACCACTAGGGACGTAACGAACCCTGGCTGTGACCACCCCTGGTGCTGACCTGTCCCGAGCCCGCAGTAATTGGCTCACGCTGTTGCGGTGTCCCTGCCAGCTTGGCAAAGTTAATAAAATAAAATAAAATAAAGTATGCCGCGCGCAGGCTTTAGCACGCGATAATCCGTGGAGGATCTGAAAGCTGCAAAACACTTGAAATGGGTCAATCACATTAATGAAACGGCCAATGAAAATCAATGTTTGTAGTGATAAATGCATATATAAAAAATGTATCAAGTCCACGATTATTATGAGGCAGTGATTTTTTTTTCAGTAACAAGATCTCCAGCTGTGATGTCAATTAGAGTAGCCTGTTTGCATCGCGCTCTTAGCAGGTTTAAGAGCTGCAGCCACGAAAAACTTTTGCAGCTAATGTTTCTTAGGTTTCAGTCGCTTCATTGATGTACCGGTAACTGAAAAACGAAATGATGAAATCTCTGACTGTTTACACATGCCGCTTTTACTGACGTCATCTGTGTTCAGTCACTAAGTAGCATCGAACCATGCGAGTATGTATGGATGGAAACATGCAGTTACTTCAATGAAACTGGACTTGAAAATGTATCCTTGCTAAAAGAAAAAACGGCAACAACGAACCAAGCTGTTATCGTTGTATTTTTCTATTTTTCTGCTTCAATGCTATCGCCCGTCAGCGGTCATGATCAGTGTGAGTTGTACCAATATCTTGTTGATTTTGTTTAGACAACGCATCCTCCGGGTTCACTCAGGCCGAATTGCTTTAAAGTGTCAAAATATGTGGATTTACTAGTTATAATCGAGCTAGATTCCTAACGTCTATATTCGGGCCATTTATGGCTATTTAAAACCTGTGCTTTGCAGCTGTTAGCAGCTATTTCACAGCTAGCGGTGAGCTGCCAGACAGCTGCAACACGCTGTCAAGCGCGTCGAAGGGCTGCACAGCGTTTTGGCAGCCAGCTGCAAATTTACTTTGGCTGTGAAAAGGCTTGTAAAACGCTGCAAATCGGCTGCATATCAGCTGTACAGCTATTTTGAAGCGCTTTTGTGGCGCTGCACAGCGCTGCTCGTTTCGTACGGATGCACTGAGAAATATAAAATATGGAAACAAAATATTATCAACTTAGAAATTTGGAGATTACTTCTACAGCTGTATCTGTTCAAACAATACCTTCTTTGCTACTTAGTATGGAGGTAACAGCTCTTTGCATATCATTATTCCAGGCCTGAAGTGTATTTTGCAGGAACTTCCTTGACATACATGTATCTGGGAACATCAATACCAGTTTTCTTTTTCTTTAGTTGGGGTGGTGGGGGTGGGGGCATAGATGCTATCACTGTATCTGTCAGTTCACTTGGTAAGCTTCCTTATTTTGAATGCTGGGACCACTATCAAGATTATCAAGATTATAATGTACCTGAGTTGTTGAGCCTGGAACCATTTCTGACATGCACATGGCTTGCAGCTGTTCTGTCTTCCAAAAGGTTTTCTATGGCAACAATGGGCTGAGGAGAGTTCACGCTACATTGCACAGATAGCTCAAGTGGTGCAGATGATGGTCTTGACGCTACAGACGGTGGTGCAGGTAATACAGATGGTGAGGATGCCACAGATAGCATAGATGGTAGCTCATCATCATCTTCACTGTCACTCTCACCATTCCTTCATATTGGTAAACAGATGAAACCATGTCAAATACAAATTAAATGTGACAGGAGTGTCAGGAGGGGTGAAAAATTATAAACCTTTTACATTACAACCAATAGATACTAGAGAATGGGCAATGCATGTTGCAAACGAAAAAGGTTAAAAAAATTATGCCGAGAAGAAAGGGTGTGTCAGAAAATTGCACAATAATAATAATTGTGCAAATAATTATAATCATCTGTCTGGGAAAACCATCTCATACCAGGGGTGACCTCTCATCCAAGACTATCATCAATACATGATGTTTTAGCCAAATATTCAGTACAGGGACCATACAGGGTAAGGCCCCACCCCCAACTTTTTGAGAGAAAATTATATAATAATAAATTTCATGGGATAACAGTTGTCAGCTAAAGCCGGCGGGCTTTGCAGGAAAACATCTAAGCCTGACAAAATGTGACCCTCCACAGGATTTTGGGTAAAAAGGTGAATGCACGGGCACGCTAAAATGACACGCTAAACAATAGGCAGTGAGCGAAATGACACGCCAGCGTGTGAGCAGTGCGCCAACTGGCACGGTTAATCAGGCATTTTCTTTTGTTTACATCGCACGCGTAACACAAAGGATCGTGTCCTGTAAAACAATGCCGTGTGATACTGAGCAAACTAGCACGCTAGTGAGTAAAATGACACGCTAGCTTGGTGGGCAAAATGACACGCTGGTGAGCTGAAGCAAAATGACACGCTGCAGTGTCAGGATAATTTTCACACGTTGGGCGCGCTACGGCAAGGGTATTTTAAACAGTTTTGTACCTCTAAAGTTCTCTGCGCGTTATAACAAATATGTTCTTTGAACGAAGCTCTTTTTTAGCTTCAAATAGACATCAGAAGCATCCAAATATATTTCCTAGAACGAGACTTATGATTTTTTTTTTTTTTTACTGGAGTACAGGATTTTTGTTTCAGTTTCACAGTCAGTTTTCGTGCAATAGCGAGAATGTTTTCCGATGCAAATTAGAACTGTAAATACACACAGTTCACCGGTCTGATCAAATTGGAAAAGAGTCTTATCATAGGAAGTGTTTTATGATTGTAATTGAAGTTAGAAAATATCTGCGTTCGTTAAAATATTCAGCATCAACCCATAAACAATTTTACCGCAGAAGTTTGCATCCAAAAACCAGGAAAACATTTCCCGCTGTCGCGCGAAAATGTACGAACGCGTGAACGGCGTGACAATGTATTTTATTTTGGTTTCGTTGCTGTGAATCCTACAACGATATTCTCGTTTGACTCAACAAAATATCAGTTTACCCTATATCCACTGGAGGAAGCAGTTTATTTGCTTCTACACATCTCACTCTGTTCTGGTATGTAACGCGACACGAAAGAAAAAGTTACTTCTTTCCGAAATCATTCGTTCGCATTCCTCCCTATCTGAAGCTCTGTTTGCTTGAGTACCATCTTTTAAAGGAAAGTAAAGAACAACTGGAAAAAGCTAGATCGTTTATAAAATAGTTTTTGCGTTAATTAAACTCCAGTCTGATCTTATGCTTCGCGTGCCTGGGACCATCCAGGGCTGGCGTGTCAGTCCGTTATCGTGTATGTACATCGCACGCGTGGTGTGTCATAAGGCACGCGTGCCTTATGACACGCGTGCAGTGTCATAGCACACGCTAGGCGTGACTCATGGCACACTGCTTGAAACAAAAGCTTCAGCGTGCCAAACAAAACCTACCGTGACAGTCTTTGTTTTACCTATTAAATTTGCACATATCCGTGACATTGTGACACGAAAAGCGTGTCGTGTCATGACACGCGTGCCCGTGTCATCACCATTTTACCTAAAATCGTGTGGAGGGTCACAAATGTCTAATAAATTTATAAACTGACTCAGATGCGTTTTAACCATTTTTGGAGTCAGCTCCCTCCCCTCAGTTGAAAATAGGCAGCAGAGGCACCCTGCACTTTAAAAATTGCTCCGTTTGCCCTGCACTATTCTTCTCACACAAATCTCTCAAGAAATCAATTTCACCAAACAATGATCAGTTAAATAGTTTAAGAGACTACTCTTCCAAAAACCTCATGACGAGTTGCATTAGTTTTGCATGAGAGTCCAACTGTAAGAAAGAAATTATTTGTGTATGACAATTTCCAAACTTAAAGTAGGCACAGGAAAACTACTTACAACTTCAAGGGACCTTTCACTCACATAGACAGGCCCTTGATTGTCAAGATATTGGTAATGGATTTGGCAATTGTTTTACTGCTGTCCCCTCAATAGTGGAAAAACTATTTCATTTTACTGGGATTGACTGAGGCCCCGTTTACATGGAAGACCCTCCAAATGTTCCTGACGTCTCTTGGAAATAACAAAATTAATAAAAAACTTTTGAAAAAGTCCGCGGTAGGTATTTCGTGGGAGATTTCGTGCTCTAACCGGGAGACTTGATGAAAAACTTGGAGATTCCCGGGAAAACTGGGAGAGTTGGCATGTATGCTCATGTAACCGCTTTGGCTCGGTCAACCGGAGCAACTCCTCGCAATTGAAATCCGGGGTGTATCTATAAAACGAACATTGTGGCTTCAATTGTTATCAAAGAAATTAAATCAGTGACCAGTGTGAGTGATTTAAAAAATAGAAATCCAGCGGAAAGAGGGATATTGAGGTTATGAATTATTAAGCAGGGCCAATGAATGGACAACTTTACTCATGTAAACAGTCGTGAGAAGTTGGCTCAGCAAGGCGGGTGACCCTCCTACCCGGGACAACTTTCTTCATATAAATGGGGCCTCAGTTTAATTTACTCACCCAACTTGTTCTCTTTGTGCACGACAGAGTTTATCTTTCAACGCCTTTGTTATGCTTTCTTTCAGTTGTCTTTCATTCCAGCACTGCTCTGTTGGCATTGAGTCTATGATGTAACCTTTTTCCTGTAAGTACGCTTTTTTCTTATACTTTGGCACTTCATTCCACGATGGTTTTGGCAACACGATTACCTCCTTCAAGGTTGGGGCCTCGGTTCTCGTGCTTGTGTGTGTTGACCAAGGTCTCCTACCTGACGATCCTAGATTTCTTGAGTAAGGAAAGCCTCTTTGTCTCATTTCACAGATTAATCACCTTGGTCCTTACCAGTCGGCTAACAAATCTGCAAACAATTGGTTTTGGGCCACCATGCGCTTCCCTTGTTGATGTGCCATGTTGATGTCATGAATGCTGACTTCAGCTGCCATCTCCCGAAAAAGCTTGACACATAAGGAACTAGTTTGTTCTGCTGATTCTTTTTCTTTAATTTCCGGCAATCCGACGACTTTTGAGTTAAACTTGTAACTGTACTCTTCTATCTCGTCGACGGCTTGACCAATAGCATCAATCTTTGGAATCAGTTCATCCAGGCGAGAACGAGCTTGCTTTGATTTGGCTGTCGCGTCAGCTTGAAATCGAATAAGTTCATCATATTGCTTACTAAAGAATTCAAGGCTTTTGGTATTCTCTCTGATGGTAGATGGATCAGCATTAACAAGTCCCGACGAAGGTATCGGTTGCATTTGATCAAATTTCACCTGAAGTTTTTGCATCGCTTGAGATAAGGATTCCACTTGGGCTTTTAGCACTTGGTTTTCCCTTTTAAGAACAGCTACTGATTCCGGCATTATGTTATTAACAATAATTATTAGAAACAAATTAAACTAACAAAAAACTGAAGAGATTACAGAGTATTTAACAAACGAAAGACTGAAAAACAACAGAGCTAAAATTTGTCATCCATCTTGGTCTGCTCACCGCTGACCAACTGCACTGATGTTAGTGTCTTTTAACAGCCTTGAAACAAACATGAACAGCTTAATGAGATAAAGTTCATTGAACAATTAAACACAAGATCTTGGTTATATTTTGTGTGTCTTGTATACCATATCAACACTTGCAATGTAATAAAAACAATGTTCACTGTTTCAGTTGTTTTACTGAACCTCTGGTGTTTTGTCGCATTGTGTTATACAGCTGTAATTGTGCATTGTGTTGTTTATTCCAGGTTGGTTTCTTCTGTATTTTCCTGTGCCTGAGACTCTGATCTACTGGTATGATATGCTATATAGATGATCAGTTTTTTTATCTTTAGCAAGTTGAAAATCCACATTTTCTAAAAGAAGTATTTTTTTTCTAGAGGTGTGGTGTCCTATCTGTAACTATACACGCATACATAGATACAGCTAAAATACACAGTATTTATAAATATATGTAAGTGTGAAACCAATAGTCATTTCAGTAGGTTTAATGGATGAAACATCTTGTTTGTCAGCCAGAGATACTGTTGTTGTTGTCATGGTGGCAAGGGATTTTTGGTGATAGTAGCACGTGTACAGTTTGACATTTGAAATAGTGTAAAATCCACCATCAATTAGCTGAGGAATGTTTTCTTCCCAGATTTACAAATTAATAGAACCTGTATCACCCGTTATCATAGCGTTGTACATTGATTTTGTATAATCATTTGCTTGGTGTGGTGGTCCAATTAGCTTTACCAAGCCTGACACTGTCAAGACCCCAGATGAATAGTCTTCCTGGAAAAGTTTTATTTTGGTTATGCTTTGCTTTGCTTGTGGGCAAGATTTAAAGCCAAGAGAATGGGCTGGTACATCTTTAACTGCAGGACTGCAGTCTATCGATTCTGCTAAAATACTACGGGTGACACTAAGTCATGATAATAACTGCCGCCTTTGCCTTCCCTCCCTTTGGGGCTGTTACTTTTAATATCCTGAATTTAAAAAAGAGGCAAGGGAAACATTTCCACTTAAATACAACCAGTACCTTAATGTCATTTTGTATATGAATACATATTGATGACATGACAATGAAGGAGTTGCTTGTTGTTAAAACCGTTTCATAAGAAGTGGTACTATACCAGATTTTAATATAAGTGTTAGTATTTAAACAGTTTAAGTACCATACTGTAAGTAGTACTAGTATTGTTTCGTACAACACTGTTAGTGGTCCAAGTATCATGTTGTTAGTAGTGTAAGTTATGCAAGACGTTGTAGGAGCCTTCTTTGTGTTGAAATAAAGAACATGAAAAAAATCTTTAACCCTTAGAAAACTGAATTTTTTTTCTTAAAATTGCTGTGTTTTGCTGCCTTACAGTGGCATTGTTTTTTTATCTTCATTTAAGTCTAACCTAGCTAATATGGGAAGAAGTTCAAATATACCAAAACATTCCTGGTCGTCAACATTTTGTGAAGCACAATGATTGACAGAATTAGTGCATAAATTAATTTTAATCAAAAAAATTATTTTTAACTTCACTGACTCTTGAAACTAATTATTTAATTAAGAAAAAACAACGTTTGCTGTTTTGGTGTCTTTGTATTTTCCATTTGGCTTCTTCTGCTTAGCACACACTTTGTACCTCCCTCTAGCATTTCCTCTTTTTGATCCAGTCACAAATTGTTTCCCGTTTAGCCTGTCTAGATCAGCAGCCGGTCGGCCTGGTCCACATAATTCTGGCTGGATGGTTTGTGCATCAAGCAGTGGTTGCACCAACAGCTGAGCCAATTTCAGTCGCAAGGATTTTCTGCATAACTGGTCCTTTGAACATTATTGTAGATAATCGTTCACAACACAAAGCTCTTTCAACCGTTTAATCGCTCTAAATATCGAGAAAATCCTTACAACAACTGTACGTTCCAAACATAACTAAATCATCTCTGAATCGTCATTCTATGCCATGTGGAGGTCTCATATTTCAATGCTGTATCACGTGACAGTTATTTCGTTTTCTACACACTCCCCACCACATTGGTCGAAGGACCAATGAGAACTCATGTTTTCTTAACGTTTACAAGCTGAAATGTTTCTATTTTGCTCAGTTCTCTTTTACGTTCTAATCTAAGCACTGTCTCTGCATTCAACGGGAACCAGATGCTGCACTGGTCTTCTCAATTCGGTCAATCGGCTCTCGTTTCCAACAACAGTAACCAATGCCCCACGTGTTTTCTCATCTTGTCCTTTGATCAGCTCCTTTCACGTCCCAATTTCCATGTACCCCTTGGACGATTCTCCTCTATCATGATAACCACATCTCCTCCTTTAACAGTGGCAAGCTCTTTCTGAAGACGCGTTCTGTCGTTTGCTGCATACTGGTGGAATTGTCGAAGTTCTGTCAGGTACTCCCTCTGCCATCTGCTTGAGAAATGATCCAGTAGCATCTTCAGGTGCCTGAATCTCTTAGTGATGTCAGTAAAGCTTGATCGTGATTGTTCATTCCTTTGTGTGACTGGATCATTTGAAAGCAGTCTTCTTCCAAGCATTAGGTGTGATGGTGTCAATGGCTCTTCGAGTTCATGATCATACACGTACGTAAGTGGTCTCAAGTTCAAAACACCTTCAATCTCTGTGAGGACTGTAACAAGCTCTTCATACGTTAGTCTGGCAGAACCAAGAGTCTTCTTTAAACACCCTTTCGTACAACGCACCAATCGTCCAAAGAATCCTCCCCACCATGGGGATCGAGGTAAATTGAACCTCCATTTGATTCCCATGGTGCGAACAAACTGTATGACATCTTGACTTTTGAAAGTCTTCGCAATGTCCGAAACAAACAGCTTAATCACTCCTCTACAGGCCAAAAACCCGCTTCAAACTTCTAATGAAGGACTGTGCATCCAACTTTGGGACTAAGTCCAGATGAACTACTCTTGTGCTGGCGCACGTATAATGCTATGTAGGCTTTATACATCTTCGATTCTCTGCCAAACACGTTCTTCACATAGAGGGGGCCCACGAAATCTACTCCTGTTTTAGCGAAAGCAAAACTCTTCTCAACTCTAAACTCTGGTAGGCTCGGGGCAGCAGGAGGACTGAATGGTTTCCTCTGTATTTTTTAACACAACGCACAGTTTCGAAGATGGTTCTTCACCACTTGCCCCCCTTTGGGGATCCAATAATGCGAACGGGGCTCAGTCAATGTGTCCTTGATACCTCGATGCTTCACTCTCTCATGACACTCTTGTAGAATCAACGAGCTCAGGTGATTCTTGGCTGGTACCAGTGCTGGATATTTTGCTTTGTATGGCAATGTGGAGTTCTCCAATCTCCCTCTGCAATGGTAAACTCCCTTCTCATCGGCAAACAACCCGAGGGAAAGCTTCTGTTGGTCAAACTTACCTCTTACTTACTTACTTCTAATTCTTGCACTGAAATAAACTCATCTGAAGGATTCTGGGTATTTCGAGTTATTCCGATCTTTTCCTTTAATCTGGAAATGAATCTTCTTACGTACGCTGTAACTCGGAATAATTTCTTACTACTGCTAAAGCGTTCCAATCCAAAACAATCACTCAAACTCGTGTTCAAGTCAGTCACAAGATTTGTAGTTGTTGTTGTGGCTTCTTTCTTGCACTCGGCTTCAATTGCATGGACCACACTGTCTTCAATTGAATTTGCCTCGGGCTTCTGTGGCCACTGATCCTCAGCAGACGTCAAGAAGTTTGGTCCGTTCCACCACTTATCACAGCATACAAACTCGGAAACATTCATACCTCTCGAAGGTAAATCAGCAGGATTTTCAGCCGTTGGGCAATAGCTCCAGCTGGTAGGACCAACAAGACTTCTTATCTCCATGACTCTGTTCTGGACAAACTGTTTCCACTGTTTCTGCTTCCCAAGAATCCAATAAAGAACTGCCGTGGAATCCACCCAACAATGAACTTTGTCTATCTTCACAGTTTCTGAGAGAGCAACAGCCACATGATTCATCAACCTTGCTAGAATCAATGCACCCAGCAACTCCAATCTAGGGATTGACTGTCCACCAAGAGGCGCTACTCTTGTTTTTGAAGCAACCAGCACTGACCTAACATGGTTCTCTTGTTCAATTCTCAGGTACAGAGAAGTGGCATACGCATATGTTGACGCGTCGCTGAATCCATGAAGCTGCAATGACGAGGACAGAGGCTCTTCCTGAGTAAAGTAACATCTTGGAATTCTGACACTGCCAACGTTCTTTAACTCTGTGATCCACTTCTCGTATTGCTTCTTTAGGTCTGGACTGAGTTCCTTGTCCCAATCCTCTTTAGACTGGCATATCTTCTGAAAGAGGAGCTTCATGTTGATCAAGACCGGTGATATCCACCCAAGGGGGTCATAAACTTGCGCAGTCACCTTGAGCAGTGTTGGTTGGTCTTTGGCAAAGTTTCTGACAACTTAATGATGTGACCCATCTCAATACTGAGCTCATCGGTATCATGGTTCCAAGTGATTCCTAGGACCTTGTGCTCTCTTTCTTTGTTGAGTTCATGATCAGTTCCTAGGGTAGTGGTTGTGTAGGTCCTGTCATCTTCTTGTACCTTCTCAGCTCCATGATTGATTTCTGCGCCTTTGTAATCGGCGGCTTTAATCTTCTCCATAAGTTTTCTGGAGTTCGACGACCACTTTCTCATGTTAAGACCAGCCTCTAACATCCTTAACTTTGACTTCAGAAACCGCTGATAGGCTTCTTTCACGGTTTTACCTCCAGCGGAGAGGTCGTCCACATACAAGGCCTTCACAATCTTCCTCACAAATTCAGGGTCACTGGCTTCATACTTGCTTAAATGGAACTTCAAAGTGGCGTTCAACAGAAACGGACTGGACGATATTCCAAATACCAACCGGGTGAACCTCTTGACTTCTATCTTTGGTTCATCGGCAAAAGGATCCTGAACCCACAAGAATCGCAGAGCATCTCGATCACATTCATCAACTACTACCATTAAAAAGGCCTTCTCTATGTCGCCGACAAGGGCAATCCTGAAACAACAGAATCTCATCATAATGCCCATAAGTAATGGCGACAGAGGCGGACCAGCATACACACAATCATTCAAGGATGGACCATTCCTTTTAGAGGAAGCATCAAATACTATGCGAAGTTTCGTGGTCTGTTTGTCTGATCGTACAACCTCACGATGGGGCAAATAGTGGACCTTTCCAGTGGACTTTTCACTGACGCTTTCAATGATGCCCTTGGACTCTTGCTCTCTGATAACGTTATTGTACTCACAGAGGACTTCTGGGGTTTTCCTCAAATGTATGATCAATGAGGCCAAACGAGAGTAACTCAGGCTATTATTGTCAGGTAAGGCGGGGTGAATTTCTTTCCATGGGAGAGACACTTCATAACGACCATTCTTCATTCGAACTTTACTCAGGAACTGTTCATACACTGCATCTTCACTTTCTGGGACCACTCCTAAGGCCTCAAGATTCCAGAATCTCGACAGTTCCTGTTTCAAAGGGCACTTGGTTTTCACTTCTTCGGTGTCTAGCCTAAGCACATGAGTACTGTTCAGGTAAACTGAAGATTCAACTGACGTTTGCTGTGGCTCGTGCATGGGTCCTGACAAGACCCACCCCAAATGTGTCCTTGTGGCAACTGGTCCACCATGTCTTCCTCTTCGCGTCTCACCAGTCATAAACTGCCAGTAAAAGTCACTAATCAGAATATCAATCTGCAATTCAGCCACACCCATCGAGCTGTCAGCTAACTCCAGCGAAGATAGATGATCATATGAGGTTTTCGCAAACTCACTCTTCTGTTGAGACAACGCGGAACAGATGCTAGGTACTGAGTAACCTTCAACGTACAAGGTAAGTCCACCTCCCATTCTAGTGACACCAAACTGTACAACATCTCACTGACTTGGCTCATCAGTATCTCCACCAAACTTTTTGATCAACAAGTTCTCCGCGCGCAAACTGGGGAGATTGAGGGCTTCCCTTAAACGGCTTGAAATGTAGGATCTCTGTGAACCACTGTTGAAAATTAATCTTGCGTGCACTGACTTCATATTTCTTGGTTTAGAAACGGTTGCGGTTGCAGTTTGCAGAAGTACCGAGCTTTTAGCACTCACATAACAGGTTGATGTGGTACCTGAATTTTGAGCGGTGACTCCTTGCTGCTCGTTGGGGTTGGGTTGCGTGACATTTCCGTTTCTGGTGGGCGGTAGCCGGAAGTCGACTGAACACACACTAACATGATGCCATCCACAGCATTTAAAACATTTGTATGCTGACGGACAGGAACTGGCAACGTGTCCCCTCCTAAGGCAAACAAAACATCGACCTTTCCTCTTGAGAATTTCTTTCCGTCTTCCTGGATCAGTAACTGCGACACAATTAAATGACTTGTGACTGGGGTGGTTACCAAAAAAGCAATTTATTTTGACCTGTTCGCTCAAATGCAGAGCTGCTGCTGTAATTTGTTCCTGTGACTTGTTTTGTTTCGACCACGACCTTTCCATGACATTACTGGAACCTCCCACAAATCTGCTTTTCTCACGCACTTCTAATTCTTTTTTTGAAAGCCTTGAGTAATTCGTCAATTTTCCAGGTATCTGATTTCATCTTGGGACTTATGACAAGCCAAAACTCCTCGGGAATTTTTTCCATCATAACCGGAATCAAAAGGCTTCCATACACCTCAGATTTTATCCCCAGAGCTTGTAAACTGCGGACATTGATTTCGATCTTGTTTCGCGCACACGCTTGATATCCGACACCAGAGATACTCGCGGGAGCTTCAACAGAGAATCCATGTGCGAACTGATAACAACTTGTTTGTTTCTATACCTGTCACGCAAAGGATCAACAGCGACCTTATAATTTTCTTTCATTAACGCAAGTCCAGCAATTGTTGCAGCAGCTGGGCCTTCAAGATATGAATGTAAATAGTTCAGCTTTTCGATGTCATTCAGCAAGTCATTGCTGTGAATAGCGGCGTCAAAACTATCCCAAATGATTGATAATCAGCGTGGTTTCCTCCAAATTTCTTGATCACTAATTGCGGCAATTTCACAGTTTGAGTTATCTGCTTCACATTCTTCTGACTTACTCGATTTCTTTGACGAACTGACGCTTGCTGCCGAAGAGATGGATTCGTCGTCATCTTCGTTTTCGCTGCTGGAGTTGTCCGATCTAATCGCTAGTTCAATGTTGACAATTCTTTCCTGCATCTTTCCTTTTAGTTCGCTAGTCTCCTCGATTTCCTTTTTCAATTTCGTCGTCCTCAATTTGATCCAAAATGCCCATGTCTAGTTCGCTCAAGACTCCAAATTTCTCGCCGAGGATATCTCGGAGTGACTTTAACTTTCCCCTTTTTGATGCATCGTAATGACGTAGCAGCTCGTCAACAGAATCCATGATCTTTTGCACGTAAGTCCTATGCCCTCCACGTTTTCTTCTTAACCGCATCAAATTTTCCATTTCACAACGCATTCACTCAGCTTTGCATCCGGCTTGAAGGACGATGTAGATAATCGTTCATAACAGAAAGCTCTTTCAACCGTTTAATTGCTCTAGATACCGAGAAAATCCTTACAACAACCGTTACGTTCCGAACATAACTAAATCATCTCTGAATCATCATTCTATGCCATGTGGAGATCTCATATTTCAACGCTGTGTCATGTGACAGTTATTTCGTTTTCTATAATTATGATTTGGTATATGTTGACAATGCTCAGCTCAAGCAGCCTCCAAAACACTTTCTTCCACCACTTCATGGACTTAACATTGACAGAATAAAAGGTTAAGAGCTGGTCATTCCAGTCAACACCATTCATGAATTGGGTGTATGAGGTGATAAGCTCTGGTTTCCCGGGCAAATCATCTTCAACCGCATTTTCACGTGGATAGGGCAAATTCATCCCTTTTGTCTTTACTTCCCCCTTCTGATAAGCTCTGGTGTTCTTGGTCTTGAGCTGATCTGGCATTCTCTTGCGTTCTTGTCTTACTGTACCACAAGCAAGAGTGTTCTGATCATACAACTCTTTTAACAAGTGAGGGCAGCTATAGAAATTGCCAACATACAGCCTATACCCTTTATCGAGATATGGTGCTATCAAGTCCATCACCACACGGTTAGAAAGTCCATGCTCTGGGGTCCGCTCATCCTGACCGGTGTAGATTTGAAAGTTGCAAACATAAGGGTGAACTGAGTCTGCTAACACCTAGTTTTTCACTCCAAATTTCACAGGTTTTGCTGGCATATACTGAATAAATCCAACATGACAGCGGGTTCCAATCATCTGCTCATCAATACAGATTTCTCTGTGAGGTATCCACAGAGTTCTAAATTAAGTTATGTGGTCAACAACATGCTGCAGCTTTGCAAGCTCTTCATTAGTGTGACCGAGGCAGGTTCTGGTGTTGTTATTTGAACAACGAAACAGACTTGTAGCCACAATAGAATTTATTTATACAGGAATTTACAAAAGCAAAAGGGTGATTGCAAGCTAAAAAATATAAATTACAAATAACAAATCATGCACTAACAAAATAATTTACAAGGAATTAAGAATAAAATAAAATAACTAGTAAAGGTACAATAGATTTACATGCAATGGCAATGCAATAAATTTCAACAAGGACAATTGCAAAGCATTGCATGACAAAACAGTGACCATTGTGTGACACTAGTAAAATACTAATCCTCTTATCCAGACATATAATTATTATCAAACGATGAGCTATTCTTAGAACTAAAACATGAAAACTGAAAACAAGTGAAATACTGATAAAACAATAGCTTATTACAGCATAACATTGAATGAAACTAACCCTGATAACAATTTCGTGTAATTCTTTGACATAAAACTAGGAAAAACTGGCAACATATCATTCTGTGACAGTTCAACATCTGTCATCACTGATGAACTAAACAATAAAAGCTACAGTGAAATATCTAATTTCACCAATGAACTCAGTATTGCATAACATGATTTAGACTGAACTAAAAGTATATCTGCAACGTTCCGAAAACTGAATACACTCTGGATACAATTTGGACATATTGAATCAACTAAGGATTCACGCAAAGACTAGACAATTGGGTTGTGATAAGTACACATGAACTGTGTTATTCTTGAACTTAAACTCTAGATATAATAACAAGGTCAAATGTGACATACCAAATCCTAAGTGAAATGATTCACAAATCTTGAGGTTACACTGGAGTTACTTTTCTTGACCAAGAGGTCCTGAACTTGTAAGTGTAGGTCTTGAACACTTTGAACTACTGAATTAAACTAACTGCACTTCTTTTATAAGGAATCAAACAATGGCAGGGAATTCTTATGATTTTGATGCAAGGAGTGGTCATGTGACATAAAGGAAATCTTTAATGTAAATCCTGTGTGTAGGCTGATTTGATAAGCATAGGAAATAGTTTCTACAGATGTAATTCTAAAACTATGATAAAAAAAAATATTTGCAATGTCATGCATTTTGTGAACCTGGTCACATTAGGGTACAGAGTCTCACCAGCAACATGAAAATATCTATTTATTTGTTGAAAGCTGTCTCTACTCATTTTGAAGGAAACCATGGATGAGACAGAATTGGCTTTGTAGAGAAGAAATCTGAGATAGATGGCAAGTTCACCAGTCCCATTGCAATAACCACTCCAACATATACCAAAATTTCTTCAAATGTGACATCTCTCCATTTCATCGTGGATGGCTCTGCAATTCTGGACTGTCTAGCTTATCTATTGGACTCGGTAACCCAGCTCTGCCCTAGAGTGTCTGGAATAAATAACGTAACATGGTCACTCAAAGATTCAGCCATCATAGCTACCCTTGATGGTCGAGGAAGTTTGTTGAATGGAATGTTTTCACCAGGGTCCCATTCATATGTCCATTCAACAAGTCCATGGAATTGCTCCCACTGAATATGTGGTAAGGCATTTCTATGTGGATTCTGTCTTTTTCCTCCTCCTCTTCCCCTCCCTAGTTCTCTTGCTCCACCTCTCACCACTGCTTGAGCTCTACCAACTGCAGGCAAGTAGTTATCCCCACTATCTTCAGAGGTCTACAATAGAAATACAAAATGAGGTCACCAAATGAATAAATTGAATCAAAAATAAGGCTCAAACGAGAGATAAAAAGTTCAGAAACGAAAGAACAATCCTACACTGCCTTCATCTGATGTTTCAGAATCGTCTGAGCCCTCATCATCATCAGACACCATCAAAAATTAATTACGGGAAAATGATCAGCTGTCTGTGTCAAAACATAAACGTTCGTGTCGATCACATCAGGAATTATGGAGTCCCTTGTGTCTGAATGAAGTTTATGCTGCCCTGTATAAATAGTGGTCTGTGAACTTCTCAACAAGTAACAACATGTAAAAAAGCAAATGTGAACCAATTCGACAGGGAACTTACTGAATTCACTTCTTCATCCACAGTATTTACCGGTAATGTTATTTTGAATGGTTGGAACAGTTGTATTTCTATCACAAGTTTTATTTGCATGGGCAGAAAGCCAGAAAATATTGCTTTAGGTTGTAACAAGCAAGGGTTACAGTAATTAAAATGTGAGTATTTATTTCACCCCCAAAGTAGTACAATGTTCTATGAAACTGATTGCTGTAAGAAGTCACATGTAAATGTCTGTGGGACACGTGGGAAAAATTGGGGAAAATTGGATAATGAATGAGTAATTCCTTACTGACAAATAAAGATTTTATATAAAACGACATTATTTAGCAAACCTACCTGTTTCTATGGAATGCTAAGGGGAAGAGGGCTCAGGTTTTTGCCGGACTCATGCCAGTTCCCATCCTGTTCTCTGTAAATTAAAATATTGGCTGAGTTGTTTATTGATTTTGTGTGTGGACGTAATGTGATTTTATTTTGGTTATGCTTTGCTTTGCTTGTGGGCAAATTCAAAGCCAAGAGAATGGGCTGGTACTGTACATCTTTAACTGCAGTATTGCAGTCTATCGATTCTGCTAAAATACTACTGGTGTCATTAAGTCATGATAATAACTGCTGCCTTCCTTCCCTTTGGGGCCGTTACTTAATAGCGGAGCTCCACGCGCGCGGAGCACCATTGCTAAGAAAATATGGTAACCCATCCTTCCGAGAAATTTTGGTTATGACGTCATCGTACGACCGACCGACCGACCGTCTGACCGTACGTACGTCCACCCCATCATGTAAGATAAAGTCAAATGTGATACTCCAGTTAACCTTTTCGTGTGCAAGCTCGCATATAAGCGCGCTTCCATAATATATATATATATCTACCTGGATTTTTGAAAACAGGGTCGCAGGAAAGTTACACTAAGCCTTGTTTATTTTAGTACTGAGGTGTGTTTCCCCCTTCTTTTCTCCTTCGTCTTTGCTTGTGCTAGGGGGAGCGACGATGGCAATTAGCTGATTAGTAAGGGAAAGTTAACATTGAAAGTTAAAATAAGCTCTTCCCCTCCCCCCCCCCCGCTACCCTCCCCCTCCTCCCTTTTAACCCTCTTTATTTGGTCCCACTCTCTCTCTTTCTCAAGGAAATTTGCATGAATTTGAAATCTTAGCGTAGGCTTAGTTTGAGACGGAGTCAGTATATTTAGCTTTCCTGTTCACCTCCTAGAGCAAAGTTTTCCTTAGAGCATCATGAAGCTCCGTGAGGGAAAAATTCTAGCGAGATGCAGTGTCTGCCTCGTCTAATAACCTTCGTGCGTATTTATCTTGTCGGGGCTATGAAGTCGACTGTTGGGCGCGGTGAAGGTTATTGTGGAGCTTTGCTTTCGGAGGTAAGGAGTCTTTAGCCTCAAAACGTAGGTGTCAGGGTTGATTTGTAAGTGCACATGGTGAAATTGGACTTGACTTTTGACCAGGCTAAAGACTTAGTAAAAATTGAGCAAGAAACAAGGGCTTGACGGAAGTTCGCCTGAAATCGTTTTTCAACATCCGGGACTTCAAGTAACTATCAAGCGACGACAAGATTTGCCTCGGTATTTCTGCGCGAAAACCGTAAGTTTTTCCAGTTTCTTGACTTGTTACCGCTCTTGCGGCCTTAGCGATTCTATGCTAGTGATCTGATAAGTGATGTGATAATTTGAAGTGTCATAATGTGTGATTTCCGGCCTCAAATCTAGTCGTAACATTTGCCACATGTTTACGTAGATGTAATTTACCAAGAGCTTGCTGTTATTTGTGTTAGCCACCAGGGAATTCGGTTTAAAACGTTGCTTGATTTCGTGCAAATCGATGCCTCTTTCCGACGGCAACTTTGCTCTCGGCAAGGCCAACGTTTCAAAGCAAGATTTGGGCAAAACTGACACTACTGCCCACAAGATAGTTCAGGTCAGAGGTTACGTCGATTTCATGTCTAATTACAAAGCAAATAGCAATGTTCTTTTTTTTTTCCTTTCGTCGACACTGTTATCTGGTAATAAGCAAAAAGTTAAGTGTCCTTGTTGAACAACGGAGGTAATAGCACAGGAAGTTCTAAAAAGCCTCGAATTTTCGTCGACCTGGTTTTCATAAGGTCAGGTATATATATATATATATATATATATATATATATATATTGTATTGTAGCACAGTGTATTGAGCACTGTTTTAACGGCATTAGCCACTCTACTACACGTATATATATATATATATATATATATATATATATATATATATATATATAACTGCAGACAGTACTGTTTCGGCCTTCTGGGCCTCATCAGTGCAGTGCTGATGCTGGGATGAAGGTAAGGCTACATAGCCACCCCAAATGATACCACACTTGTGGTACCATTTAGTATATATATATATATATATATATATATATATATATTTAGGCAAGCCTAAAAGCAGAGCTCCACAATTCTTTCCTTATTCTATGGCATTATGGTTTTTACTGTTTTGCTAAAGAGCCACAGCCACCATTCAAACATGTGCTAACGTACATTTTCGATTTATCATTGGCCTTTGCCACGTTCATATCAAACTCTTTCCCCTTTGGGTCGGACATTTGTTTTTCTGCTCCCCAGGCACGCGCGGTTGCCTAATTTCGTGACTTCATTGTAAAACACTTTAAAACGATACTTTGGTCCTGTGTTCCACTGATTTAACAACGTTTCACGCATTTTCCTCCCCTACGGCTTGCGTTCTTAAATGCTGATTGAAGGCAGTAAATGTTCTTCCTAAAAGCATGCAAAACTCGACTATTGATTACGAGCCCACGGATTCCTGATTGTTCAAGCACCTTTTGCACCACTACAAGGTCCAACTCCTCTTCATTTTCTTCGTTAGCTCGTTTTGATATGGTGTAGAGTAGTAAACTATAAATAACGACAAAATAAAGTCGGCTTATGGTTTTGCAATATATTATTATTCCCAATCAAATTAAAATAAACACTGTCACGCTAGCATCACACATTTGACCTTTATTGCCACTGTCTGTGATGTGTAATACATTCCCGAATTTGCTAGTTTCCCAAACTAGCTGGCTCGGCTACCCCATCAGAGGGTACTATCTTCAGAAATAAAGATGGATATGCAAATTTTTTAAAAATAAATATTAATCGCCAGAACCGCTTTATAAGCCAGTGCTAACTTACTTTATTTCGGAGATGAACGGAGGCAATTCCCTTCCAGAAGCGCTTTCCGAGCTCGTCGATTCTTCTCCCACGGCTTTCACAAAACAAACACAAAACAATATGGCAAGAAACCATATGATCCGACTTTGAGGGGCCATTTCCCGAGCTTAAATTCGATCAAGCATGGGCATGTTTGGCACCAAAACAAAGGAAATTTCATGGGACTTTCAATTTTGGTGGTGCATTTATAATACACGCTTGCGCAGATGATATTTTGCCTCAGACCTCGCGCATAGTCTCTTGACAGGCCAAAACGCTCTCTAAAAATTGTCGAACCGGTGAAATATAACGTGAAAAACCCGAGCGAAAAATTTATCAGAAATACTGTAAACCAAGATAGTTTATAAGCTGAGATACTTAAGTCCCCAATTCTGGAGGTGCAATTTCAACTTTTCATAAGCCATAGGAATAAAACAATAAAATTTACCAAATTTACGCTTTGTTTGAGTCAGCCATACAAGTGGGCGTGACCGTGAAATCCAATATAAGAGTATTTGTCCGAAAGACTTTGATATGGGATTAAGGGACTACATGACTATATGAGCATAAACGATTTTGCTTCATCACAGTTTAATTACATGCGATTACATTTCAATACAAATAGCATAAATCTCTAAACTATAGATTAACAGTCCCAGTGTCTCACTTTTAAATCCACTCACAACCGGTTATGTGCTTTGGCTGAGTCACAAAGTTTCTTAACAAACCAAAATAATCCACAACAAACAAAATGTTAAAACCCCAAAGAGGGTACTGTTCGACACCACCCAAAAAAGAAGAAAAGTACTTTGTTCGCCTTGTTTTGACTATTTTATGGCATCATTTTTGTGATCTATAAGAGTAATTATAAAGACGATAGAAAACCACCGTCGGTGTCCTTTTCACAATAGCACCGAAAAACATTAAGCGAAAATGACTAACTTTTCGTTGTGAAAAGTGACTGCGGCACGATAAGCAACTCAGGTGATCAACTGCAAATGGTTGAGAATGGTTTTATTCTTGACTTCGATCAACTACAAATATTGCAAACTACAAACCTTGACATACAAGTCGTGGGCGGTATTATTTTTTACATCACTGTTAATGATAACATCTGATTGGTAATGACAACAGACAAACAAATAGGTTTCACAAAAACATTTGACAGCCGTAAACATTGAATTAAAGAAGATGTTTTTACTGGAATTAGCCTTTTAAGTCTGCGATTTTTTAACTAACAACGAGAATTGCTCTGAGGAGCAACATGTTGCTGGCATTTCGAATGGCTGGAACTGTTAAAAATCGTGTTTACTTTTGGCTAAGAGGTTGTCGCTTTTTGCGAGAGTTTTCCAAATGTCAATCCGGCTCTCGTTAAAGCGGAGCCGAGGATTTAAACCGCCCGAACTTCGCTGGGCTTTTCTTTCTTTGTGCCCAAAAATGAGCGACAGGATCCAAAATGAAATATT
>OX419347.1:8882164-8892164 GCA_948470475.1 Galaxea fascicularis
TGAGATTCTCGTCAAGTTTCTGCGCAGTTTTGCGAGGCACTGTTTGGTCACCTCTTAAAAAAGCGGTTGGCATTCACTTGTACTTGGTCCATTGATGGTAATCTGCATCAAAGCCTCTAGCATATCATTCTTTATAATGGAATGGAGACAGGTTTTTAGCCTTTTAATGCAAGACGTTCCTCATCACAGGCCAGACATTGCTAACGAGGAGTGAAAGGCATATCTCCCCCAGCTCCAAAAGGCAAGGACAGAGATGTTAGTAAGGGGATTTCATGCTTAGCATGTGTTCCAATAACCACTCAGTTGATGTCTTAGACTTGTAAAGCATCTCATTTGGACGTGCAATCTCTTCAGGAAGCTGGCTTTGCAGGCCTAGGAGGTTGTACTTGAACTTGGCCCACTCACATAACAGCTCTTCTTTCAGTGCAACATTGTCCTCCTTATCTTGATAGAAGAAGTCCCTAGCAAGTCAACATCTGCTATGCCATACTGATTAAAGCAAACTTCGTTTTTCTTGGGAACAGCAGTTGAGTCAAAGACCCTGAATGCAGTTAGGACTTTAAGGTTTCCCTCAAATCTATTTTTGATGTTTTCTTCTAATGCATCTACACATTTAATGGTCAAATTCTTAAGCTGTTCCTTCATTGAGGAGACATGATTGGTAGTTCACATCTCTGAAGTCTCCCATTCTCAACCAACTTATCAAGACCACCAGCTGTGTGCTCTATGGCTGGAGCAGTGGATGCTAAAGTTTAGCTTAGGTGGCCAAGTATAGGGAGTACTTCTTGCAGCAAGTATACTGTGCCAAGAAACTTTAAGTTGCTTGTTTGCTGTAGTAGACCAATAGCAGTTGCATCTCCATCTTCTTTGAAAACTCAGTGTCTTCAGGAATGCTTCATAATCCTCCTACTATTGCTTGTTCCGTTGATAACCACCTACCTCTGCATGCTTTCTGGAATCGCTTTCTTAGCTTTTTCTTGCCTCTGTTGCAAACACTAATCTGTTTGACAGCCAAGACAGCTTTTGCATAAGCAGAACTTTTCTTAGCAGAGTTTTAAAAGAAAGACCACACCTGGAGGAGAACTTTCTTTACTTGGTTGATGTAGGAAATTGTGTCATTGGCATCGCCACATGCCAGTGCCAAACGATGGCAGATGCAGTGCACATTTATTGAGGTCTTGATACCGGCCCGCAGTCTGGAGGCCACACCATTTCTTTTTCCTGTCATTACTGAAGCTCCATAAGAAGAAAAACTTGTAAGCTTCCTTTTATTGATCCCTGCATCTTCCTACTTGTGCAACGAGAGCATCTGATATTGTTTTAACATCTGCTCAGCTTAAATTCTCCAACAGACTGCTTAAGGGAAGGAATGCAGTCTTTGCTTTGCCAGTTTCAGGATGGAGAATCTTCACAATTGTTACAAGCTGCTCTTTGTTAGAAACATCACAAACTTCATCTGTTAGGAGTCCAAAGCACTTGGCTCTTAATATATCGTCTACTTTCTACATTTATTAATTGACAATGCTTTCTCATCAAGTCAATATAAATCATATAAGTTGCAATATCAGAAATATAATAATAAAAAAAACACTTGTAAATTATATATAGTAATATATTACAATTTCAAATGATAAAATTATTTCTTATAAAATACTTATATACAAATAAATAAGATAAATAAAATAAAAGGTAAATAAATTACAGCAATCAATTATTTCTAATAGCAGAGAAACAGTGATCCTTAAATAATGAAAAAATACAAAATTAGCCAAAGGTTACTTACCTGTAGGATAATTGTGATTCTCTGAGTATAATGCATAGCACCAGGAATTCAGATTGCATTCTTTCATGGCTGGTCACCAGGTCATCACGGTTTAAAGATCTTTGTCATGCAAATCAGATCCGTATAGAAAGGCACCATGTGGTCTTCACAAGTCGTCTTTTTGAGTGGGCAATACCTGAAACCAACGATGCGCTAGGAGTACTCCCAAAGGGAGGGCTGTAAATAATTTGGAGGGATCTGAATCCCTGGTGCTACGCATTATACAGTTTTGTGCAAAAGTAATGGAAACGAAATTTGACGAATTTCGTTCTTTGTTCTCGTGAAATTTTGCGAACTTTACTTTTGCACAATACTGTACTCAGAGAATCACAATTATCCTACAGGTAAGTAACCTTTAGCTAATTTTATATTCTCTTTCATACAATGCTTCGCCAAGCAGGATTCAGATTGCATAATTCAAAGCAGACTCCTGAGCGCAAGAAACAACACCAGACAATGGATCCTTCCACGATGAGGACTTTATTCATGTAACAGAGGCACAACATCAGACTTAAAGACTACAATGTAAGGACAGCCTGAGCAAACTCGCCAACAGTTGATGTTTGTCTTTTAACAGAACTTCGCAAAAGTGCCTACATTTTTCCAGTCAGCTGCCTTCAAAACAACATCTAGGGGTACTCCCAAAGTGACTGCCTTTGAGGTCGAAGCTCCTCTAAAGTTGTGACCCTTAAATATATTAGTATCAATTTCTGCTAAAGACAATACAGCTTTAAGCCATCTTGAGAGAGTAGCAGACGAAATAACTTTGTATGGCTTACCATATGAAACAAAAACTTTAAGTGACTGTCTTGTACTCACAGTCCTAGTGATATAATGTAACAAAGCTGGCAATTAAACTATGAAAGAAGACTTTCCAGGTCTTGATGATTTCAGGAGGCTAATATATACATTTAGGCAAGCCTAAAAGCGGAGCTCCACAGTTCTTTCCTTGTTGTATGGCATTTACCGATAAAATAGGATCAATGCCAGGACTCGAGCCAGGATGCTAGTAAGGACTTCTGTATTGTGATTATAGTTTTTTTTGACTGGCCACAGCCACCATTCAAACATGTGCTTACATACAGTTTCGATTCATCATCAGCCTTTGCCACGTTGGATCAAGGGACTACATGAGTATGAGCATAAACGATTTTGCTTCATCACAGTTTAATTACATCCGATTACATTTCAGTACAAATGGTGTAAATCTCTAAACTATGGATTAACAGTCCCAGTGTCTCACTTTTAAATCCAGCATCACAACTGGTTGTGTGCTTTGGCTGAGTCACAACATGTATCATTGATATTTTAACCTCAGCGAACCAAAATATTCCACAACAAAACAAAACGATAAAACCCCAAAGTGGGTACTCTTGACATCACCCAAAAAAGAAGAATAGTACTTTGTTCGCCTTGTTTTTACTATTTTATGGCATCATTTTTGTGATCTATAAGAGTAAAGACCATAAAAAAAACTGCCGTCAGTGTTGTCCTAGTTTACAATAGCACCAAAAAACACTGCAGCATGATAAGCCATGAATCAACTCAGGTGATCATGATCAACTGCAAATGGTTAAGAATGGTTTTATTCTTGACTTCGATCAATTACAAATATTGCAAACCATAAACCTTGACTACAAGTCGTGGGCGGTAATATTTTCTACGTCACTGTTAATCATAACATCTGATTGGCAATGACAACAGACAAACAAATCGGTTTCAGAAAAACATTTGTCAATAAACATTGTATTAAAGACGAAGTTTTTACTGCAATTAGCCTTTTAAGTCTGCGATTTTTTAACTAACAACGAGAATTACTGTGAGGGACAACATATTGCTGGTATTTCAAATGCTGGAGCTGTTAAAAATCGTGTTTATTTTTGGCAAGAGTTTTCCAAATGTCAATCGGGCTCTTGTTCCTAACAAAGCGGAGCCGAGGATTTAAACCGTCCGAACTTCGCTTGGCTTTTCTTCAACCAATTTTGTGCCCAAAAATGAGCAACAGCAGGGAAAACGAAGAGTCTTAGGATCCAAAATGAAATATTGGACAGAAAACATTTGGAAAAAACACAAGCATTTTTTTAGTCCAAACCAATTTGAGGTAAAAGTGTGAAAACAACGAAACGTAAGAAAACAAAAAAACGATACCAATGTCTCTTCGGCGTTGCTCATAGAATTTGGAAAAATAAGACAAGTAACAAACATAACTCGTGAGAAACCTAGGGAAATCACTAGTCCGAGTGTTCTTGACAGAAGTATCCGTATAAAAGACAAAACAGGAATACTAACCTGCGGATGCGGACAGTTTAGGTCAGTCAACAATCACTCCGAATGCAGAGCTGACATAATAGCCATCATTTCACACAAAATCATTGATTTGCTAAGAATTGCTGCGAGGGACAACATATTGCCGGCATTTCCAATGCTGCAGCTGTCAAAAAATCGCGTTTACTTTTGTCAAGGAGTTGTTGTTCTTTGCGAGAGTTTTCGGCCAAATGTCAAACTTATCACTATGAAGCGGGGCCGGGACTATAAACCGTCCGGACTTCGCTCAGCTTTTCATCAACAAATTTTGTGCCCTAAAATGAGTGACAGCAGGAAAAAACGAAACGTTTTAGGATCCAATATGAAATATTGGATAGAAAACATTTGGAAAAAACAAGAGTCCAAACCAATTTGAGATGGAAGCGTGAAAACACTGACAAAACGCAAGAACAAAGAAGCCGATGCGAATGTCTCTTTGACGTTTCTCGTAGAAATCGGAAAAAATAAGACAAGTAACAGCGAGACAAATTGCTATTCCATTTTCTTGGCATAAATGTCCATATAAATGACAAAACAGGAGTACTAACCTGCGCACAGTTTAAGTCAGTTAACAATCACTCCGAACGTAGAGCTTAAGCAGAAGTGGTCTTTTTACACAAAAGTAATGTCAGTCTTATTACGTCTGATGCCTATCAAGGAAGCTTCTTCAATTAAAGATTTTAGCGGCAAAACCATCCACTTTAATACACAGCAAGGTCCGAAGGCAGCGCATAATTACTGAAACCTTGCCAGACCACACAATCTTTTCTTTCAGTTCATGCAAGCTTCTGCAGACAAACACGAGGAAAAGCTGAAACTCTTCACTGTTACTTACAACTCTGTAAATGAAGGAGTAATAGTGTATTGTCATTACGGAGCATGGAATAATGATAATGTTCCTCAATTTATCTGATATTATTGCTGAAGGGATGTTCAGGAACTGTTTCTCCTGGTGTGTGCGTGTGTTGGGGGGTGGGGGGTATTTGACTAATGCCAGTTGTACATCTCCCTGTAGGCCACATAACGTAGTCCCCCCCTCCTCCAGACTCTTATATGTGACCTCTCACGCGAAAACGTACACTAACGGCTATCCGTTAGAACGACGTTTTGGCGTTCACTTGCCGTTCATCAGCCGTTGAAAAAAAATTTGCATCCGTTCGCATGGCTTGTGTTATCCGTTCAAAAAAAAATTTGCATCCGTTTGCACGGCCAGGGTTACCCGTTCAAAAACATTTGCATCCATTCGCACGGCTAGGGTATCCGTTCAAAAAAATTTTGTAACCGTTTGTACGACCACGGTTATCCATTCAAAAAAATTTGCATCCGTTCGTACCACTGGGGTTATCTGTCATCCGTTCAGAAAAATTCTCAACCGTTGTTCATCAGTCACAAAAAATTATTAGCCGTAAAAACAAGTTGGGTTACCCATTCAAAGCAAATGAAAGATTATGGAAACTTTCGAACGGCTACGAAGCCAGCCTTGTCAAAAGAAAGATGTGAATCGCTGATAATTATGAGGTCGAATTTCACACACAAGAATTTCGCATAATTATTGCACCGGTTACCACGAACCCTAAAATCCTTAAAAAGGCGGTTATTATTTTGTCTTATCTGTTAACGTATAAAGATATGCTAATTATATACTCTTCGTGATTACTGTTTGTTAAAACACGATTGCTTTGAACGCTAACACAGGATCATGTGTTCTCGCGTGGTGTGTTGCGTTACCGTAAACACCGCAATGCGTATTCAAATAATGTGCGGCAAATGTTAATGCTTCGGTAAGTATAAATATACCCTGGCTCCAGAGGTCCGTACTCAAAATCCCTAGGATAAAATAAAATGGTTTGAAAAAGCTCACGAGACGGATCTCTGGTCACACGAATAATGAACCTCATTTCCTTGCTGTGCTGTCGCCTGGGAAAGCACGCTTTTACTAAGCCAATCATAGCTTTTGTTTCATGTCGGCTAGGAAACCACGCTTTTTGTGAGCCAATTACAATTGTTGTTTTCTTTGAAGAACCAATCAACGAACTAGTTCAAATTATGAACTAATTTGTCACATGGAAATGAGGTTGATTGCTCGTGTGACCAGAGGTTATTTTTTTCCTTTCGGTGCCTTGCGCCGCGTAATTTCCCGCAACCAAATGAAAAAAATAACCTCTGGCACCCAGGGTAGTATAAATACCGCTTGCTGTTCTTATTGACACAAAGAGATGGTTTCGTCGTCCTAAAATAAAGTTAATTCTCTGTACCTTTCTACACAATACACAATACACAATGTTAACAACAAACATTTAAACTGCAATGTTTACATGTGTTATTATTAAAAAGACCAGCATGGTACAGAAAAGGATCTCCACTATAAGATCTCATCCCAAGATGTCTCTAATCCTGGTCTGTTTTTTTTTATATTTCCTTGGCCATTG
Organism: Galaxea fascicularis; assembly: GCA_948470475.1. Classification (NCBI taxonomy): domain Eukaryota; kingdom Metazoa; phylum Cnidaria; class Anthozoa; order Scleractinia; family Euphylliidae; genus Galaxea; species Galaxea fascicularis. Next base: position 8,888,720 of record OX419347.1, read on the forward strand.
CACTGTTTACACAGCTGATCACTGTCTTGCTTGTTCGGCATGCCTTAAAATTTCTTTCATTTTCACAGTTAGGCTGCCAGCAGTAGCAGAAGTGGCAATTTCTTTTGAGTCTACTGTCACAATACCTACATTTACCCTCACTGTCTAAAGCAATTCCACAAAAACAATATTCATCAGAATAACACCTAGGTGGAATGTATTTGTCTTTGCATTTAGAGTAACCATCACTGAAGGGATTTTGCTGCCTTAACCAAATCAGTAACATGTGCTCATGTCTGAACACTTTTTCCCACCTATTTTTGACCAGACAGAATTCTGCAAAAGATGCTAATTGCTGATGCTTAGCCTCTCTACCTTGCATAGAGTTGATCCCAAGGCCAACTCCTAAATCCTCCATTAACTGGTTTGAGTGAAATGGGACACAATGTCCCATTGTCCAAACACTTACATTGGTGGAATGAAATAGTGATGCTAAATTAAAATACATCCTGCAATCCTCTTTTGATTTAGGCAAATCCTCAATCTTAATATCTGAAACTCTGACAACAAGAGACTAGGCATTTCTTAAATGAAGACCCATTCTTGTCATTGACAAGGTAAAGAAATTCTTTGGTTCTATATCTGAGCCATCACCAATGAGATCTTCAATGATAAACATGAATCCGTGGCAAAATTTTTTGGTCTCCTCACCAGTAAACCTAAACTCAAAATCTCTTTGAGGCAATTTTCTCTGACAAATCAACTGTACAGGCACTGTTTTCCTTGTCTAGTTTAGTTGGGACAGCTGAGCCTCTTGGTAGGTGTACTTTCTCATCCTCAAGTAAGCCACGTTGAAAAAGACAGTACAGCTAGATTTCAGAACAGCAGCGTTATTAAGAAAATCTCCAGTTTCTAGCCATAAATGAGCACTATTAATTTATAATGAATTTTAAAGTTGACTCAAATGAGTACAAGTGAAGTAAGACATTATAGTTTATTCCCCTTAAATAATTCATATTTTGTTGTGTTGTTCTATGAATGGCATTCATCCATTCCTAAATTTTAAGACAAATTTATGGCATCAATGACAATGCAGTTTTACCCCGTAATTATTGATACCCAAATCCTAACAATATTTTATCAAATGATTAGTTTCAGTCATCTTTCAGCTTTCAATACATCACCTAATTAACACTCCAGTCACTGCAGTGCATTCAACTGAACAACAGTAGCCTTTTTAGTGGCTTACTTTTCTCCTGAGTTCCTTTATTTCATCCTGCAGCTGAACATTATTTTCCTTTAGAATTTTTATGGTCTCCTTCCCACTCAAAATCTCCTGCTCAATTTTTTCTAGGCTTTTGCTCGCTTCCACAGCTTCGATGCGCTTATTCTTTGCTTTACGAGCCCACTCTCCTATTGGAAACCGCTCTCGACTTTTCGTGCGCTTCAACATCTTCTTGGTTTAAGGTTACTGCAAACCTTTGCGGGTGTCCTCCAGAAAAAAATTCGTACTCGCGCTGTTTTCGAGAAACCCAACACAAACTATATATCAATAGAAAACTTATGAAATATAGAATTCGAAAAAAATAATGTTCTGTTTGGCTACTCCTTTCAGAAGGCGACAGAAGCCCGTAAACGCCAAAATGACTTATTGACCTTCCGTCAAATTTATCGGGTATCAAATGCGATCGTTGATGCAAAATAACTGTGCAGTGTTAATCACAAAGCATCAATCTCTCAAAGTGTGTCAGCATTTTCCTGTATTTTCATAGGTTATCTTTTTATGGAATTGTCAAGTTCCAGCATCGAACAATTCCCAAAACGCAATGCGTCAGAGGTCGCCACGAGAAAAATATTTAAAATAAAAGAATTCGCCGACACACTTTTGTTCCTTAGTCATCAGTGCAAGATCTGGCCAAATGTCATGGAAATCCGTCAATTCTACATACCCTATAAATTTGTTTAAAGAGGAAGGACTCTTTCGAAAAACGAATGCAAGTTTTCGCCCTCCAAAGATCTGTAAACATGGCACGCCCTATCAGAGAGATATGTCAACATGAAAAGCCGCCAGCCAATGAAATAACGGAACCCCCGGCGTTCACAAGAGCTTCGCGGGAAAGTTATAGTTTTGGTCACGTTTTCTGCACGCACGCTTACTAGGGCAGGATAGTCATCAAATGGGGAAAACAAAAACAAATCCGACGACGAAGAATAATCCTGGCTTGTTCTTGGAAGTGGTTCTCTCATAACTTTTCTTTTTTCTGGCAAGTTCGTTCCCATTATTTTTTTCTACTGATTCCCGCTACACTTTTGGATGAAGTACTACACTGTTCATCGCCAGATTTCTCTTCGCCGATCTGTGAAGGCTGATCAAACCACGAGCCCTTGTCAGTGTCTGCAATAATTTTCTTCTTTTCATCCCCAAATTCGCCACTTTTCTTCTTTTTGGGTCCCGTTTTTGCTTTAGTTTTAACCCAAGGACTTTTCTCTTTCCTAGAACGTTTCATGTCAACGAAAATGATTTCGATCGCCACAAGAACAGGAACACTCGAGTGTAAACAAAAAATGCTAATTAGTTGAAATAGGACCGTTGCCGCGAAAAACTCGCAGGGGAGTTCACGCCTTCTGGGGATTATGACACCTTGACGGTTTATTAACTTTATTAAAAAATTCTATTTTTCTCAATAACTCGCGCGCGATTTGAGATTTTATTTTCATTTTTTCGGAATATGTTAGCTTTAATAATGACCTTTCTTTTGGCGAAAAATATTTTTTTTTGGCCAAAACTAGCCCTGGAACGTTTGCAGTAACCTTAAAATCGCCAAAATATCTTCAATCCTCTGGAAATTTTCCCTTCACGTCCTTCTGTCCATAAACACCAATCATATCGTTTCAGATTTTCATCTTTTGTGACAATTAAGGCAAAAGCAGGCCTCAAACTTCGCCAAAATAATCAGCAAAGTGTCGCGAACACTTTGGTGACTTTCCTTTATCCAAAAACCTTCAAAACTACTCTAAAAAGTCAACAAATTTGGTATCAATTTGAAGCTCCGTTCCTCGGCTATTGTTTCAAGCATACGAAGCGCTTTCTCTTTCGTCGACATTAGCAGCCAGGCCTCTAAAATCAAGTGCCCTGGTTCTACTCAATTTTTACCCATACGGCCGTGGGGCCTTAATACTGCTGAGACCAAAAATATAGGGGTGGTTCCAAAACCGGCCAAAAATCCCCAATGTGTTAGGCTTTTCATTCCTAAAACGTTTAGTCACTCAGTCTCATAGAAAATACTGTCAAAAACCCTTAGTTTTGTAAATGTCAATGACAAAAAATGTTATGAATTTTCTCTACTCAAGTTCATCTAGCTCTGCTATTAATGCATTTTCTTCGTCTTTGTCTGATCCTTCATTTGCACTGTGTTCCTCGTCTTCTGCTAAACTCTCTTCAGTTGAAGAATCGTCAATCAACACC
>OX419347.1:8899664-8912164 GCA_948470475.1 Galaxea fascicularis
CCTCAAACGCAAAGCCAAGGGCACAGCGCGATCGGGATTGAAGAAAACGACGCAAGCCTTGGACGGTTGGATCTCCAGACGATGAAAAAGAGATGCGTCCCCTTCCTCTTCATCAGTATGGCGAAACCACGCCAACGTCGATGAGGTGGTAGTAAAAAGAAGAGGAAAACAACGACGAAACGTCGAAAGCAGCAGCGTGGTGGTATGATACCTTATGTGGTGGATGTCAAGAAAGGGTTCGAATTGCTCACGGATCCTAAAATGTGGCATGTACGTACCAAGGCCGAAAAAAAGCAGGACCAACAGATGGTGGCACGCGTCAAGAAGGAATATCGTCAGAGTGGAAGCAACGACTCCTACGATTCGTGGGTCCAAAAGAAAGGATACGCTAAGAAAGCTGATACGTGTACCATCATGTAATAAAAAGGCCAGGAGAAGGGTCCGCTCCCTTCATTTCGTGCAGACACCATGGTGGTGACAAGATCTCAGTTCCAACGTGCATTGCACCGGGTCATCGAGGACGAATTGGAGCACACGCATCCAGACACCGCCCGACATGATTTTTTAGATGATCTCTTGTATCTACTCGACCGAGGGATATCGTACGACAAGTACGCCTGTGCTCGAGAATCGGAGTTCCCGTACTTGCTGCGTAGTATGGAAGAGGACGCGGATCGTCAAGTCAGGGGTGTTCACGACGTCATGCAAATTTTGAAGGACCGAGGGATGACATGGCGATAAAAACGGTCCACACCACCCTCCCACCCATCAGACGGTATGAAACGCATTCGACGACAGTGGGGATTCCTGAGGTCTCTCTTGGACGAGGCCAAACATCAGACCCATAAAGACATTTTGCAACATGCCAACAAAGATCAGATCAACGCCGTGAGCGAGATCGTGATGAACACGTTGCGCGGTAATCACGCGGTACCTCCGTCGGTCGTGGCTCGTCTCCGCAGGTACAAAACACCCTTGCGACAGTTGGTCCGGCGCAAAGACAGCGTGTTGAAGAGACGCAAGGTTCTCCAAGCGCAAAAGGGAAGTGGATTTTGGCAAGCGTTGAAGCAGACATGTCATTACCTCACTTGATCGATCTCCTGAAAGAGAGTAATCTGAAAATCAGTCACTTGCAAGCCCAGTTGGAGAAGAGAACCGACGAGAACCTGAAACTGACCATTCTCGTACATCGTTTGAAAGGAGTTTTGTTGTGTCCGAGGTGTCGTTTGGTGTGGAACGATCCCCGAATAGAAGAAAAGGGAGTGTGCGACACCTGTCGGATCATTCTCGAGACCTACACGTGCGATGGAAGAGTTCATTCTGGTCCCTGCCAGTGAAGACCCTCAGACCGTAGCTCAAGTGAAAGCGGATTTGACGGAAAATGCCGCTCTCACCAACGCTGCTCGATTAGAAGCCAAGAAACGACGTCTCTTGCGCGATCCCACCTTGACGTCGGACGAGAAGATGGCCAAACTGTTACCCGTATCGCGCGCTTTCGCTTGAGCGTCCAACAAGATAAGACAATTCAATCTACCCAGCTCCACCGGTGCGCAAGAGGAAGAGGACCCCTTCGAGGGGGACGAACTGGTGACCCCTTCCCTTCACAAGTGGATGAAACGAATGGTCCGTGCTATGGGTCCGTCCAAGTCGAGTTCGACACCTGCGCCCGGTCAGACCGACGTCACACCCAAACGCAGACCGCCACTTCCATCCAAACCAAAACACAAACCCCGACCGCTGACCTTTGGCGAAGACGACGAACCGTTTCCACCACCACCACCACCCCTTTCCCCTCAGCCGGGTCCGAGTGGACGCGATCCCAGTCCCTTTCCCTTCCACGATGAGGATTTCGCCGATGCCATCAAGAGATTGAAACCGACTCCCAAACCCAAAGGCAAAGGCAAAGGCAAAGGCAAAGGCAAAGGCAAAGCCCCCATGGAGTCGATCATGGAACGTGCCCTCCGGGAGAAGTTCAAGGGGACAAAAGGCAGTGACACGGACGAGGACGAATCATATTGGGACGGTAGACGACCGTTACCTCACCGCACGAAACAATGGGAAGAGTGGTCGGACGGCGACGGGTGGTGAGACGTTCCAAACGTAAGCGGGGGCAGAGAGGACGCGGTCTAGACGTGCAGAAATGGTTGGGAAAGACCGGCATCGAATTTCATTGGCCGGGGTATCAGTACATGGGACCCGGTACGCATCTCAAGAAACGCCTAGCCCGAGGGGATCCTGGGATCAACCGATTGGATCGCATTGCCAAGCAACACGACATTGATTACGACAAAGCCAAGTCGTTGAAAGACAAGCATGCAGCCGACAAGAAAATGATCGAAAAGATCAAGAATTTACTGGGCAAGAAGACGTGGACGGAAGCCTTCGTCAAAAACATCATGCACGCTAAAGTAAAACTAGGTTTATGAGTTCAATAAAAAAAAAACACACGCCATGTACATATATGTGTGGTCATTGACTTTCTTGACATTTAAAGGCGGGGGTTGAAAAACCCCCTTGGGTCTTGTCCGTGGGGCGGTCCGGGTCGTCAGGGCGAAGTTCCTTGGCAGAAAGAGCACTGGCACGGCGAGACCGGTATCGGTCTCAGCTCTCGGCAATGTGGGCAGCGGGGTGTTACTCCGTCCGGCATGTGATCCAGGAGCTGCCTCACGCATGGCTCGTGGATCGCCGCACCACAGCAGGCCATTTTCCGTGGACGAATGGGTCCTCCTCGGTACAGAGGTCCTTTGTATTTTTCCAAACAAATGACACAACGGTCATTGCTCAAAGGCGTGGGAGCCAACTCCCACATCTCACCATCGATCATCACCCGCTCGCTTTCTTCTTCGGTCATCTTCAAAGACTCGAGAAGAAGTGAAAATGGCGGTCCTCGCACTCGTCTCCTTCTTATACACTCTGGGTTCTGACGTCACATTGCCATGCCAACCCTCTGCTTTCGTGCTATTGGGGGGATACCCCCCCATCCCCCATTCTGACTCTGACGTCCAATGCATCGTCACGGTGACGTGACGTCACAAAATGTTCCGCGTATATAAGACCCGGCGCGTACGAGAGAGCACTCATTTTTTCCTTTGTGTGCTCTTGCAAGCAGTAGTGATTATCATCATGGATTGGACCGACCACGTGACAGACGAGGAATTAAATGAAATGATGGACATCGTCGAGGCCGGGAATCAAGCAGGTGGACATTTGTTCGATTTTCATCTCGTGCCCACCGCTCCACGCCAACACTGGAGAAACGTGGCGGACAGACGCGTGTTCGATGCCACCCTGACGCACCGTCGCGACCCGACGCGGGACGATAATTTGGGAGAAGAATTAACGGGTGCCCTTCATCGTGCCGTGATGGACCAAATCCAGGAGGACCCTACCATCGAGCCTCACCACTGCCTGCACTTCGTGTTGCAGACCACCACGGATACCTTTCACCACCCTTTTCAGTCGGCCACCTTCACGGTCCAAGAGTTCCGAGACGGTAGCGATCGGTTAAACACATACCTGCACACGTTGGCTGGCAAACTCAATTCCAACAAGTCTTTTGATGCAGACACACCCTTGCATACGGAACTGACTTTCATCCGCACACCAGCTCCCGGTCGAGGACACGGTAAACGTTATCGTGCCGCCACCACTGCCCTCAAGAAAATAGACAAACGGTGCATCGTCACCATCAAAAATGACGATGATCTCTGTTGCGCGAGGGCCATCGTCACCATGCAAGCCCTGGCCGACGAAGGTGCACACGGTCCCAACTACCGCAATCTCCGACAAGGTCGTCCCTTGCAAGCTCGATTGGCTCGTGACCTCCATCGTTTGGCGGGTGTCCCCGAAGGTCCCTGCGGATTGGAAGAGTTGGCCAAGTTCCAAGCTGCCCTACCCGGCTACCAGATCAAGGTGATGACCGTCGACCCTCCCTACAGTATCATTTACAAGGGTCCCACCCAGTCCGACAAGCTCATCTTGCTGGTCAAGTCGGATCGTCATTACGACGGGTGCAACTCGTTCTCCGCCTTCCTGTCCCGGTCCTACTATTGCCACGAGTGCGACCGCGGCTACAACACAGAGGATCACGCCAATCATCCGTGCCAGGGCAAGTGGTGTGGTGCTTGCCGCACCGAGAACTGTCCCGATCACGTGTCCACCAAACGGACGACGAGACATCCTCGCCCTACCGTCCCTTGCAATCTCTGTCATCGTTCGTTCTTCGGGGATGCGTGCCTGGCCCAACACTATCGGGGTACCGCCAACCGACGCGCCTCGACCCTCTGCCACACCTTGAAAAAATGTACCACCTGTCAGAAGGAGTACAACGTGGGAGGCAAACATCCGAAACACCGATGCGGGTGGTCCGAATGCCCTTACTGCACCCAACGCGTAGAAGTGGCCACCCACCGATGTTACATCCAACCCGAGGGTGAGGATTGCGATGCTCCGCGTCTCAAGACCGTCCCCCTTAACAGCGTGGGTACTCGGGCCGTCGTCTCCATGGACGTCGAAGAAGGCACGGCTCGAGTGGAACGTCAGCCGCCTCTCCTGGTCTACACGGACTACGAGGCCTACACCACCGCCGACGGAGAGCAGATCCCCATCCTGATTTGCGCCGAGTCCGAGGAGGAGGAGCAGACACACACCTTCTACGGAGTGGACTGTACCTCGGAGTTCTTCGACTACCTCGACGAACTGTGCGTGGACGAAGACGGATGTACCGAAACTGTACGCGGTACACTCTCACTCACGATTGATTCCACTGATTCCACACCACTCATATGTTCCTTTTTACCTCTTTAATGTCGATGTCCACTCCTCGATCTTTTTCTATCCGATTTTACATTGTGCAATGATCAAAAAAACAACTCTCTCCGATTACAACTGTCAATCAAAATAAATCACTAAATATCGCAATCGTCACGAAATGTCTCTTCCGGTCAATATTGTAACTCTAGTTTCCGGTCACGCTCCCCTAAAAATTAACCTTTCTTAATTTTTACTCTCTCAGTGTCCATTAGAGTCTTGCTCAGCAATGAGCTTTATTTTCGCTCTCGCATCGTCAGCTGCTTTCCTCTTTGGTACACTTCTGATTGGCTCTTGGTTCGCACTCTCGCTTTCCTCTGCTGGTTCCTTGCAGCAGCTCCTTATTTCAAGGGGACACACGAGCTGAAGTGGGCGTCGAATTCTGTTTCCGTTGTGTAGTAAGACGACTCCCCTCACAACACCATCTCTCCCTTTGACTAGTTGGACCACTTTGCCTTTCTTCCACTCCCCTCGGTTTCTGTTCTCTCCTACCACTAGGACAATCTCCCCTATCTCCGGCATTTGTTGCTTGCCCCTCCTGTTTACTCTGTGTGCTTCCATCAAACTGTGGACATACTCGTTCTGCCAACGGCTCCACGCATGCTCTCTGGCATTCTTTAGGCGTCTGTGTAGCTTGGTGACTTCCTCCTCGTCAACCTCAATATCCTCCAAGTCATAAGCGTTTTGGCCCCACATGAGTATGTTTGGCGTCAAGGTTTGTGGTTCGCCATCATCACTCTCCACGTATGTCAGGGGTCGATTGTTGAGGTGTTTCTCGATGTCCATGATCACCACTTCAAGCTGTTGAAAGGTGAGGTGTGTGTTTCCTAGCGTTTTGTACGCCGTTTTCTTGACTTCCTTGATAAGCCTTTCGTACATGCCTCCCCACCATGGAGACTTGGAGAGGTTAAACTGCCATGTAATCTCTTGCTGTGCGAGATAATTTTGCAACTTCTCACTTTTGCGAATTCTTTTGATCCATGTTGCCGTTGCCTTGAATGTCGCAGCGTTGTCTGAGACAATCTTCTCTGGTCTCGTCCGTCTTGTTATGAAGGCATTTAGCTTCCTTTGGAATTCTTCGGCTGTCTGGCTTCTGGTAAGTTCCAGGTGAATTGCTCTCGATGTGGCACATGTGAAGATTAGTACATACGTCTTCTCCTCTTTCGTCTTTCCTTCTTTGCACTTCAGCGGTCCTGCAAAGTCTACACCCACGTATTGGAAAGGGCGACTGACGTTAGTACGAAACTCCGGAAGGGCTGAAGTGGTTGGTGCTCCGTACGGTTTGGTGGCGAACACCTTGCATACGTTGCAGTCGCGAATCTCCTTCTTTACCAGAGTACGGAGTCGTGGTATCCACCATTCTTCCCTCAAGGTCGCCATTGTGTTGGCCACACCTAAGTGTTGTATTTGGGTATGAACGTGCTGGATTAGCTTCCGAGTGAACTGCGTATCTTCCAGATAGACTGGGTTGTACCCCTGGATTCTCCCCTTGCACTTGAGGAGGTTCGTCTCCTTGTCCTTGACTAACTCCCATCCAGGCTTCTTTAAGTCATCCGGTATTCCCTTCTGTGCTCTCTCCGCCCAGCGTCGTTTGGCTTCTGCGAGTTCTTCGGTACTCAATGGGCCTGATATCTTCTTTGATTGGGCGTGGCTGTTGGTGCTGAACCTCAGGGCCCAAGCAGTAATCCGTAGTGTTCTCCAATACGTGTTTCGCGAGAGTAGTTCGTCCCACTCATCTGTCTCTTGGTTCTCTGTGCTACCCTCTTCCAGTTCCTTGGTCTTGGTTTGCACTTCCTCTCTTGTGTAAGCAACAATTTCCTTCAGTGGCTTCTCTTCCTCTTGATTTTTAGGTGTGCATTTAATGATTGGCTGGGGTGGCCAGTCCTCCTTTGTAAGTAGCCAGGTTGGTCCCTCGTACCAGTCGTTCTCTCCCATCTTGTTTAGGGGTGCGCCTCTACTTCCTAGATCAGCAAGGTTTCGTTCTGTAGGGCAATATTTCCATTCGATTCCGACTTCTTCTGTTATCTGGGCCATTTTCCGCACTCTGTTCTCGACGAATACCTTCCAAGATCTTCCGGGGTTTAAGATCCAGTACAAGGCCACCATGCTATCCATCCAGACTGTGATGCTTCCCAGTGGCCATCCTCTCAGGGCATTGTGGAGATTCTTTGCCAAGTTTGCCGCCATTTGACCACCAACCAGTTCTAACCTTGCTATGGTAGTGTCTCTCTTGGAGATTCTTGATTTCGATGTAAGAAGGCCCTTGACCATGCCTTCACTGTGTTCAACGACTGCTATGGCGGCAGCGCAGCAGGCCAGATTGCTTGCGTCGGCGAATATATGTAAGTGCACTGCTTTGGTCTTTGTTACGTTCCTCATGATGCTTCTTGGCACTGTCACGCTCTTTAACTGCTTCGTCCACTTGGTCCACTGTTTCTTTAGGGGATCTGAAATCTCTCCATTCCATCCGTTCTTCTCGTCGCACGCCTCTCTGTAAATCCGCTTTCCTTCCACAGTTGTTGGTGACAATATTCCAAGGGGGTCGTAAATGCTGCCTAAATGGCTGAGAATCGTTTTCTTGGTAACATGCTCTTCCTCAACTTGTTGTGGGATGGTTACTACTATGGTGTCGTTTTGTTTGTCCCAGCCGAGTCCTAGTATTTTGCTTGGGTTGGCCATCCCGTCACTCTCTAGCTCTTGAAGGTTAGACTCCCATTTGTGTACTGGAAACTTTGCCTCTTCCAATACCTGGGTGGCTTCCGTCTTGAATCTTTTCATTTCTTCTGACCCTTGACCAGTCTGCATTAGGTTGTCCACATATGTGTTCTCCCGAAGCGCTTGAACTGTTTCTTTGACCTCCTCTGGCTGTTGGCTGCAGTGATACTGTAAAGTCGCTCCTAGTATGAATGGGCTTGCCTCTGCGCCAAAAGGTACTCGCGTGAACCGGAAGTGTTCTTCTTTTCCATCTTTCTTGAATAGGAAGCGAAATGCATCCCTGTCTTCTTTCTTTATTCCAACTTGAAGAAACGCCTTTTCTATGTCCCCGAGTAGGATGTCCGTCGACATTCTCGCTCTAATCAGTATGTCCCACATGAGTGGCTGTAAAGGCGGTCCTCTGTACATGCAGTCATTGATACTGTTCGCGAGGTAGTGAGGTTTTGCGCTTGCATCAAACACCATCCTGACCTTTGTCGTAGCCGCGTCCTCTCTGATTACTGGTTTGTGAGGCATGTAGAACACTCGGGTCCCTGTTGGGTGATCGGGAACCCTTTCAATGACTCCGGTTTCTTCCTGGTTAGCCACAATCTTCTCGTACTCTTCCTTCAGTTTCATGTTCTGCTCCAGCTTCTTCTCTACTCTTTGTAGGCGTTGTCTGCTCTGCATCTCATTTGTCTCTGTTAGTTTCCGGCCTGGTATCCAAGGAACGTTCACTTCGTACCTCCCATCGGCGTTTCTTGAAATGTTCTCATTAAACTCTGTGTGTACGTCCAGCTGGGAGCTCTCTCCCCGGTCCTCCACTCCCAACACGTCCAGGCTGTACAAACGCTCATAAGCGCTCGCTTCTCTTGTGTACAGGCAGCCATCTGTTGCACGATCACCGCCATGGATGACCCAACCAAAGGTCGTCCCCTCGACTATCGGCTCCCCAGGTTTCCCTTTGAACACATCTTCTGTCCTAATTCGGCAGTACGTACTGTCTCCCAGGATCAAATGGATTGTGTAGTCATCTCCCGTGTTCTTGTAGAATCGTTTGTCCTTTGTGTGCTCGTACTTCCATTTCAGGGTGCTAATGTCTGGTCTCCGGATGGTCGTGAAGTCTGCCATCTTAGCTCCAGTGACTTCGATTCGCTCTCTCGCCTGTTCATCCACTGAATCTATTGTTAGGTCAAAAATAGGCATGGACTGTTTCTGTGTTCCACTCAAGGTTACAATTTGTCGAGTTTCGTGACGTACTGGGTTTAGCTGAAGCTTTTTGATTGCCTCTTCTGAGATAAAGTTCCTGCCAGATCCTGTGTCAAGGTACGCCCATAGTGTGGTTCCATTGATCTTAACGGGGATGATAGCTGGGAGTGTCTCTTCGGCAGATGGCGCGTACACAGTGAGAACAGGATTCTCCTTTCTGTCGCAGATGCTTGTATGGTGTCTCCCTTTGCAATTAAAACAGCCACGGCTTCGGCACTGATGGCCAATGTGCCCCCCTCTTCCACAGTTGTAACACAATCGGTTATCCGTGAGAAACTTCCTCCTGCTCTCCAGTGTCTTGTACGTTTCGCAGCGGTCTCCCCAGTGGCCCTTTCGGCAGTAGAGGCAGACGGGTGTGGATTTCGTTGTATCTGATGGCTGTTTCTCCTCTCCTTCTGCAGCATACCAGAGTCTCTCCCTCTTGTGGTTTTCTCGGACTGTTCCAGGCTGCTCCTCCATTCTGTTCCTCTTCAGCCATCCCTGAAGGTTGTTAATCAAGTGCTCCATTCTCCAACTCTCCCAATTATCGTCAGTCCGTACCAGGTCAGGCTTCACGTGCGGTAATTTGTTTAGTGTAGAGATTACGAATCCTTGTAACATACCTGCTTCGCCCATAGTTACCAACGCGTCGTAGTTTTTGCTGAGATTTTCGTAAAATTCCTGAATTCTGATGAAGTGTGTTCCTCTAACGCTTGGAAGATTCACAATTTCTTGCACGTGCGCATTGACAACTAGCTTGTTTTGGCCATACTCTGTCTTTAATCGCTCCCACGCTATTTTGTAGCCGATCTCGCTGGGTTTTAGATTTCCAATTTTTCCACGCACTGTTGGGGTTACCATCTCTAACAGATAGCTGAATTTTTCTTCTGGAGTGATTGGCTTGTCATGGACTTGCGTGACGAACATGTTTTCGAAACGCACCCAGTCGGTGGGCGTTCCTTTGAATGGCGTAATCTTCAACTTGGGAAGTTTTGCGTGGGTCGCCTTGGCCGCTGTTTCCATTTCCAACTTCTGTTCTGCTACGCGTAATTCGGCCCTGAATTTCTCCTCCCAGAATTGCTTTTCTTGCTCTTGTTTCTCTCTTGTCACGCGTTCCTCGCGCTCCCGTCGTGTCTCCCAATTCGCCCGCTCGATTTCGTCTTCCTCCTGTTTCTGTTTTGCTGAAAGTGTCTCGGAAAGCTTGATTTTCTCCTGGACGAGAGGAGAGAACTCGTTCTTCTTGTCCTTTTTCCACTGTCGGACATCTCGCGGTGAAACACCCGAGTCTAGCTTCATTCCTTCCAGTTGTGAAATAAGATCCGTGATCTTGTCGATGATTTGTGTTCCTTGTTTTATGGCAATTTCCATTTCTACGTAATCGTTTTGCTCTATAAGTTCGTCAGCCGGCTCTAGATAGTACTTTAATTTCGTTACCTCCCTCTCAATGTTTCTTTCGAAGCGTTCCATCGCCTCTGAAAGTCCCTCTCCTTCTGTCATGGCGCAATCGTTTCAATGTCCCAGCCACGCGGCAAATTCCTGTGTCGTTGTCGTCTCCGCTGTTTTCCTGATCCTGGTCCCGGCACCACAAATGTACCGAAACTGTACGCGGTACACTCTCACTCACGATTGATTCCACTGATTCCACACCACTCATATGTTCCTTTTTACCTCTTTAATGTCGATGTCCACTCCTCGATCTTTTTCTATCCGATTTTACATTGTGCAATGATCAAAAAAACAACTCTCTCCGATTACAACTGTCAATCAAAATAAATCACTAAATATCGCAATCGTCACGAAATGTCTCTTCCGGTCAATATTGTAACTCTAGTTTCCGGTCACGGGGACGACCGTTCCGTCATCATCCTCTTTCACAACTTCAAGGGGTACGACGACGGGATGTTCGTTCTCAAACATTTGTACCGGACTCACCGCAAAGTCACCAATCAAGTCACCGTGGGGGTCAAGATCTTCTCTCTCCGCTCCGACCTACTGACGTTCAAGGACTCCTTGTGTTTCCTACCCATGCCCCTCAAGAACTTCCCTGCCACCTTTGGATTGACGGAGCTGCAAAAAGGGTACTTCCCCCATCTCTTCAACACCCTGCCCAACCAGGACTACGAGGGACCCATGCCGGCCGCTGAGTTCTACGATCCGGACGGAATGTCGTCCAAGGCCAAGGCCGCCTTCCAGACCTGGTACGACGACCAAGTCCGTTGCGGGCACGTCTTCAACCTTCGTCGGGAGATGGAAGCGTACTGCGTCTCAGACGTCAAGCTGCTGAAGGGCGGGTGTCAAAAGTTCCAGGAGGAGTTCTACGCCGAAGCCGAGTTTCGTCCCATGGAGAAATGTATCACCATCGCCTCGGCCTGTCATCGTTTCTGGCGCAAGAAACTTCTGAAACCCGACACCGTGGCCGTCGAACCCCCTCGCGGTTGGCACGGGGCACGCTCCAACCAGTCCTTCAAGGCCTTGCAGTTGTTGGCATGGCAGGAATCCCAGCGTCGGGCCCAGCACCGAGAGGAGAACGCGCCGGAGGTTCTGGAAGGGGAAGAGATGATGGCAGCGGTCTACCCCAACACGCCTGTAGCTGGAGTGACGAGCGATTTCATTCGTCACGCCTACAACGGAATAACGGTACAAATGTTTCGTCACGCCTACAACGGTGGGGTGCAAATTGTGTGATGCGCAACTCTCAGTTTACTGCTAGACTTGCAGGGCATTTATAAGTCCCAGTAAGTCTAATTGCCTCTCACACTCAAGCCAGCTCCACCTCCGTCACTAGGACAGGTGCACCCTGGGGATCCCGGTCTTGCGACTGGGTGAGCAAACGGAGCACTGGCAGCAGGCTGTGAAGTAGCCTCTTCCAGGCTGAAGATTGTACAAAAGGCTTCTGCTGTTTTTTGACATCTTTTAATACTGAGCTTCTTATACCCTTCATTGATAAATGGATAACTTGGAACTAAAACCAAGACATCATTTGTTCCGATTGGGAACAATCAATGTCCGCACCTGCAAGTGTGAGAGTAAGTTAGCAGACTGTGTGACACAATTCAAGAACTTAGAGCAAGATATAATATGTATGCAGGAGACCCGGATGAGTGGCGAGGGCGAGATACGTTTCGATGACCCTGTGCTGAACGGTTGGCATGTTGTATACAATGGCATGAGTATAGCACGTGCAGGAGTAGCCATCGTCATGGCACCACATATCCGACTCATGGATATTGAACATATAATGGAAGGCAGGATGACTATGGTCAGAGTTAAGGCGAATGGGGTGAAGCTGGTGATATACTCTTGCTATTGTCCTACTGAAGAACATAGTACCTCCTCGAAGGAAACGTTTTACCGCACACTACACAGAGCCTTTCAGAAGATGAGGAAGGAACATCCTTCGTATAAGATCATTGCAGCTGGAGATTTCAATGCAACCATTGGCCTGGACTGTAACCATGAGACATGGAGAGGAGTCGGTCCCTACCACGACGAAGATCCTACAAGTTTTAATGGAACAAAACTGCTTGAGACCGTTGAGTGTAACAAGCTCTACATCCTAAATACTATGTTTGCAACAAGATCGAACGAACATCGATGGTCATTTCAATCTAACTTTGGATATAAGCGCAGGCTAGATTATATTATAGCTGACTGGTACGTGAAACGTGCCACTACGAATTGCCGTGTCTATCCGATGCAAAGCCAAATTTTTGACTCTGACCATCGGATTGTAGTCATGACTGCCGCTT
>OX419347.1:8914664-8937164 GCA_948470475.1 Galaxea fascicularis
TGTGCTGCCGGTTACACCGTGGTCGTGGAGTGGGAGTGCGAGTGGGAGTGCGAGTGGGACCGTCGAGTCAAGCGGGATGCCACTCTCCAGACCTTCCTGGCCGACCTGCATCTCGTGTCGCCCCTGGAACCCCGAGATGCCTTCTTCGGTGGGAGAACCAATGCGACCACGCTCCACTACCAGATCGATCCCACGGTGGGAGAACAGATCCGTTACGTGGACGTCACCTCCCTGTACCCCACCGTCAACAAGTACGACGAGTACCCCGTAGGTCATCCCACCGTCCTCACACGACCCGAGGACCAGGACATTGGTCATTACTTTGGACTGGCCGAGGTGGACGTGGTGGTGCCCCGCGGTCTCTACCATCCCGTCCTGCCTCATCGCAGTGGCGGCAAACTGACCTTCCCACTCTGTCGAACCTGTCTGGCGGAAGAAATGCCCAAACCCTTGCACGACCGTTCCCATCAATGTTCCCACGACGACGACGACGACTGCCAGTTCACCGGAACGTGGTGCACGCCCAAACTGGTGGAGGCAGTGGAGCAAGGGTACCGCATCGTGAGGATCCACGAAGTGTGGCATTTCCCTCAGCGTCGCCGCGGTCTCTTCGTCGAGTACGTGAACACCTGGCTGAGGCTCAAGCAGGAATCCTCCGGCTATCCTGCCTGGGTGCAGACGCCCGACCAACAGGTCCAGTACGTGGCCGATTATCTTCACCGGGAAGACGTGGCTCTCCAACCAGACCTCATCCGGAAGAATCCCGGTCGCAAGCAGACCGCCAAACTTGGTCTCAATTCCTTTTGGGGCAAGTTCGGTGAAAATCTCCTCAAGTCCTCCACCCGTGCCGTCTCCACCCCCGCCCAACTCTTCGACATCGTCTCCGACCCACTGGTCCACGTCAACGCCGTCCGGATCTGCACTGAGGACAAGTTGGAGGTAGTGACGACCCCCCTGAAGGACGATCTTCTTGACAATGGGAAAATCAATATCTTCGTGGCGGCCTTCACCACTTGCCATGCCCGTCTTCGTCTGTACACTCATCTCAAGACCTTGGGCGAACGGGCCCTCTACTTTGACACGGACTCGGTCATTTACCGTTGGCAGCCCGGACAGTCGGAGATTCCTCTCGGGGACTACCTCGGCGAGATGACCGACGAATTGGAAGGAGGCGACTACATCGTCGACTTCACCTCGGCCGGTCCCAAAAATTACGGGTACAAGACCCAACAAGGCAAAGTCTGTTGCAAGGTGCGCGGTTTTTCACTCGGTTCCGTACGTGGTTCGTCCCAGCTGAACTACGACATGATGCGCGCCAACCTGATGGACGAATTGCGAGATCCTCGGGACCAAAGGCGTAATGTGCCTGTGGTGAATCCTCACTTCTTCACCCGGGACCCAGCCACCAAGACCATCACCGTAGCACCGCGCACCAAACAGTACGGTCTCGTCTTCGACAAGCGCGTGGTGGATCCCGTCAGTTTCAAATCGTACCCCTACGGTTACGTGATGCGGCCGTGCTGACATCGGACTCTTCGGATGAGGAATGAACATGACTTTGAACATTGAACTGTGGTTTTGTTTTTCCTGTTTGCCTTGTTGTTCACCACTTTTTTCCAAAAACAATCAAGGAGCTGCTGTCATTGTAAATAAAAAATCGTATTTTTTCACTTTCTGTTTTCATTCATTTCCGGGGTTTTCTCCTTATTTGGGAGGGTCGGCCATCTTGAATAGAGCCGGAAGTCGATTTTCTGATATAAAGCTCACCTCTCCTAATTAGCATAAATCAGCCATTTTGAATGAATTAGCAACTCGGCTCCTGATTGGTCGAATCGTATCACGTTGTACACAATACTCGATCCTGATTGGTTACGTGCCATATGAGCCAGCTATACTACTGAACTTGACAACAAGGCGTAAAAAGCCAGCCTCGAGCGGGCCTGTAACCGGATTCCGATAAGATGCTGAAAGAACGGACGAAATTTCAGCAACATGCTTGATTTGCGCAAACTGAAAGCTGCCACACAAATGAGCTACAGATAGAAAATTGTTGTCTTACAGTGGATTTCGAGGAGACCAGTGGATCGATGGATAAACGGAGCACTCCAAAACCTGGAAAAACAAGATAATCTGCGCCACACATAACGCTTGATCTCGATGTATGTTGAAAGTCAATCTGCTCTACAAGCCGCCAGCCATGTGTAATGAAATAAACGCAGTTCGGATACGCCAATGGTTTTTCCCGGCTAATGTTTCCGTTTCTCAACAGTTGGAGGGAAAAGAATTTCACAGCTTCCTCGGCAGCCACCTTTGCACACCGGAAACCCTTTGGTTCGTTTAATCCTCTTGCCACAAATGCAGTGTTTTCATTCGAGAATATCAGACTGCTGTTTCATTCAGCTCAAGATACCCAATATGGTTCTCCCGTTGAGCTTTCGGTGACAGGATTGACGTCTTGTTTTGGCACACGCGAGTGACCAGGGCGCGTGTTTTCTGTCGCCTCCAAAACAAGCCCTTTAAACCTTACATCACGCAGCTTTCACGCATGCTAATGAACTTTCCACGACTCTATCGTTGATTTTCTCAGTGTATTTTGGCTCGATTTTCGCTTGATATGCTTCTGCGCGCACTTGACAACACAACCCTTGAAACACTAAACCCACTCATTCATTGGAAGGCGTTGAAAACTCGAGTACACAGATGTTAGATGATGATTGACAATCTTACTTGCCCCCACCCACTGAATGTTCTCAGGAATTTGTTGCCCTCCCCTCCCTCAACTCTTGAAAGCGTCTCACACTGTAGCGATAATATTCGTGTATTAAAACGTCGTTAAATAGAGACATTCTAAGCACATTTTTGTAACATTTAACTCACATGCACTCAGGTGACCTTTCCCAAGCCAATAACATGTATATTTATACATAATGCTCGGAAGGTGCATTTTCGCATAATGCACGGACTCCGAGTTCATATCATTATCACTAGCCCCCTGCTGAAAACACAATTACTTCCCACAACGGAGTAGCGCATAAATTTCCGAGTTCTCTATTATGAAGGCGACTCAAAACTTGAACGAAGATTATTTTAATTCTTCAAACCTTCATCCAAGCAAAATGAATGACGCATATGTATGAAGTGTCCCTTGGGGCACGTATCGGAACTGTGCTGTTTTGAACGATGAAGCGGCTCAGGCAGATATTTCTTCGTGACTTTTAAGTAAACAACTGTACCCAAAATTGAAAGTAGGTCAATAAATTTTGCTTTACAATGTATTATATTAAATACGTGGTAAAACGAAGACCCCCTAAGACCCCAAAGACCCCTAAGACCCCAAAACTTGAAAACGAAGACCCCTCCCCAAACTTTTAATAAATGACATTTGTTAATTAATTGTTAATTAATACTCCCTTTTCTTGGGTTGAAAGTAAAGCCTCAAAGTCACATTCTTTCTCATGTGCCTTGACCCGGGGAGCGGGACCCCACATGAAAGGGGCGGTGATGCTCGTCGAAATTTGGAATTAAATCCGAGAAAGACCATTTTAAAACACAGACAAATAAGAAATATATTTTTTCGCGTGCAACCCTAAATGAGACCCACCTAAACGACACCCCAAGTGAGACCAAATCCCCCGGGTTCCTAAACTATTGTATGTACAAAAATACAAAGTTAATACATAATCGGAACTTCTATCACATTGGACCCCTAACTGTGGTATCCACTCGAGAGCACGAGGTATACTAGTGTGAGAGTTTACTGTTCGCTATTGCGTGTAGTGGTATCACCTTGATCATCTGTTCCAATGGAGGAATCGTGGTAAGTCAAAATTACGTAATTATCATGATATTACATTTAGTTTCCTGGCCACTTAAGCTTGACTGCTGAATACCCGGTCACTTAAACTTATTTGCATGTGAATAGTATGTATTCCCGTCTTAATTAATGCATACGTGGAATAACAGTTGTGTCTATTGTAATCCTCGTTCTTCAAAAATTATGTGGCCGGGTGTTCTGAAACTGCCCCAGCGGGTGCTCTTTTCATCCATTTTTTAAAATATAGCAAAGTGTTTCCACTTTCGGCGCTCATAAACCCAGGATTTGGGTGCACAAATGATTTTGTCTAAAGCGGCGAGCGCGGGCAGAAGTCGTCGCCTCCCAGGTCTCTTCTTTATTAGTGGTGTTGATTGGAAAATCCAAACTCTGAACGTGCATACAAAATAACATATATATATATTTTTTTACCTTTGTCGAAACCGCTAAAAGATTGAAATGGCAAATAATTATTTGCGGAAATCATATTGATGTGAGAAACTCAAAATGCCAGGGTAAACCAGAGATTGATCGGTGTTCTATTCTCTTTCAGCGGCACTGATTGGAAAGCAAAACCGTGATTGAGTGTACTTTTGTTTTCATTTATCTGTTCTTTTCCCTATTGTATAAACGGCGCTGTCATGTTCGTGCGGGAAACTCGAAATGCCAGGGTAAACCAGAAGAAGTGTTCTGTTCATTGTCAGCGGTGCTGTTTGAAAAACCAAAACCCTGAACGTGTACGTTTGATTTTGTTTCCTTTCTGGTTTTCTCTTTTCTGTTTTAAACTTTTTTTTTCTGAAACCGCGCTGTTTTATAGAGTGCGCCAAACACTGGAATAGCCGCTTTTGCATGGTTGTATGAGAAACTCGAAATGCTAGTGTAAACCAGAGATCAAGAGGTGTTCTGTTTATTATCAGCGGTACTGTTTGAAAAACCAAAACCCTGAACGTGTAGGCTTGAATGTTTCCTTTCCCGTTTTCTCTTTTCTGTTTCAAACTTATTTTTGCCATAATTTGCCGAAACCGCGCTGTTAAATCGAGTGCGCAATTTTGCACGTTTTTTTTTATGAAAAACTCGAAATGCCAGAGTAAGCCGAGAATGCACAATAGAAAGCACGTGCCGTCAATTACGTATTAAGGGCCCGGACGCACTGGGCAAATTTTTGTTTAGTTTGTGAAACTTCAAAGATGCCGTCGTCCAGCCTCGGAGCAGGGCAAATTTTTGTCAGGCAGAGACAAATTCTGTTGAGAGTTTTGGAAGGGCCAAACAAATTTTGCCAGTCCAGTGCGTCCGAATCCTTACTGACAAAGTATCTCAAGTTTTCGTGTAATGTGACACCTTCCAGAAGCTGACCTAAGTGAGGGCTCAAGGTTAAACAATCCACTTCAACAAACTGAACACATTTACCTGCGCAAATCTTTGTAAAGTTGTGAAGATTTTAATCTAGTAAACTTTGTCCGCATGAAAAGGTTTGCCGATAAATTTAAGAAAAGATTGGAAGGCACGCAACACCGTGACAGTTTTATTTTTAGGGTCCAGCACTCACCATCACACAAGGGTTTAACATTCACGTGTCGCGCACTTGACTCAAGTGACCTTTCGTGCAACACTGCATGGATTTCAAAGCTCACCTTCGCTTCTTTTGATTTTTTGTGCAAAAGATGTTTTGATGAATTATGTCGAAGGTTTCTCGGCTGAATTGCTGAATACCTGGCCACTCCAAGGTTTGGTTTAAGTAGCCACTGCGGCTATGTAGTAGAGCGTCAATTGATTGCGTAGCCACGTAGCCACTTCGGCGTAGCCGCATAGCAAATTTGGATAAAACGTCGAAATTCCTCACCGCGGAGCCACGTAGCCATTTCAGATAAAACCTTCAAGGGGAAGGGGAAGGGGCGTAGCCGCGTAGCCCCCTCTGTCTCGTTCTAAAAGAGTTGGCGAGGAATGACTGCATATCCATGTAGCCAGCTTTTTTAGGGGTACAACTTCAAGTGGCGGGGTATTCAGCAGTTACTCCCTTTCTGTTTTTTTTTTCAAGTGATACTATTGTTATCAATGGTTAATAAAGGGATACAATTTTAGCGGAGCTCCGGCGGCCCGAAGGGCCGCCAAGCGGAGCCCCATACCTATAGAAACCCGTCAACTGCTTTTACATACATACATACATAGCTTTATTTGTTAATGCAGGTTGGCAAATGGGCAGCCAAAGGCTGATGTGGACCTGCCTATATAATTACAATATACTAAGGTTTAAAATACAAATAAAGCTGGTCAATAAATAATTAGGTAAAAGCTGAGTATGTCTATTGCGTATAAGTATAATAAAGTGAGTAAGAAGTAAGATAAAATCAAAAATAATAAAAATCCTCGTTCTTGTTTGTGCTCAAACATGATTCTTTATCGAAGCTTAACTTATTTAATAGTACCAGATCTTTTTTGATCTTTTGTTTAAAGCTTGCATAGCTATCTATAAGTTTAAGTGACTCTGGTAGGATAAAGATGTTCTTCCTATAGAGTAATTATACTTTGGGACATTAAATCCTTCTGCCCTTCTTAAATGGTAGCGCCGCGGCTCAGTTTTATGGAATAAGTCGCAGATAGATTTTGGTGCTAAACCGTGATAAACTGAATACATTAGTGAAGTTAACTTAAGTTTGTAAACGTTCATTAAGGGCTGCCAGCTAATGTATTTTAGAGTCTCCAAGTTAACATCAGCAAGACTGTATATGATTTTTGCAGCTCTTAAGTGGATCCGTTCAACATTATGTAGCAATGCTGGGGAGCAGGTTCCCCATACCAATATGCCATATGTAGCACTAGGGACAATGCTCCGAAAATAAATGGCTTCCAGGACCTTCTTGGGTAGTACCCTCAACCGCTTTAGATATTTAACTTTTTGACTGAAGGTCTTACAAACTGCTGTGATCTGAGGCTGCCATGATAGTTTAGAGTCAATGACTACCCCTAGGCAGGTACTTGTGTTAACATAGCTTAGAATCTTATTACCAAAGGAGACAGGTTTCAGGGGGCCAATAGTGCTATTTCTGTTAATTACCATGACTTCTGATTTCCCACTATGAATGGTTAACTTATTATTTCTACACCAATTATGTACATCCCCCAGTATGCGATTTAGACCATCGCACACTGCATCAACTGAAGGGCCTATGTAAAATAGTGTTGTATCATCTGCATACATATCTATTTCTCCTTCCTTAATCTGATCTGGTAGGTCATTTACATAGAAAGAGAATAGCCTTGGGCCCAGGAGAGATCCCTGTGGGATCCCACAGTTCACAGCATTAAGTTCTGATTTGCATCCATTGACAACAGCAAATTGTTTGCGGTCTTTAAGGTAGTCTCTTATCCACTCAAGGGGAGGGCCGCTGATGCCCATGGCCTGAAGCTTTAGATCTAGTATTGAGTGTGAGACACAATCGAAGGCTTTTTTGAAGTCAATAAACACGACACCCACTACATTTCCATTATCCAGCGCAGTTTTCCACTTCTCCGTCAGGTATGTCAGCAGTCCTTCAGTAGATTTTCCTTTAGTAAATCCCCATTGATTTTCATTGCAGAGGCCACATTCGTTGGTAAAGCTATCGATATTTCGGCATACAGTTGCCTCCAGTATTTTACTTGGAATACTTAGCATTTGAAGTGGTCTATAGTTGCTTTTATCAGTAGAGTCGCCTTTCTTAAAAACAGTGTGCATCCGTGATATCTTCCATGAGGAGGGTATCCTTGACTGTTCAAGGCTAAATTTAAACAATGGTAGGAGACCTCCGATAATGGATGATTCTCCACATAATTTGAGGTCTCTAGGAGAGACACGATCGGGACCTGTTGCCTTTCTTGGGTTGACAGTTGATATGTCCTTGAGGATCGTGGGGTAGTGCAGGGTGAAGTCAGAGCATGTGGGTGAAATCCTGTAAACATGGTGCATCTCTGAGTGATTCTGTGTTGGTTGAAGGTTGGACATTAGGTTTTCTCCGATGGTTGAGAAGTAATCATTCATGAGAGTGGCTTTCACACTGTCCATTAAGACAATGTTGCCTTGATCATCTTTGATAGGGCCAATGGTATTTTGTTTACATTCCTGTCTCTTAACTTTCTTAACAAGATTCCAAAAGTCCCTGCTGTTTTGGGTTTTACCAAATTCATTCTTCCAGTACAGGGCTTCTGCCGTCCTTAGCTGGCGGGTAACCTCGTTTCTTGTTTTCCTGTATTCCCTCCATAGATCTTCGCTCTGCGTTCTTTTAGCTTGTTGCAATAATCTATAGCGCTTGTTCATGCATTTTCTAATAGCTGAAGTGATGAAAGGCAAGGAATTTGATCTGATTTTAACTTTCCTCTCAGGTATGTGTGCTTTTATGATGTTATTATACAAGGTGTTAAAAGCATACTCAGCATCGTCAATGTCGTCAAAAGTATTCATGACAGACCATGGGGCGCTTTCCATGTCTTGCTGAAGTGCTTTTATGTCCACATGTTTATAGTTCCTGGTAGTAATTATCTTAGGTGGAACTTTATCTCTCTTAAACTTAACCACTGCAAAAACCATGCAGTGATCCGACAGACCTGGGTCGAAAACACCAGAGTTTACAATCTTTGAGGTATTGCTGGTTATGACTAAGTCGATCAGAGTGCTTGAGGAGCTGGTTATTCTAGTAGGTTGTGCAATAACATTATGAAGATCAAAACTTGAGAGTATTCTGAGGAGACGTCTCCCCTCAGAGTTCAGTTCCAAGTCTCTTTTGGGCAGTAGGTCAGCATTGAAATCCCCCATGAGCAGGACATTTTTTCTTTTCATCCATATTCTCTCTAGTGTGGTGTAAAGAATTTCATAAAATTGTGAGTAGTCAGGGGGTCTGTAGATGCATCCAAAGATGAGTTGTTGTGAATTGCAGGTTATGTTAATCCAAACAGCTTCGATGTCAGTTAGAAGGTCAGCTCTTTCATAACAGCTAAGATTATTTGAGTAATATATCATGCATCCACCGCAGCTCTTATGCGTTCTGTCACGCCTAGTAATTTTATAACCGTCAACAGATATTTCACTTGAGTTAATATCACCTGTTAAGTGGGTTTCGGTGATGGCTAAAACATCCAGCTTGCTCTCCAGGAGTAGCAATCTTATCTCTCCGATCTTATTGAGGATTCCTCTTACATTCAGATGTGCTATCTTTAGACCTTTGTAGTCAGTTTTAGCCTTGAGTTCACTGTAGAGGCAGCCGCCACTGGTGTCGGTGCTTTCCTCTACTAATTCCACGTTGGTAGGTCTTGAGCTTATATCAGTGCAAATAGGGCAAGACCAGTCGAAGTGTTCAGTATTCTGCATTTCTCTGTAAACCCTTGGTGTTACGCGGCCGCACTTCATGTGACACCATTTGTGACAGACGTCACAACTTATGGCTCGGTGGTTTCGGAGTACTTTTTTCTTACAAACGGTGCAACAATTGGTGTCTCTGCCAGAACCTGGGCCAGGATTTATTTCGACATCCCCACTGGTGGCGAGTCTAGCTATATTGAAGCCTGCATCGGAGTTCACGTAGTATGGTATCCGAGCAGCGAAATGTCGTCTTCCACGTGGTTGAGAACGATTCGGCTTGTTTTGATGCGGTTTTAGCTGTAAACCCTGCAAGAGCATTACAGGCCCGGTCTTGTAGGTTGAGAGAGCATTCCAATGGCTTTTTGTCTGGTAAGAAGTGTTTAGGAGGCTTACTGCAGCGAGGAAGCTAAATAAAATGGCGGAGCACAGAATCCTACGTTCGGCCATCACGCCGAACGTGATGGTAATCTTGGCTAGCGGTATTGCTCGTGGGCGCGACCGACGACGACGACGACGACGACCTCGCACAATAATTAATAATACCCTAATAATAACAATAATAATAATCCAACATGGCGGCCATACTCCAGCTGACCATCTAGTTTACAGCAGACATCTTTGATATTAGACATCCATGTCAATGTCAATTGACACCTGTCAAAACAACGTATCCGCTGACCAGAATCATGTGACCATATTGCGGGCTCAAGATATGAGCTGTCGAGGTCAGCTGTTTTTTTTTAAGTTGACCGCTGACCAGGTACTGGTTTGAATTCGATCGCAGGCTCAAGCCAGACCAAAACGAGGCGAAATTTTTCACCAGGATCATCAGATCTCCGTTCTGTAAACAATTCGCCGCCTACCTTGACTACTCAGTTCGTTTTTGGTTTAAACCGATGAGAATCAGCCTTTGGATGTTAAGAGCAGCAAATTGGATTCCCTGGCTTTGATATTTTATAGCTTACGGATCTGCGAGAGAAAACATCGTGTGGTTTGGCAGGGTTTTAATCATGCAGGCGCTGTCTTCGATTGCTGACTTTTGCTGTGGATTAAACTGGACGGTTTTGCCGCTAAAAATCCTTAATTGAAGAAGCTTCCTTCTTAGACATGGGTAGTAACACAAAGTGACGGTGAAAAACTTGAAGGCCCGCTAAGGATTTGTATCTGCTTAGCAAATGAATACTTTTGTGTGAAATGACGGCTTCTGCTTTAGCTTTGCGTTCGGAGTGATTGTTGACTGACTTAAACTGTCCGCAGGTTAGTACTCCTGTTGTGTCTTTTATATGACATATGGTGATTTTTCTCTGTGACTACGAGTTATGTTTGTTACTTGTCTTAGTTTTCCAACTTCTACAAGGAACGCCGAAGAAACATTCGCCGGCATCGTTCTTTGTTTTCTAGCTTACTGTTTGTTGTTTTCCTGCTGTTTTCTTACTAAAAAATGCTCGTCTTTTTTCCAAATGCATATTTTCGATCCAATATTTCATTTTGAATCCTAAAATTCTTCGTTTTCCCTGCTGTCGCTCATTTTTTGGGCAAAATATTGGTTGAAGAAAAGCTAAGCGAAGTCCGGACGGTTTATATCCTCGGCTTCGCTTTCTTTTCAGAAACTCGCAAAGAGTAATCGACAATTCATTGCCAAACGTAAACACGGTTTTTAACAGCTGCAGCATTGGAAATGCCAGCAATATGTTGTCCCTCAAAAGCAATTCTCGTTGTTAGTTAAAAAATCGCAGATTTTCAAAGCTATTGCAGTAAAAACTTCGTCCTTTGTTCAATGTTTACGGCTAAAAAATGTTTTTCAGAAAGCCTGAGTAAGATGTTATCATTCACAGTGATGTCAAAAATAATACTACCCTCGACTTGTAGTCAACCCGTTTGTTGTTTGCAATACTTGTAATTGATCGAAGTCAAGAAAAAAAAACATTCTCAACATCACTAGATAATTGCAGTTGATCACCTGAGTTGATCCATGGCTAAAATACTATGCTCGATCAGTCTGTCGCAGTCACTTTTCTCAAGGAAAAGTAAAGTCGATTTCGCTCAACGTTTTTCCATGTTATTAGAGAGATTAAGCATGACGTTTACGCCAAACGGCAAACGTCGGAGTGAAATTACGGTTTTGCCAAAAATGTAAGAACCCTGCTTGATGTTAGCTCATTTCTGTCCTGTTAGCTCCAGATATCAAGCAACTTCTCAAAGGAACGAGACAAGTTAAAATGAGAGAATTTTCACGCTTTTATGATGAGCAGGAGCCTGCCGTTTCCCGTTTGCCGTTGGCCGTAAACGTCATGCTTAATCTCTCTATTGTAAAAAGGACATCGACGGCACTTTCTATCGTCTTTACTGTAATAGATCACAAGAATAACACAATAAAATGTTCAAAACAAGGCGAGCAAATTACTTTTGTTCTTTTATGAGCTCACTTTGAGGTTTTATCGCACTTTCAGCTGTAAAATATTTTTTGATAGATTAAAATGTCACCGATACATGTTGGTTGTGAAGTTGGTTTAATAGTGGGACACTAGAACTGTTAACCTAGTTAAGTGATTTTTACCACTTGTATCGAAATGTAATCATATAGTTCCTGTGAAACAAAGCCCGATGATATTTCGAAAATCTACGTTTGCACTTGATTGAATGGTGGCTTTGGTTCTGCAGCAAAACAGTAAAAAAATATGTATATGTAATCACAATATAGAGAAGTCCTTACTGGAGTCATGGCTCAAGTCCTGTGGCATTGCCTTATTAGTTTATCTGTAAATGCTAATATTGAGGAAATAATTGTGGAGCTCCGCTTTTAGGCTTGCCTAAATATATATATTATATATATTTAGGCAAGATAGAAAGTGCCGTCGATGTCCTTTTACAATAACATGGAAAAACGTTGAGCGAAATCGACTTTACTTTTCCTTGAGAAAAAAGTGACTGTGACAGACTGATCGAGCATAGTATTTTAGCCATGAATCAACTCAGGTGATCAACTGCAATTATCTAGTGATGCTGAGAATGGTTTTTTCTTGACTTCGATCAATTACAAATATTGTAAACTGCAAACCTTGACTACAACTCGTGGGCGGTATTATTTTTTAGAACACTATATATAATTACAGGTTGAGGGTAGTATTATTTTTGACATCACTGTTAATGATAACATCTGACTCAGGATTTCTGAAAAACATTTTTCAGCCGGAAACATTGAACAAAGGACGAAGTTTTTACTGCAATAGCCTTGAAAATCTGCGATTTTTTAACTAACAACGAGAATTGCTTTTGAGGGACAACATATTGCTGGCATTTCCAATGCTGCAGCTGTTAAAAATCGTGTTTACGTTTGGCAATGAATTGTCGATTACTCTTTGCGAGTTTCCGAAAACAAAGGGAAGCCGAGGATATAAACCGTCCGGACTTCGCTTAGCTTTTCTTCAACTAATACTTTGCCCAAAAAATGAGCGACAGCAGGGAAAACGAAGAATTTTAGGATTCAAAATGAAATATTGGATCGAAAATATGCATTTGGAAAGAAGACGAGCATTTTTTAGTACGAAAACAGCATGAAAACAACAAACAGTAAGCTAGAAAACAAAGAACGATGCCGGCGAATGTTTCTTCGGCGTTCCTTGTAGAAGTTGGAAAACTAAGACAAGTAACAAACATAACTCGTAGCGGACAGAGAAAAATCACCATATGTCATATAAAAGACACAACAGGAGTACTAACCTGCGGACAGTTTAAGTCAGTCAACAATCACCAGGACGTAACATGTCGATCAAAGTCGATCATCGAAAACGTAGTCGATAAGTCGATAGTACTCGATATTTGTCGATAATTGTCAATCGACAAGTTAAATTTGTCGATAAAAGTCGATAATCACAAGATTTTAAAGACTAATTATCGATTTTATCGACAAAAATACAGACAAATGTCACGAAATTCAAGTAACCAAACCAATAATAGCTCGAACGACTCGTTTTTGATGAAAGTGTAAACAGCTCTAAAGTTAATCTGTATGGCAATAAAGCTAAATAAAAACCTGAACAACCAAGTGGTCTGTTATTCATTATACAGTATTGTGCAAAAGTAATGCAAACGAATTTCGACGAAATTCCTGGCTTTTCGGGGCTTTTCGAAGAAGTTTCGCTCGATACGATATTTCGACGAAATTTCCCCGCATTTTCGTGACACCTATTGTTTGGATCTGCACGATTTTTCGAACGATAATTTGCTTTGCGCGATGAATCACCGCGAATTTTCGAGCGATAATTCGCTCCTGCCGAAAAGTCGCTGCGATTTTTCGAACGATAATTCGCTTCTCCCGAAAATTCGATCTATTGTTATTCAATAGGCCAAGAGCGTTTTCGAAACAAAGTTCGCCGAGTGAAATAACCTTTCCAATTATTGCACACGAAAGAAGCCATTAATCTGCCGAAATAATAGCATCACAGCTCGACGAAATGTTAGCTTTGAAACTCGCCTAGTTGTTTCAGAAGGAGCGCTACAATGTTGACTTGATCCAAAACCCCAAAACAAATAATTCATTACCGTATCGGTAACAATGAAACATGAATTCTGCTATCTTCCTATGATAAGAATCTTTCCCAATTGGATCAGACCGGTAAACTGTGTGTATTTACATTTCTAAACACTTCTCGCTAATGCGCGAAAATGTAAACAAACAGCCTGACTGTGAAACTGAAACAAAAATCCTGTAGTCCAGTAAAAAAAATCATAATCCTCGTTCTAGGAAAGATATTTGAATGCTTCTGGTGTCTATTTAAAGCTAAAAACGAGCTCCGTTCAAAAAACATATTTGTTATAACGCGCAGAGAACTTTAGAGGTCGCAAACTGTGGAAAAAAACTCTTGCGGTAGCGCGCCCAACGTGTGAAAATTATCCCGACACTGTAAACAAAATGGAAACAAAAATCCTGTACTCCAGTAAAAAAAAAGTCATAATTCTCGTTCTAGGAAAGATATTTGGATGCTTCTGGTGTCTATTTAAAGCTAAAAAAGAGCTCCGTTCAAAAAACATATTTGTTATAGCGCGCAGAGAACTTTAGAGGTAGAAAACTGTGGAAAAAAAACTCTTGCGGTAGCGCGCCTAACGTGTGAAAATTATCCCGACACTGTGGAACGAACTGAGCTCATTGTCTTCGTAATGCAGTTCAGTGTGTTCTCTAATTCTCTGCGTACGAAACTGGGCCCGAGCTGAACTTGAACAAGCGAAGCTGATTGAAAGCCTTTCACCAACTTTAGTAACGTATTTGTCATAGATAAAAATGTTAGCCCCTTAATCGGTGATTGATGACTGCAAACCGGCTCGTATTTACAAACAACTTAACGGCACGTATTTACAAATTTATCTCTTGTGAGTTGCACGACAGTTTGTTCGTATCAGCTGCTGAAAGAAAATTGCTTGAACGCTCCCGAACTGCCGTTCAATACGTCGCGAAATTTCGTGAACTGCCTACGAATTATCGTTTTTGCTCACGAATTTTCTTTAGCTTAACGAAACTTCAAAGAAAAATCGTCCTTTGTTTAAGCGAATTATCGCTCGATACGCCGTGAAATTTCACTCGAACTTTCGTGCGAACTTTCGTCGAAAAGTCGCGGGAACAAAGAACGAAATTTGCGCATTTCGCTTGCATTACTTTTGCACAATACTGTAGAATAGAATGTTTAAATTACCTCGAGAAATGATCGATTAACAGTTTCAGCTTAGCGAAGTCGCGATCTGTAACATACTCGGACCAACCTAGTTCCCAGGGTCTCTCTAGGCGGGAGAGATGAGAGATCCTGTTTCTTAGAGGGGACAGAACGGGCCAAAGTTTAGTCTAGCTGAGGGAAAATCGAGGCCAGCAAAGTAATTAAAAAGTAAAGTGAATTGGCTTTTTTTTTCATCAGTGTTTTCACTCCGCTCAACATTTGACAAACACAAGCTGCTACGACTGTCCTCCCTCTCCGCTGGCGGTAAAATGAAGTCTTGGTATAGCCAATGCTGCTTTATTGATCTTTGATCGGCAGCTGTACTCTTTTTTCCCGCCATACATCGTTTTTTGTATTTCCGATACTTGTCGATTGAAATCGATCAAAATCGATCAAAATCAATCATGATCGAACAAAGTCGATAATCACAAGAAATTATGTGATCGACTTTTATCGATTTCCGATATTTGTCGATTGATTAATATCGACAACGATCGACAACAATCGAATTTTATCGACTATCGGAATTATCGACATGTTACGTCCTGCAATCACTCCGAGCGAAAAGCTAAAGCAGAAGCCGTCATTTCACACAAAAGTATTCATATGCTAAGCAGACACAAATCCTTAGCGGGCCTTGAAGTTTTTCACCGTCACTTTGTGTTACTTCCCATGTTTACGAAGGAAGCTTCTTTAATTAAGGATTTTTAGCGGCAAAACCGTCCAGTTTAATACACAGCAAAAGTCAGCAATCGAAGACAGCGCCTGCATGATTAAAACCCTGCCAAACCACACGATCTTTTCTCTCGAAGATCCGTAAACTATAAAATATCAAAGCCAGGGAATCCAATTTGCTGCTGTTAACATCCAAGAGCTGATTCTCGTCGGTTTAAACAAAGAACGAACTGAGAAGTAGTCAAGGTACAGCTGTAGGCGGCAAATTGTTTCCAGGACGAAGATCTGTTGAACCTGGCGAAAAATTATACGCCTCGTTTTGGCCTGGCTTGAGCCTGTGATCGAATTGAAGACCAGTATCTGGTCAGCGGTCAACTTCAAAAAAACAGCTGACCTCGACAGTTCATAACTTGAGCCCGCAATATGGTCACGTGATACTGGTCAGCGGATACGTTGTTTTGACAGGTGTCAATTGACATTGACATGGATGTCTAATATCAAAGATGTCCGCTGTAAACTAGGTGGTCAGCTGGAGTATGGCCGCCATGTTGGATTATTATTATTATTATTAGGGTATTATTAATTATTGTGCGAGGTCGTCGTCGTCGTCGTCGGTCGCGCCCACGAGCAATACCGCTAGCCAAAATTACCATGAGGAAAGCGGTTGACGGGTTTCTATAGGTATGGGGCTCCGCTTTGCGTCCCTTCGGGCCGCTGGAGCTCCGCTATTAATGTCCATGGAGTTTATACCTACAAACAAGTAGCGCCGTGTGTCCGATGTAAGAAGGACAGACTGGTCTCTCTTTCCTTTTGCTTAGCACTAAATTAGGGATACACACTATATTTTGGCCCTAATTTAGGCTAATTGTAGCCTCTTGTTATTTAAAACTGAAAAAGGTTTCATTCTGTAACAGCCGCACTGATCGGAAAAGACAAACCGAGACGTGCACAGATTTATTCATTGCACAAAACAATGCGAAAGCCCAATCCAATTTACTCTTGCTCAACGCGTAGCCAAAGGTTGTAAACAGTCTATTTTCGTTACTGAAAAAAAAAACAAATAAATGAGGAAATTGATGTATTAAAAATGTATTTTTAAAACATACATTAGGAAACCATCATATTCTGATATTGCTGAAGACAGTGAAGCTTGGCGTCGTTTGGAGAATGCAGCGAGTATCAGTAGCTGGTAAGGACAATTTGTGTCTTGCAAAGAGTCGTTTTTAACTCGTCTGTTTATTTGGTTGAGTATTATCTTCTTTAAATGAGCGAGAAGGAAATTATCATGAAGGCCAATTTTTTTGGAGAATTGGAGAATAGAAATAAAATCAACATAACAATTTAATTTTGTTCAACGTTGAAACGATATTTCAGTCCGAGCACCACCGATGGCCCATTGGGTAGCCCCACCTTGCATCGACAACAAGAAAATGTTCGTCCCCGACAAGGTTCACTGACAGAGGTTAACGAGACCTCAACAGAAGAGTTCGACTTTTACCAATGGGACCAAGAGGACTCTTGCTCGTAAGTCTTCCAACTTTCTTGTTGTTGGTTGGAAACGGAGGTTGCACAAAAATAGGCCTGGCATCATCACTGACAAGTTTGAAGCCCTTCCCAAATGTTTACGCAAATTGAAGCCATTTCTGGTTTACTGAGGCCATAAATTATAGCCGTGAACTTATGTTAGAAGTCTTAAATAGAGTATCAATTT
Source organism: Galaxea fascicularis (assembly GCA_948470475.1). Taxonomy (NCBI): domain Eukaryota; kingdom Metazoa; phylum Cnidaria; class Anthozoa; order Scleractinia; family Euphylliidae; genus Galaxea; species Galaxea fascicularis. The sequence continues at coordinate 8,931,896 of OX419347.1, forward strand.
TTGGTTTGGAAAATTAAAACAAACAAAAAAACTTTATTACCTAGAGGGGTGGGGGGGGGGGGGTAAAAATACACCCACCAATTTCAAACTTTTTTAACTTAGTCACCTTTCCTTAAAAGTGTGAGGTAACATTTCGGTATTTCAACTTCTGGGTCACATGACATTTCTATGGCAACCATATCAGTTTGATTACTATCGAGTAAGAAACATGGAAGAAAACCATGCTAAATATAGTAATAATAAAAAAATATGTTCCCAAGAATCACAAATTTACCTGTTTTCTATCACGCAGATGGGTTTCAGAAATTGAGGATAATTTTTTGTACCGGCCTACTTTTTACCCGTACAAAGAAACCACTAGAGGAACATCGTCCGATGAGGTAGGCCATGGTACAATTTCACGTTGTCGAATTTATGTTTCTTGGCAACTATTTCTTGATTAGCTTGTATATTTTTACTACCTTTTCTTCTTGTAGGACAAGCCTTGTGTGCAGCCGCCACGAAAAAAGGTGAAGAAAGACAAGAGTTCTAGTTCCATAAAGGTAATATTAACTCAACTAATTTAATTGAAGAGATGGTTTTTGTATAGGTAATCACATGATTTCGAGTGCAATTTGGAATAAATAAGCACGAGTAAATTTTTTCAGACTAACAAAATTGCATGAGCCCGTAGAACTTAACTTCTCTCAGCCAATCAGAATCGAGTATTTTTTTCAATGTTATATTATAAATCATCGTGCTTCGTAAACTTACCGTCAAGCGACCTTTCCTTACAAGATAGTTATGAACTTTAACTTATGAAACGCCTTTCTGTTTTAGTCGCCTCCTGCAAAACCCGACGTGCACGTGGTCGAGGTAGATGACTCTCCCGTCAAATCAAAGAAGAAAGATGAGAATGCAGTCATAGTTATTCCTGACTCTCCCATCAAACAGGTAATTGACGTAAATTTATAATTAATCTATTAGAGAAATTGGGAAATGGAGATAAAGAGGAGCAACTGCGGCAACGAGAACCGTCACAAAACAAGAGGCTTTGAGTAAAAACAATAGCTGTGCACGTGCGTTTTACATTTTACGGTCACTTTGAATCGCCATACAAGTAACTTCAAAAGATAATATAAAATTGACGACAACATTAGTTTCTCTTCCACACTTTTTATTATTTATTTCTACACTTGCTCACAACACTAAATCTTATTTTTACAGAAATACAGCAAACCTACTAAGTACTACAATGATGATGCGAGAACGCCGATATTCCAAGAGGGGAGAAGGGAGCGGCTGACACCGTTAGAGGCCATGGAAATCCTGGCTGATGTTAACATAGATAAAGAACTGAAGTGCACAAAAGTACCCTTAAGAGTAAGAGAAAACAAAACGTTTCTCATGGATACCACGCAGTTCAGAGACTGGGAAGATATTAAAAGCGATATGAATGGAACTTACCCACACATTCTGAGAACATGCACATGGACAGTTGAAATCCAGCAGGATAGTTCCTTAAAGGTGCCAGTTTGCAAGGTCATTACCAAAAAAACACAAGAAATTCAGGGAAATGACCAATACCATCTCAAGTTCAATTCCAAAAAAAATCACGCGGGCCTGTGTCGATCAATAGTATTCCTTCTCGATAAAAACAGAGAAATAGTTAATAATACTTGCCTTCTGCAGTATCACATAACTACAGGCGAAGATACTGTTGAATTTGAGGTTCAAAGTCATGGCTCGTCTAGTCAAAGTAAACCATTCTTTCCTTGCGACAAAAGCTTACTGAAAACAATGAAGGAGCGTGTTGCAAAAGAACCGTCGCGAACTGTATATGAAAGTGTACGAAAGCAGGCAGGTGGCCCGTCCAAAGCCGAGAACATTGGAAACTTACCACGAAGCAATCAACAGGTATACCATTTAAGTCATCAGCAGAAAACTTCCACAGACCCAGTTGATGAATTGTTAAAGTATGCTAAAAAAAATGATGAAAAAATAGTTCTCTCTCATCATGATTTTCCTGAGGACTTATGGATCCTTGGCACGAGTCAAATGTGCAAAGATCTTGATCGATTTTGTACAAGTGAACTAATGTCTCATCCGTGTAGCGTGGACCCAACGTTTTCTTTTGGGAAGTATGAAGTTACCCCTTTCTGCTACAGGCATTTGTTTCTAAAGTCTAAAAGAACCCAGGTTCCACCTATTTTTATTGGTCCCACAGCCTTGCACCACTCTAAATCAAAACAAACCTACAAGAAGATTGTCGACGAGGTCACGTCTGCCACTGAAGGTCTTGCGCAAAATGCCAAGGGCTTTATTACAGATGGTGAAGTTGCGTTACACGAAAGTCTAAAAGAGGGCTTGGTAAATGCCAGAGGCCTACGTTGTTTTGTCCATTTTCAAAGAAACTGCAGTGAAAAGCTGAATTCCATAGGAATCAAACAAAAAAAGGAACAATCGTTTTTCATAGACAGTGTGTTCGGCAAGAAAGGAAAGGAGGAAGGCATCCTCGATGCATGGGGAAAAAGAGAATTAAGAGCTAGACTAGATTCTATCAAAGATGACCTCAACGAGAAAGAGAGGGAGCTTCTGCAGAAAGATGGTGGTTACCAGTCACAATTTTGGAAGTACCTTGACAAGAACTTTGACGTCATGGCCAAAAACATGATAGCAAAAGCACGTTCTTAAGCACACGTCCCATTGGACAATCAAGGGAAGCCACAACGGTGCTACACGCATCAATCCGAAAGTTTAAATAACGTATTAACTCGTCGTAAGGAACTGTTTATGAAGAACGACAAAGGAAAACAAGACCTGTCAAAATTACAGTTCGTAACAGAGGTCTTTCAACCGACATTTGCACATCAATTGGAGGAGCTGACAGCAGCCTTGTACGGTGGAAGTGACGAATATGAGCTTGCAGATAGCTGCAAATACCTGGAACTTACTCCCGAAACATGGTACGGAGAGTTTACGGAGCGTCAGAGGCAGGAGTATGTCAACAAATTCAATGAACTGACAGTCGACAACGTTCTGCAACAGAAAACAATACGGGTTGACAGCAACCAGATGCCAAGTGAGCAAATTCACCAAGAGTTCCAAGAGGTGCCAAGTATAGTGGAGAAGGAACTAGAAGAAAAAAGGAAGTACTCACCAGAATTAACAAGGAGTATCATCGAAGAAGTGCGAAGGTTAATAAATAGTCCTCATGCCATTCAGAGGCAGCCCAGCCTCGTTGACAATGAGAAATCTATTAAGTTTTTTGTGGCAACTAGGAACACCAAAGGTGGCTACTACACGTGCACGAAGAATGATACTTACGTGACTTGTGTTTGTAACTCATACAAACACGACTCCATTTGTAAGCACAGTATCTCCATTGCCATTAAAGAGCAAATTATCGAAAGTCATCTACAGCGTTTGAAGCCGAGTGACCGGGCATCCAGAACTAGCCTGGTCTAACCAAACAACAGTTCTGCAGGGAAAAAGGGCTCTAGAAATAAGAACCCGTGGCGTGTTGCACCGTCAGGAAAATCAAGAGATCACCACCCAAGCACACAGGCTCCTGCTGAATTCAATCCAGCTATTCACCATAATGATAAGCCATTCGTGGTGTGCTTTTTGGAAGAGGCGCCAAAAGCAAAGGATTGTCGGAAGTGTAGAACTGGTTTCATAAGAAGAACCAAAATAATACCATTTGACATTGTCTTGTCGCACGAGGAACGCTGGATGTACCCTGACCCCAACGACAGAACCAAGTGGTTACCCAGTGCTTCAACAACTGCCAAGTACTATTGCATCAGAAAGTCCTGCGTGATGGAAAGATTTCCATACTTTAATAGTTCTTTTGTTGAAGTTCCGCCTTCGGTAAAAGAAAATTTGCTGCCCTCGCATTTTAATATTCTACAGGAAGAGCTTGGCTACTGTGTACGCTAGTAGTGAATAGGAAGAAAAACGTAATGCCGTTCATACACATGTATATCTTGACTGTTTTTCCTAGCGCAGCTTAAGTTGTTCCGTAAACGGTGAACTTACAATCAACATCCCAGAAATATTCACGAGGAACTTGGTAGTGCACAAGGGTGCTAGGCCGACCCGAGAAATTATTTGTCAGCACATTCCATAGTTCTTGTCTGTGTTTCGATTCATGTGCGTTTGCGATCATTCCGACGTTTTGTTAGGTGTTGTCTCATATTTTAATGTTTTATTATTTCTTTGTTAGCATTTCGCAAGCGTATCCATACAAAGTTGCTGGTTGCATGTCTAATGATAATTAAAATTGGAAGGTTGCATTTTAGTAGAAAAATAAAAAAAGACTACGTTAAAACTAATTACTGGAAGACGAGAGATTGCAAAACAATTATCTTATATTTCTGATTTCAATAAAAAATTAATGACTGTTATTGGATACGCTGACACCTGAGTGGAAAAGTTTGTGTATCAGTAGCGCACTGTTTACCATGGGTGTGAGGGGTAAGGACATTTAGCCCCCACCCCTTTCGCTCAGAAAAAAAATTCGGGGGGAGGGGGTATAATATCGGGGGATGGAAGACCTAAGAGGAGAGTACCTTATATACATTTCTAATAGAGAGTATATACAATACAACTTTTAGTTGAGACTTTGCTCTCAACACCAACCTACCCTTAGAAAATACCATTTTTTGGGTGAATGGGGAGGTATAAGATTGGGGAAAGTAGGTTGAAAAAGAAAAAGTAAATAATATTCTCTGATATAAAAAAATCTCTAGTGTGAATAAATAAATAAATAAAACTTATCAACCCTCATCCCCTCCCTTTATATAACACAGGATTACTTACTGTGATGTACCGCGCACTGCTTATTTTGTTTTCAGTTGACACAAATAACGGCTGACAATCTTCAAATTATAATCACCTTATTGTGCCAAAATACAGAAAATTCTCTAGTGTGAAAAAATCGAGGGGTCTTCGTTTTCAAGTTTTGGGGTCTTAGGGGTCTTAGGGGTCTTAGGGGTCTTTGGGGGTCTTCGTTTTCAAGACACCCGTCAGACGTCGGCAGGAGGAACAAGCGGCAGGAGAGTCTCCCAACACGTTAAATGGTCTTAAATGAAACCAAAAGCTTTTGTGATCAAACCCAGGGTTCCATGATGACGGACTATGACCATGGAACAGAAAGCGATACTTCTGCTGTTGTGTCAGTACTTTACACTCGTGAACACCAAGGTATGGCCTGGTTTAAAGCTTTCTTTTCCCACAGTGCGTGTAGAATTATCAACTCTCTAGGCCCTTTATACATGGATTATAA
>OX419347.1:8949664-8972164 GCA_948470475.1 Galaxea fascicularis
CACAACTCTCCACAATTAATTCTGTGGGATGTTAAAGAACCACTCGGGACGTAACGAACCCTGGCTGTGACCACCCCTAGTGCTGACCTTGGGTTGGTGCTTCACATAGGGATAACCTCATTGCACCTTTCCCCCTTGGATATTTCCAAGAAAAATGAGTATGAGTATGAGTATCAATTTTTTGGGAATATGGACATCAAACAACAATCCAAAGATTATTGGAAGATTTTATCTAGATTACCTGTATGAGAGTAGAGGTAGGATTGTTTTGTCACAGTTAACCAAGGATTGGATATCCAAGAGCCTGGTCAAGTTTTGGTGCAGTTAAAATGATGGAATAATACATGATTATAGGGTCAATGACTCTGAGTTGCTTCCATGTTTCTAGGAGTCATACAAATCAGTGTTAGGGTATACTAAAGTGCCACCATTATGAGGCAAACTGACAATAAGTTGACTTTAGGCATTATTTAAAATTTGATACAATGATTTCTTTTCCATCGCTCTAACACTTGTGGTATGTCTCCTTTTATTATTTAAGCCAATGAACCAAAGTACCCTGGTAACACATGGAATATTATTTTTGCTTTTTAGTGTTGCCTAGGACTTTGAGAATAGATAGGGGAACAGAAACTGATATAATGGCCACAATCCATTGTTTCCTGCGCAGCAAACAAGGTGACTTAGATGATTCAACTGACAGTGTATTATATGGACCTTCTACGCAGAATAAGATAGAGCAATGGTGGAGGGAGCTCCATGACAGAATGGAAAAGTACTTTAAATCCCAACTTAGATCTCTTGTTGAGGGTGGGCATTACGATTCCAGTGACCAAAGAGACAGGTAGGCCTTCAATGTTCCATGCATACTAGCCTCATAAACCAGAGAATGGTGGCAATGAAAAAGTTCAGTTATCATTTCATCAATAATTCTTGTACTGTTTTAACCACAAGCAGCATTGTGTCATGCTTGATTTTTAAACTTTATCAAACAACAAGCTGATTGTGTATTTAGCTTACATGACAATTTTGTTCTCCATGTTTATGTGTACGTGATTCTCTTTTTGCCCAATTTTTTCATTATTTTTCTTTATGTACAGTCTTTAGTACTTATAGCACTGGACCATTTGTAGGAGATCTGGTCTTTCTTTCATGGTCAAGACTGCTTGTATTCCCGGGGTTCATTAGTGACTGAGAAAGCTGTGTGTGCCTTGGCCTTTTTTAAAATGCAATTTAGGGAGCTAGGGTTGTTTGTGATAAACTGAAAAGGGGGCTTGTGCTTATCTGAACCAGGAATTTCCATTATTAGTACCTTGTTTTTTTTTTCAGAAATCTCCTTGCTTACATTTATATCCCAGTTTTACAAAAAGAGTTTGATGTCTTCAAAACATCAGTATGGAACAACCATAGGATCCGCCAACAAAAGGAGAAGGAACTGCCAAGTGGTGTACCAGAACATATCTGTAACTTCCCAGAACAGTATGGAGGACAGAAGTGTGGGTTCCACATTACAGAGGAGCAGCTACAGGAAGTAACTGACCTGTCAGATGTTCCAGAAGGAACAGATGATTATTTAAAACCAGCTTTCCGAAGGGAATGTGAAAGACATTTGCCTAGCCCTGATAGCATTGAGCCTGCTGAAGCAGCTGATGCATACAGATTATTAAAATCATCGGTTGATCCAAACATGCTTTGAGCTGACGTAATACACATCACTCATTAAACATACCAATACGCCAATGCTTAAAGACATCTCATGGGACATTCTACATAACAACATTCCACAACATCAGACATGCAAGATCATTGAAGCGCTCGAAATCAGAAAGAGAAACACTGAAACCATCATGAATGGTTGTATTGGACGTGTCCTGACCATACAATAGTAGACTTAATGAACTTTATCTAGGACCATTGTTCTTTACTTGTTATATATTCTGTCTTGTAAAATAACTTATCAGTCACTGATGAAGCCCTAACCTGCGAAACGTTTGACGTTCGATCAAAATCAATTTGCCTTAAGAAGTCTTTACAATTTTTTTTTCCAATTTTATTGGCATCAAAGTTATCAAAAAGTACAGTCCATCTCCGCCCACAAATAGCAAAGGCTAATCGCGGTGGGCAGAGCTACACGCAGTCTGTGGGTAAACTAATCACATTAACAAATACATTAACAAATAAATTACAAAGGAAGTACAACAGCTTAAAACCATTAAGAATTACCATTAATTATCGATACAGTTACAATACAAGCTACAACAATATTAGATTAAAGGAATGAAAGTCTAACAGAAACATGCATTGTAAACAGAAATTATGTAAGATTTGCAATTTCATGCAAAAGAATAGACGTTTCAACATAATTATCCTTAGCCTCCATTATTGAGAGTAGTAAACTATGTACATGCTTTTTAAACGCACTTTTAGGAAGCTGTTGAAATTTGTCTCGGTAGGAATTCCAGAGTTTAGCTCCAAATCTGGCAAAAGACCTTTGATTTAGGCACAGACACGAAGATTTAATATAAACGTTGCTTGAAGAGGAGCTTCTGGTCTTGTGCGTATGTATTTCATTAACTTTAGTAAAGAGATCACTGATATTAGACGGAACAGACAAACGTGAGACGTCGTACATTAAAGAAGAAACAGTTTCAACATACAGCATGTTTATGGGGAGAATATTTGAGGTGGTAAACAGAGACATGGCGTGTGCTCTGGGCTCGGAAAAATACATTAAACGAAGAGCACGTTTTTGCAGTACAAGGAGTTTATGTAGATGGGTTTTAGCAGCTTGACCCCAAGCAGCTAAACCATAAGACATGTAAGGAAATATCAGGGAACGATAGATATTTAAAAGAGTACAGAGAGGAATAAAGTGCCTGAGATGAGCAATGACTCCAATAATTCTACTTATTTTTAATGTGACGTATTCTATATGAAATATCCAGGTCAGATTACTGTCCAATAAGATTCCAAGATATTTGACATGTTCTTTGCATTCTAGAGAAGCGAAAGTATGGGTACTATTGTCAAACATTTGGATGTTAACCGTATAACCCAGCTTACACTGATAAGGTCGGAAAATGACATAATTTGACTTCTTAGCATTGAGCGTTAGTTTATTTGCATTTAGCCATTCAGAGACTTTAAACAATTCTTTATTCACAGTTTCCTCTAGAGATTTCAGATTTTTGTCTGCATACAGCAAGTTAGTGTCATCAGCAAAGAGGTAGAATGACAATTTATCGGAAGAGTTATGAATATCATTGATGTAGATCAAGAATAACAATGGGCCTAACACAGAACCTTGGGGAACGCCACACGAGATCAGACTTTTTGAAGATAAACAAGAAGCGACTTCAGTTACTTGTGATCGGCCTAGGAGGTATGAAGAGAACCAGTTATTAATGATGCCCCTGATGCCATAGTGATTAAGTTTTTGCAGGAAAATAGCATGATCAACGGTGTCAAAAACCTTTCTTAAATCAATGAAGATCCCACAAGTGAATAGCTTTAAGTCCATGTTATTTTGGATGGTGTTAACAGTATCAAGAATAGCCTGCTGTGTGGAGTGCTTTTCACAAAAACCATACTGTGACTTAAAAAGAATATTGTTTTTATCAAGAAAAGATTTTAGACGATGGTACATTAATTTTTCAAATATCCGATTAAAAATGGAGAGTAGTGATATTGGTCGATAATTACCTGGTTCCGTCTCATCATCGCTTTTATAGACAGGGATAACTTTGGCTTCTTTCAATTTAGATGGAAAGACACCTTTTTGCACAGACATGTTAAATATGTCTGTGAGGGGACCAGAAACAATAAAATTATACTTAGCACAAGACAGGATACGAATCGGACAAGAGTAGAGACCATAAGCTTTGTTTTTAGGAATAGACAAAATCTCACGTTCGATATCATCCGGCGAGACTGGATCGAAGAAGAAGGATCTACAATGTAGAATTTCCATTAGGCGACAAATATTCAGTGAAACTGTGGGATGAACTTGGTACTTGTGTTGCCAAGTTATGACCGACTGACGTGAAATACCTATTGAAAATGTTAGAAATCTCAAGGGGGTCGTTTGTTGTGCTGTTGTCATTCAGGTGTTTTAGCGAAGATACAACTTTAGATTTTTTTCTTTTGTTCATGATAAGGTTGTTTATACCGGTCCAGGTGTTCTTCATGTTATTTAAATTATCAGAAAAGAAAGCATGGAAGTAGTTCTTTTTACTCAATCTAGTAAGAGAACATATTCTGTTCCTATAAAGTTTATACTTTACAAGGTTACCTGATTGAGGAAGGGAATTTTTTACCTTGATTGATTTTTTTAGGCCACTCGATATCCAGGGCTTAGAAAACTGCTTGCACATACAATTCGAGACATTTTTTAAGGGAGCGTGTTTGTTTACAAGTACATTTAAAGAGTCATAAAAGTGGGAAAAAGCTTTATCAACATCAAATGTGTCGCCCTGGTTGGTTTGATTAGAAAGTACATTGTAGAGTTCAGAGTTAAACATGTCTACAGAGAAACCAGAAAAATCTCTGATTTTTTTCCCTCTGGATTTTGAATTCTCAAGAGAAGTATGAATGACACAGAACTGTGAGTAATGATCACTGATGTCAGAAATAATGTTGCCACTGGTAATTTTGACATCAACTTTGTTGGTTAAAATATTGTCGATTAGGGTGGCAGAGTTATTGTAAACACGCGTGGGTTTGTCAATAGTTGGAATAAACGAAAAGCTTTGCAAAGAAAGTAAGAAATCATAAGCATAGCGGGAAGTCTCAGCCTGAAGGAGATTTATGTTGAAGTCGCCCATAATGTAAACTGATTTATTCGAACTAATTAACTTCACAAGTGTGAGATCAAAATACTCCTGAAAACGTTGGGGGGAGTTATGCTGCCTATATATTATGCCACAAATGATGTTACTTTTCCGCAAGAATTGTATTTCAATCCAGGGCGCCTGGAAAGCCTCCTCTGATGTTTTTTCAATAACACTATACTTTAAAGAGTCATTAATATACAAACCAACACCTCCAGAGGCTAGAGGTGTCGGAACATATTCGAAAACATAGCCGGGTATATTAGGATTAAAATCCACATCTTTTGAGCTGTTAACTTTTGTTTCAGAAACTCCAATAAGGCTAAATTCATAATCCAACTCATCTAATAGATGAACCTGAAAATTTTCAAGGTTTCGCTTAAGACTTCTGACATTATTATGGAGCAAAGAGAAGCATGAGTTACCAGCAGGTCTGGGGAGTTTACTTTTGAATTTATTAAAGCCATGTGGAGAAAAATAGCGACTCTGTATGCGGTGATTATGAAGGTTAAAATCAGGATTATGGGTTTCACCTGTGTTTAGGTACTTTTTGGAGGGCAGATAAGCAATTGTTAAACTGACCATGGGCTAAGATAATATTTTGACCAAAGTATGGTAGCTCGTGAAATAAAGAACGTCTTTGTGAATTCAATCGACTATTGATATCCGGCATGATTATGCAAAAAAAAGAAAAAGAAAACGATACTTATCAATGTTGGGAAGTCAAGTATCCCCAGCTAATCTTCGCAGGCAATCCATGTCTGTTATTTTGATCGCGCGGGAAACCTCATCCTTCCTGAGGTAAACAATAGAGTTCTTGGCCCAGCAAAAGCGGTAGTGATCACGTTCTTTGAGTTTCTTGGCTTCATAAAGTAGCTGCTGCTTCTTGGCAGTAAGATGATCAAAGATTCTTACGCCTCTGAGCTCGTTATCAGCAGACAAACCGATACTTGTGGGGTTAGCTTCAGCCGCTCGTTGACAAACTTCCATAACTTTCCCTTTCGCCAGTCGCCTGACAAATTTACAAATAACAGGTCTGGGACCTTCTCGTTCATGCCTCGTCAATACGCGATGCGCTATATCGATATCTTGTAAAGAAACTTCAGCTCCCATTTGTCGAAACAGGTTAACACAAAGAGTACTTGTCTCGAGAGCGGATTCACTGGAGCTCTCCGGTAGACCAATTACTTTAACATTATACTGATAACTGTAATCCTCGGCTTCGTCAATGGCGTTGCTCACACGTTCCACTTGATTACTTAGGTCATGTAGACAACGAGTTATTTGCTTGAGCTGTACTGAGACATCAGAATTTGTAGCAGCCAAGTCATCATATCCGTCGCTTAAAAACTGCAAACTTCTTTCTCTTTCAGCATTTGAGGCTTTGTTACTACTGTTGTCACCAGAAGCCTGAGTGGTTACTTTGGTTTGACATTTATCCTTTAGCGACTTAACCTCCTTGAATAAAGCGTCTATTTGCTCCTTTAGCGCTTGATTTTCCTGCTTGAGCGTGACAGATTCTCGTGGCATAGTAGAGGGAAATGAGATGTAAAAGGGAAAAAAAAGACGACTTAGTTCGGTCCGGAAGGCGGAGCTCAAATTTTCGCGTCCATCTTGACCACGGACATGCGCAAGTTATTTAATATATATATATATATATAATCCAGAATTATCATCATCTTGGTGAGTGTTGTCAGCCGAGGCTGGAAAAAACCTCATCCAACAATAATTTCTTGTTAAATATCAACAACTTGGATGATTATTTGAGGGAAAAACTGAAGGGACAAGGAGTAACAACAAAACAAGATGTTTTAATTTTGAACACTGTTTCATGGCAAATGTATTAAATGATGGTGATATTTAAGCTGCGCAATTCAGTCCTTTTGACCAGCTTCACCACAGGATTCATTTCTTCGCCCACTATAGACCTATACAAATTGTTCAGCACATGATTCAACATAAACATTTGTTTTCTGCTAAATTTTATAGCAACTGTAAAACATAATTTAAAAGTACACTAATAAGAGCTGCAACTTAAACCTTAACCCTTTAAATCCTTTCAACATGAATATTCTCCACACTAACTTCCATACTGTTATTAATCAACAGTGTTACTAGAAGGAGAAATATATTTTTCGTCACTCTTTGGGATTAAAATGTTGACCTGTTCTATATGGAAAGTTAACACTTCAACAATTTCTTAATTTCTTAATGATGAAAAAAAACATTGCTGGCAAAACACCAGATTGTAACAGTAACCAACAAAATTGCTCTACAGTACAAAACAAGTCTGATTATGAATGTGGTATACCAGAATAAAGTGAACGTTTTTCCAACTGCATACAGTGGGAGCTGACAAAACTGGCATAATCTGAACAATGTTTCAGTTATCCTCTTCGTGATCCACTTAAGGTATGAATCCTATTCTTGATCCAGTTTAAGTAACAGACAGTATTTGTTGCACGTGTGTTTGCTAAGAAACGCCTCGATCGCTGTTGTTGAGAGATTTCCGGAACAAAACAGAATCGTATCATCTCTAGCCGTCAGTGTCGTACTTGCTATCTCTGGATCGCAAAGTGAATAGTTTACACCCTGTAAGTCTACAATCATCAGTTGTTTTGCTGATGCAACTTAGCTATAGTGGACAAAGGCTTCAGCTTTCATGCTTAGTTCGCTTCCGTCACCAAAGATGTCACCAGTGTTGTTAATGTACTTTTGAACTGTCTCATTCAAGTAAGAAGATACACTTTGGTGTAGCTGAAAGTTTGTCCAAATTCCGCAGGTGCCTCCAGGCCAAATTTCATGGCAAAATTTCGTGCTAAGGAGTTCATTTGCACCATCTTCCTGGTATGATTTTCAATGCTGCAAAAGAGCCTTTCTACTTCCTTCGCCTGCTCTTCCTGAAATGTCTTGAGAACATACTTCTCTCCAGGCTGCAATCCACCTGACATGACTGTGGCTTCTTAAGCATCTCTGAATGCCCCACTGGCAAATTTCTCCTTGCTCAGAGAGACTTTTGCTTGGAATGGAGGTAGCCATTCCCTTGATTTCAAGTCGAACTGTTCGAGATCTACTGTTACAACGTCAAATTTGGGTTGAATAAGCTTCCCAATTTGAAGCATGGCACTAAGTGGAAGAGAAGCAGGGATTTTAGAAGGCGCTGGTAGTGCTAGAGGACGCCTTACTTGCTCCGACTTCACGGGGCTCGCTGCAGCTCTATTTCTTGTCTGTTCTCGTGAAGGATCGCACTCTTCATCCGACTTGGGAATGAAACGAATATGAAGGACCTTCCAATTCGTTATCATGCTGATGTCCGTAAATGATGGCCCTCTTTCTCCGGCGAGCAAGTCACATTCCATTTCCTGCAAATTGAAATGATTTTTGCAGGCCGTCTTGATGTTGCTTAACGTTGGCTCCTAACCAAGTGGTACTATTTTTAGAGCTCCGATGCGTGAGTATTTCTGGCACTTCCCCTCCACTGTTGAAGACAGCCTTTGGACTGTTATATAATCCATACTGCCACTGAAACCTCCGTCATCGTGCTTGCCTGTCCTTTCTTGGTCATTTTCTCTCTGTAGTCGTCCCGTTTTCTCTTGTTGGACATGATTTTTAACATGGACGTCGTGGAGGACCTCGACTGTTGACATTCACTTGTAATGCATTCTGGTCTATGGCACATCTAGGCCGCAAGCTTTTTTTATTTTTTACTATGACACTCATAGGCCATACTCATTTATTTCCCTTTTTTTAATTTTATTTTCTTTGTTTTGTGAATGAGAAAATAATAAAAAGAAATGAAAAAGAAATAAAAATATAAATATAAAAAATAAAAATAAGTCATCAATAAAATAAAAATTATTGCAAAAAAAATATTGATGTACTCTCGCTCTACAGCTTTTTCCTATGGCACACATGGGCCACCATACATGTGTACGACAGAGAGTGTAAGCAGCAAGGGTAGACTTTTGTCAAAATACAGAAATACAGAAAATAATGCAATTTGAACAACTCAAAGGCATAAGTTGCAATAATATTTAAGCTTATCACCTGTTGCTTATTGACACCCCAAGGCAGGCAAAATTCTGCAGGTGCTAAATTCAGTAACTTAATATATAGGCTGCTTTCAGTTCAAAAAAGAAACATCTTATATTTTCAGTTGATTTCTGATATTGTATACCTGATACATGCATCCTGCAAGGGTAGTGCAGGGCCTTCTTTTCTTGTTCTCTTTGCTGGGGTAGAGCAAAATGGTGCAGCAGAGTCTAAAAACAAATTAAGCATTAGCACAGTAAAACGTACTGTTCAACAAATATATAAAATATTACCCGCATCAGTAAAAAAATTACACTTGTGCAGAATCGATTGGCCCTGATACTTATGAAGCAGAAGTTTGCTAAGTCTTGTTTGCAGACAGATAGCTGAATGAGTGAAACACACAGGACATAAAAAAAATATTACTGTAGTACTTCTCACCTGAATTAAAGTCAAGTCTCGCTAAACTATCTTCGAATCCAACATTTGCTTCTCGATTCTCACATTTGTTATTGGGACATGAGCTACAAAAACAAAACGAGACGATAAGAAGGAAATGTCAACGCAAAATATATAAAAAATAATGAAACACGGTCAAACATCAGGTTTTATATGGTTTGTGCCACTTACTGCAATAAGACTTCAGCAAACTCGCTGTCAGATAGCTTGGCATATTCTTACGGCTTCTCCATTGGTCTCGGACAGATTCTCTTAAATAAATGACCTTCAGAGACTCAGGTCTCTGAGGTCTTCCACCGCAATTTCTAAAGGCCAGCATACTCACTTCACATCGTTCAAATGCTCAACCTCTTAGCTGATAACAATCTTTTCGAATTCTATCTAACAACTAAATAACTTCTTCCTAGTAAAGATCGACAATACCGCAACTATCAGAAATGCTAACGGTGAAAGAATCTTATGGATGGCTCTGATTGTGAAGGATTTACTACCGCTACTGGTTTCGACGGACAAAATGGAGGTTTTGTATCATACGAAACCTCGGTGCACATGCGCGTTTCATCCTGGTAGACAGAGAGTCTTTAAGCGAAGGTTGGTGGATTCAGTGAATGCCCAAATGGTGGAGAAGTTTTTCATTCCGTTTATCTTGTCAGCGAATGCTTTACATACAGAGCAGTTTAAACTCATTACACAATCTGCCTTGTTCTTGTCAGCATTGTACTGATACATGTAGCACAGATAGCGGTCATTTACGAGCGAGAATTCAATGCAATTGCCTTTGTTTATTTTAATTCGGAACAGGCAGACTTGTGAAATACTTTGGGCAAGGCGTGAATTGCCTGCACTGCAGACGTTCTGTGGTTATTTTGTTGTGTTAAAGTTGCAATGATTGCGGTTACCTAATTATTTACTATTACTATTTCTATTCCCTTTTTTAATTTCCACTCACTCTGTAATGTCATCTCATGTATTATACCTCTATTACTTTTCCATTTGTTACGTTTGAATTATTTTCTTCACACTTTGTTCACATTTGACAGGCTGTAATGTAAACCTATTTTCTCCTGTCGCTTCCCGCCTCGACTAGCCAATGCTATTTGCGGGAAGCAACCATTTTGTATTTTTCTTTGTCAATTAGTAAATAAATTTGAAAGTTCAAAGTAGAAAGTTGAAAGTTTGGGAATTAAGAGAACTTAAAAGTTAATTAGCGGCGAGTGTGTCATTTTGGATATAGAGCTTAAACGCATCAGACTTACAGCGCCCAAGAGCCCTGATCTGAGAATCAGGGAACCTAGCTCAGCGGTGTGACAGGCGGCCCCGATGCAAAAGCTGTGACTTTTGTATCAGCTGGAATCGAGAGAACAAAAAGACAGACAGACAAAAAGAGCGAAGTTGGGCATTGAACTGGTTGACAGTGACAGGGCAGTTGTGCAGGCAGAACAACGGACCTGGCGCAAAAAGCCTTACTTTGCAATAATCCAGGATCGCCTGCACTGGGCAGAAAGGTGACGCAGAATCATGGGCTATGATAACGTCTACAGGACGGTTACTGGTATTATGTTTAAAATGACAGATGGTTATCGTAAGTGATTGTATGCATCCATTCATAGCTGAAAAAGAGAGACTGTTGAACTGAACAACTGAGTTGCCGGAGGCAGGGCTCTTGCTAGCTAGCTCTCCTATGTGGAAAAATCCATAAAAGGTGATGAGAAACATAGTGGTAAAAAGCGTACGTTGTGCTGCCGAAGAGTTGGTGTGCTGCAATGAATGCACGAGTTGGAAAAGGACGGATTTTGTAATAGGAAGCCTAGTGTCGGGTGACCTTTGTTTACCGACTGCTGCCAAGAGTTTTTGAATTAAAAATGTCTATGTTGGGTCGTGTAAGCCCTTCATTTTGTGTACACTGATGGCTGATAAATAAGAGGTAATAGTAGAAGCAGCTAATTTCCGGGCACGTAAATATGATATAAAAAGTGCAATGGTGGCCGTAGTAAGGGGCAGATTTAATGAGTGTCGGCAAACAAAGCGCACATAAAAGTTGCAGAAGACTGTCCACGCTCACGACCCCTCCAACAGGGCTGAGGAAAGGAGAGCGTTCAGGGAAGCTTCGGCAGAAGGTTGTCTGGTACTTGAGTTGGCATGTCGTCCGCCTCTGGTAAAATTTGTTTGAACTGACTGACCTGCAAGCGGGATAATAAATCAGCACAAGAATTGTGTATACCCACGATATGTCGAGCCGGAAAAAGAATGTTGTACTTAAGAGAAGTGAGAACTAAGTTCCGTACGAGTAGCATAATGAGCTTATGTTTTGAAGTTTGCCAGTTAATCACCTCAACTAGCGCTGCATTGTCAGTCACGAAGCAAATGCATTTATTGGCCATGGACGGCCCCCAAATATGTAATGCAATGACGATGGGAAAAAACTCAAAAAAAGTGATATTTAAGGAGCTCCACGACTCTGGCCATGAACCATAAAACCATTTTCTGCCAAAAACTGCACCATAGCCCTTCGAACTGGCTGCATCGGTGAACAGCTCAAGCATGGCAGACGTGACCCAGAGGTCGTCTAAAAAGAAAGCTTGGCCATGAAAATCCGCAAGAAATCGCAGCCAAACCTGTAAATCGGCTTTAGCGTCTTTGTTTAGACATATGTGGTGATGTGGGCGCTGCAGACCAATCGTAAGATCAATAAGACGATGACAGAAAGCGTGGCCTGGAAGGATAACAGAGCAAGTAAAATTCAGAAGGCCTATCAGTGATTGGAGCTCCTTAAGAGTCACTTTCCGACGGGAGTGAAATGAGGTTAGGAGTGTGTGACATTTTTGAAGCTTATCATCTGGGAGCCGAGCCTCGTGCAAAACGGAGTCGAGCATGATACCTGCAAACTGTAGTGAGGTGGTGGGACCAATGGTTTTTTTCTTGGCGATGGGAACGCCAAGATATTGACACATACTTAGGAAATTAGTCAGATCTAACTGACATTTTTCTTTGGAGTCAGCAATAAATAGAAAATCATCGAGTATATGCAATACGCTAGAGGCTCCCAGACGATTTATAGCTATCCATTCGAGTGCGTTGCTAAAAGCTTCAAAAATGGCACAAGACGAAGAACAGCCCATTGGCAGACGACGATCATAAAAGTAAAGATTCTCCCATTTCATACCCAGTAAAGGATGATCATCTGGGTGTACTGGAATAATCCGAAAGGCTGATTTGATATCAGTTTTAGCCATGAAGCAGCCCCTCCCAGTGCGCTTTATGGCAGAAATAGTGTCGGTAATAGTAGCATAAGTAACCAAAGAAAATGCTTTGGGAATAAAGTCATTTATAGAGGAACCTCGATGAATAAACCTGAATTCCATAGGGGTTTTCTTGTGTACTGTGCCTATTGAACCGCCGACCGGTTAGCTCAGTTGGTAGAGCATCGGACTACCGTGCGGGAGGTCGCGGGTTCAAACCCTGGCCGGACCTTCACTCAGAGTCTTTAAATAACTGAGGAGAAAGTGCTGCCTTTGTAATAACATCTACAAATGGTTTGACTTTCTAGTCTTCTCGGATAAGGACGATAAAACTGGAGGTCCACTTGTTCCTATAATCTGTGGGACGTTAAAGAACTCACACACTGTTTGAAAAGAGTAGGGGACGTAGTCCCCGGTGGGGTGATCTATCTGCTGTATGGGTTGGGTGGGGTGGGTGAGATCAATAATGGACTGATAGCGGCAGCCAGAGGCGCCTGTACAAGTCCGATCTCACCACACAGAAAAAGCATTGTAAAGTCACACGTTTGTTGTGACTATTCTCAGATTCCTTTAAAGGTGAGCAGAACAGGTCTGGGAAAGGACGATTATAGAAAGGACCAGCTATTCGCCCTGCATTAATTTCTTTGTCAAGTTTATCGCATACAATGTCCGGCTGGTCAATGGCACTCTTTAAATTAGGAGGGTCAAAAAGGGGTCCTGTCACCCTCAAAGGTGACACGACATTAAAGCTGCGTAGTAAATAACCTTTTAACTGAACAGGGTAGCCAGTTAAAAGTACCTCAAGCTGGTCGGCCTTTACAGGCGTTATAGGCTGTGGAGGTCGGTGGGAGATTTTCGGAGGGGAATGGTGCGCTAGCGCGGTTGTGACCGTTGACATTACATCACGTTGTGGGGTGCTTAGCTCCGCATTTGTAGCATTTATTGTCGAATTTGCAACCACCCCCACAGAAGCGGCCTGCTTGAAAATTCCAACACATTGCCTTAGGAAATGGCGACTGGTTGGAGCGGGGGTGATTGCCTTGTTTGTCACTGTTTGAGGGCGTTTGTCGGCCACGAAATGTCACCTTTAGCCATAGCTCCCAATTCACAGCATCCCACGGATACTTATTAGGAGCTGTTTGCTGTAGAAGGCGAAATTGCTCATCGTAGCATATCTAATCGCCAAATTTAGCGGCAATATCTCTTACAATTTCGCAATATTTCATGAGTCTAGGCGCTTCATTAGGAAACCTGACTACGTAAATTGCAACAAAAGTATTAAATGCGGAAATCCATTGATTAATATTAGTGATCTTTTGCGGAGGCTTACAAGGCTCAAGAGTAAACTGTGCCCCCGAGCTGGGAGTAAAAGTATTGATTGATATGGAGTATCGGTCAGGACTGGGGGTTACTGAAACAAGGAGACCAAAATCTACGTACTCATTTGCCTAAACTTTGGCCTTGATTTTATCTGTAACACATTCCTCCCAGCTCGAGGGCAAGGCTGGAAAAGACTAGTTTTTCTAAACTAGAAGAAGCGCCAGAAGAGCTGGGCTCCTTCGTACCTGCTGAAGGGGATGTAATGAGCGCTAGCTGATCGGACATGGCCTCCTCAACAGACATGGAAGCCATAATGGAACGCATGCTTTCACGGGCAGGTTGCTCTCCTTCATGCACAGGTGGCGTTTACATGGCGGGTTGCACTGCGCTGGTGACAGCGGCCGTGATTGTGGCTTTTAAAGCCTCCATATCGATGCTTGTACCGGTTGGAGTGGCAGTCTCAGGTGTTCAACTGTTGCTGTTGAAACTGAAGGCATCAATCGAACACATTTGCCGCGAGCGTGGGAGGCGCTGCCAGACGGGCGCTTGCGAGAAGACATGGCTTAGACTAGCAGAAAGTATAATTAAGGTAAATAGAATGCATAAGCAAATAAAGGAGAGTTTATGGAAGTCCCCATGAGAAACGAGAGGGCCGAACTAAAATGCCAATGCTGTACACGATTTAAGGATACACAGGTCCAGAAGTAAAAACGAATAATTGCAAAGAAGTCAAAGCCAAGTCCCGGATTAAACACAAAACAGAGCAAGGACAGTAACCAAGTGCAATTGGGCACGCAAAAAGCAGCCGGAATGGGTTGTACACTTTGGAAATGGAAACGTCCTGCTATCATGTCGAGATCCTACATGCGTCAATCAAGGGGGCAAATAATCAACGACAGGAATGCAAAAAATAACAACGCTGCCATTAAGGTTGAGATAAGCAACTTGCACCCCAGTAACATAACAGTAACATACAAAGACAGCCGCCCAATATGGGCAGCGCCCAAATGATAAACTCACTACGCAAAATGAAAAACAGCTGCGGACGCAACACAGCATGAAAAGCCAGAACAATGAATCACGGAACTGGTGACCAGCATTTAAGAATAACTTGCTAAATATCATGAAGTAAATGCAGGCATTTGAGTACTGCCCCTCGTAAACTGCGGTAAAATTTATGTTGCCCCCTCCCATTCAAATGAACGCCATCTCCGGACAAAAATGTACTCTTTGTTTTCCAAAACCCCCTGTGGGACCAAAAGAGTGCGTATGGGATGGACTCAAGGACCGTTTTTAAATATCTAGTTAATAACCCAACATTCTTGTTGAATAAAACCTCTGACGAGGAACGACAGAGGGCTTGGCAAACACAAATCAGGTCTACCTTGTAGTCGTCGTGTAATAAGGTGACCAGATGCTCTAGGGAGGAACTGACTGTTAGAGGGGAGGAACATACCAGGTCATTTGTCCCTAGCTGTAAAATAATTATATCAGGGCCAAAATCCTTTACGACGCTTAAATCATATTTTAGAACTTTGGCAATCGTTCGACCACCAACACACTGCCATTTGCAGATAAAGGCTGGTGTGGCAATGCCTAACTTAGACGTATATGCGCTACTATGCAAACTAGTTATAAGAACGTGAAGGCGACGGATAAAAGAGTGGCCCAGAATTAAGACTCTCTTGTTGTCCATAGCGGAGAGCAACATAAAAATAAAACCTGGAACCTAAAACCCCGGCTTAACAGAAGACAATATTGAGTACACTTGCCTTTAAAATTGAAAATTAAAGTTGGGAGATGGCGTTGCCGCTGGACGGTAAGGAGGCCAAAAATAATAGTGCAGGCGAACTAAATAGTAGGAGTGAGCCCGCCCACTTGGATCTGATGGGATACACCTTAGTGATATGCCTTTCCCTGCTCCAACCCAATCCTGATACACGTATATTTAGCCATGAAAATGGCTCGATATAAAATTACATTATATGGGCAGCATATAATGTTTGTTTTAAGAGCTATAACATATTTACACCTCTTTATTGCCATAAATTTAGGAATTATCCATTTATATTCTACTATTTTCTATAAAAATGCCGTACAGTCAACAGTTTGAGCCAAATTCTAGCTTATTCAGTCTCAAGCGACGATATGATTACCCTTTTTGCCTCTTCTACTAGTCAGCATGAAAACGAGGCCAAGTCATGAAACCACTATTTAGGGCTATATCTTTAAGTTTTTATGAAGAAAAACACTTCTGATATCGTTATCTCTAACTTATATATAGCTCAGTTATAATCAAACTATGCAATCTAAGGTCACATGACTGAGCATTAAAACTCAGAGGCTAAAAGTTCTATTGTTGCGCTAGAAATAGCCTATTAAATCGCTTTCACTGCCATGAATTTATAAATGAAATCTTGACGTACGTTATCTTACATCACTTTGTGGGTCAGTGGGATATATTTTGAGGCTGAAGGGGGGTGAAGTACATGAGATTATAACACGTTTTTGGCCTTCCTGAGGACTGTTGACTATGAAGGCGGGGCTAAATCAATTATGCTTTCTAATTTCGATTTTCGCTGTTTAGCAAACGAACCTCTGAAAATGGTCGCCTAGTTCAAGTGCCTCTTTACTCCTCACTGCTTTCTTCTGAGTCACTGATGCAAGTCAAACCATGCGGGTTTTTGCAGGCTTCATTGTCTGCCATGCAGTGGCACCCTGGCATACAAGCAAGTCCTGCATTGTTGCAGGAGCAGTTTCACAAGCAGACTGAAGTTTTGCACGTGCACGTCGTCAGCTCGAGAAGGCTTTCTGGTGCCGGTGATTTTGTGATTAGCAATAGAACAATGAGCTCTCTGTCTCTTACCCATCCATGACCCTCTGGCGATTCAAGGTCTTGCATCGCTTCAACAGAATGCCTCCACACAAATGCCTGGTAGTTTGCCTGCTTTAGATGTTGAAGCAGACAATCAGACGTCGGTGGAAGCATTTCATTTTTCTGTTTCTTCTGGCAGAACATGAGGTAACGTAGCTCATCTGCGGTGCCCGTCTTCGTGGATGCTGTATATAGGCTGGAAACATAGGCTTCACACTTGGCAGCTGTGGTTACGTTCAGCTCTTGTTCCTCTCCGAGAAGAGACAGACTGTCTTGGTGGTCACAACTACGACATAAACTATTCCAAGCCTTTTTCTTCCAGATACCAGCCAAAGAGCTGGTCGAATCACAGCCTGTGATTGCATGGAATCCAAGGAGCGAACTACACACCTTTTCACCCAAACCATGGGCAATGTCATGCACTGGAATCAAACGGTGTCGATCCTTCACGCTGGTGCAAAACCACAATTCTGTGCAGTCCAAACTTCTGAAGAGGCCAACGCTTAGGACAAGGACATCGGTATCTGGCGACTGGAGAACGACTCGTCTATTTGCTCGTGCTGCGTGTTTGGCATGCACGATCATCCTGGTGTCAGCCTCTTCATGGTTTGAACAAAGTGTTTGATCATACCTGCACTGCCCTCTTGCCACAGTGACTGTCTTCTCGCCATCTCTGAAGCCACCCCAATCACAAGCTCCTTCTGTGAGGGTAGCTGGGCTTGCCCAAGTGTACACAGCGCCGCCGAAAGGAATTCATACAGGTTTACCTGGTGTTAAAAATATGTAGCACAATTGTGAAAATCTGATTCTATTATAAAAGGTCAAATTTAGACCAAACTCAATAAACTGTTCAATACAACTTGAAACTGCTGGTAACGAAACAGGAAGTTAAAGTTTAAAGTAATTAAAGCCATACTTTGTTCTTAGGATTGGCTATGTACTTTCCCTACTGCCTGGGTACTGGGGTGGCTGGACCTCTGATCAGCACTTCAAGAGGAACGGTTGATCACCGTTGTTGACGCTCTCCTTCTTTAATGGACCTCTCCCAGTACTGATCAAAGACTATGTGAACTTGCACACAATTGTCGGATAATAGTGGGGCAGTGAAGATGCTGTAATACTTTTCAGAAAGCTCCCCAAAGGTACTTGGTCCTGCAGATTTTGACATCTGTATGACAGCCATACCGTCGATGATAACAACAGTCGGATTTGGTGATGCTGTAAGTCGCTAAATCATGTTGACGTCTTTCTCCAGAATGGAAAATAGGACGCTCTTTACCCCTTTTCTTAGACTTCCATCTCCATTTGCGAGTGAATACCGGACTGGGGACAGTTCAAAGCTCAATACATCTTTCAGACAGATCTGACGGGTGTTTGATACAATTAGGAGCCTGCCAAACAAGTCCCTGTTAGCGTTAACAGTGACTAGCATGTTATTGGATTTTTTGATCTTCTTATTTGCGCTGCTGAATGTCTTGATGTTCATCTTGGGAATGGGTTCCCAGAAACCAACGGAGTTGCTATTAATGCGCTTCTCGATGAAGTCACTCATTTGTTGCCGGCCTTTCTCGGTACTGCGGAGAAGGGTGTGGGTCACATCTTCCGGAAGAAATACTCCGGTGTTGATATTGAGAAGCCCATCCAAATCGTGAGTAAAGGGATCTGTCATCAAGCCTGAAGAAAAGCATCCCATAATCTTCTAGACGTCTTCCTCGTCACGTTTGACTCTCCTAGGAGCTGCTTCCTTGTGCAATGCTTGGTCACCACCTTGAAGCCCATACTTAGTCTTCAACGCTGAAGTAATAGATGCTCGCTCGTGGATAGTTAAAAACCACTGTTCAAGAGCTGCTGAGCTTTGTGATATGCCGATCACCCCTCCTCTTAACAACAACAACAACAACAAATACTTTATTTACCCTCGGATTTTAGAGTAGCTTGTACAGCTAATATCTCCGAGCATTTTATCAAATAAACTTAACATGATAAGAATCCCAACCGACGGGAGGCAAACCGGTTGGCTATTTTACAAGGATGACTGAGGAGTTGAACCAGGTACTTACCCAGAACAACACCAGCTAGTGGCCAGAGCGGGATTTGAACCCGGGTCACACGCATTGAAATCCAGCGCCCTAACCACTTGGCCACCCTGCCTCCTTGACTTAAGAGTCGGCGTTAATGGACTGCTCCAGGGCCATATCGGCTGAAACTTGTGAAAAAGGCTGACCTGAACGACCAATGGAATGATTACCAGCAGCAAACTCGTTGTACACACCTTGGTGTGTTAGTTCCAGTCGCTGCATGTCGGCGAGATAAACAGGTAAGAAGCGAGCAAAGTTCTGCCTGTCCATAGCAAAATAATAAGGTAGCATTGCTGCGATGCTAGATAGATGCAACTTCCAGTTCCCTGTGCTCTCTGCTTTCAAAAACTGTAAAAGCGAAGTGACCCTGGCACCATACTCATCCCAAAATGCGAAGAGCTTGGACCTTGCTTGATTCTCCGATTTAAAGACCCCAAATAGACATCAGTTCCGTCAGATCTGCTTCTCTCTTTCTCACACTGTCACGAGCATTTCCCTTGTTGTTCTCCACCATTCGAATGCAATCCACAATCTTGCATAATACTGGTTCTTCTTGGATCCTCTTCTCTTGTGACTCATACCACGCAAGAAATGCATTCCACGTGAGACAAAAGAACACTTCTAGACAGAACTTGTGTGCCCTAATTCCTCGGTTGTAAGATTTCCCCTTCATTACAGCAGACGTTGAACCAGCAGCATGTACACCTGACTCAATCAAGAGATCATCGAGTACAGAATCAGCATACTTCTTCCCTAGCAGGGAGAGAAAGTTCAGAGCAATGTGGAATCCTCCCATGCGTACCACCACGTTAGAGAACTCGTTTAGACATCTCCACAGCATCTCCTTTGCCTTGCTGTATATAACAAAATCAAAGGTTATCACAGTGTCAGCTTGACCCATCGCGGTGCTTATCTTCTGCGCGTGTTTCAGTACAGTGTAGATGGTAGAATAGTCATTGGATGATCCATCCACCATTGGACAGTAGCCAATATTGCTGCCTTTGGGCATCTCGGGATAGAGAATAGGGTTGAATCCTGCCCAGCTTGGAATCACTTGCTTATCCAATACTTCTGCAATGAGAGCTTCTCCAAATTTCTTTGGACAAAGTCGTAGAAGAGCCCAGATGAAATCAGTGTCACAAGCAGTGCACATCTCTTCATTCGTATCCTTGTACCACTCCATCTCAACAGAACCAACGTGATCAGTAATGGCTGAACGTCATCTTTGAACAAGACACTCGTCAATGTCATACATGGTGCCGGTTGCTTGTAATGAACGCTGTTTGGCTCTCTGTTCTACCGTGGTGGGGGGTGGATCTGGACCAAACGTTTCGTTCTGATAGATCACCATTGTAGTTTCATGCGTAGTATTCTTGCCATTAAGAGTCTCCTCATTCAAGTCATTATTGTCAGCGGCAATCTGGACAAACGCACCAGGCTTGATGTTAGTAGGTATTACCGTCCCAGACGCTTCTACCTGAGTAAGAACTTCCTCTGCAATAGTTGTATTCACTGCACACATCTCATCGTAGGAAACACAATGCCCCATTCTATTTAGCAGTTCGATAATGCGCTTGGATGATGTGAGATGGTGAACACATATAGCCAGGCTTGTATGCTTAGGAAGCTTGACATGTCCCTTTGTATTGCAATGAATGATATCTTGTGTGATACTAAGGATTTGTCGTTCTTCTTCCATATTTGTGGACTGGCTCAGTGCATTGAGTGCATCAGGTGGCCCACCGCGCTTGTCTGCTGTGACCAGTAGCTTGATTAACAAATACAGGCAGTCTGGAATGAGTTGCCTAGTAGCTTTCACACTGACATCTTGTGTGTTAAGAGGTCTGGTGGGAATGCCTGTGCATTTCCTTATCTTTTGTTTGATTAAGCTTGCAATGCGATGTATTTCACTAGACTGTAGTGTTTCATCGTTAACGCGTACGTTTTCATTTGCGGGGGGCTTGAATACCACCGATGCGTTAAGAATATTCTGTATATTAACAGTACTCGAGTAAACCAGTTCAGACTTACTCCGTTCTGCTGGTTGATGGAACACAATTCCATTGGAGAAATGCTTCTGAAAGCGGATCTTGAGATGAGTGGTGTAGCTGTCTGGATTAGTTGCGCCTTTCTGTATGAGAATATCCCGATATTTAGCTTGAAGTGACATCATATCGTATGCTCTGCCCTGTTCGATACCAGCGTTTAGATCAATAAGAAGTTCCTGGAAAGCCCATTCGTGAGGCGAATCTACGGCTTCTCCTTTCACCAAGCCAAGCTTGCTTTTCTTGCTTACATATGTCGCGAAACAGTTCTTATGATATTTAGCCTCTATTGCTATTAGGTCTCCGTTTACACCATTCAATATGTGTAACATGGAGCTATCTCCTTTTCTTTCTGCCGCTAATTGGATGCTTTGACAGGCCTCAAATGTGAACACATTAGTAAGATCTCTACTCTTGTTGTAAGTCTTGTTCTTACATATCAAACACTTAGACCAATCCACTGGGGCCATCCCTGACCGAAACGCCCTACTAGGGATGGCGCCATGTTCGTCCTGACGGCTTGCCTGCTTTAAAGGATCACTACGAGTTGTATACCGAATATTTTGCTCACTTGTATATGAAGCATAACAATGTACTCGGGTATCGGCGTCATAATTTACAAACCTTGCTCGTACTTCCTCATCATGTTGCTCAGACGCTCTGATAGCTTTTTCAACAGAAGGTTCCTTTCCTTTTCTTAATGTTTCTCCTGGGCAATCAACCTGACAAATCGGACATATCAAATCGCTATCACAACTTACGTTTCATTTCTTTAGTTTTAGAGGTAGAATATCGAAGCCGTTGGGGAATGAAGCTTTATCCTCGCTAGCCATTGCTCAATCTAATAATGAACTGCATAGTGATGTATGCAAGAAAAAAATTAAAAGCAAATATGAATAACGATTTTAAAGTAAAAAAAATGGCGAGCAAATCTCAACATTGCTTAAAGCTGTGTCCTTTCAAGAATCAATCACACCCTAATCTGACTATAATGCATTGAAAAAGAAGTGCAAAATATTGCTTTGTTGGCTATTAAACGTTTCAATTATGCTAAGCTAAAGAAAGACATCAGATAAAAGTACTTACAGAGATTGCACACCACCGACCATGGAAGCCGCCATGTTGTGTGGTATAGCCTCATTTTGGGGATTCTTGAAAACAAGGCTGCAGCCTCAAATTGGTTCACCGCAAAAATGAGAATACTCGTGACAATGCACCGTAAAAAGGATGGCGGCTGCACATTTTGCCATGATGCCTTGCGAACCTAACACAGCCTACAAGGCACAAAGAATGCCATTTTTTTTACAATACTTGTTCTTGTACTAAGGACATTAAGTAGCCTTGGTTTGAAGATTTTATAACGTTTCTGTACGTTTTTATGAACATTTTAAGTTTGATTATAACTAAGCTATATATAAGTTAGAGATAATGATATCAGAAGTGTTTTTCTTCATAAATAAATAAATAGTAGTTTCCTGACTTGACCTCGTTTTCATGCTGACTAGTAGAAGGGGCAAAAAGGGTAATTATATCGTTTGAGGCTGACTAAGCTAGAATTTGGCTCAAACTGTGGACTGTACGGCATTTTTATAGAAAATAGTAGAATATAAATGGATAATTCCT